>JAUMJJ010000023.1:6600000-7097500 GCA_033556795.1 Tapera naevia
TGCTTTATTTTTTTTTCTAGTGGTGCATTACAAGGGAAGCGTTACGACTATTGAAAGAATATAGATTTATTTTTTGCTTAAATGGAGTCTCACATTGAACATATTCATACACAACATGTAGCAAGAAAGTTGTTCACCATAAGCAGCTTTGCAAAAGGGACAGCTGAGTGACTCAAGGAATTGCCAGCACCTTTCACCTTTGTCAGGGGAGTCAATTTATTTGCTTTCTCACTACCCAAATAGTCATTACGCTGTGAGGACTATTTACTTCTGAAGTTTCTCATGGGTTTTTTTTAAAGAGAAAGTGAGATGGTTTAGTCCATAGGTGCCCGGTGAACATTGTTTGCATAAAAAAGCTGCTGAGTACTGGTCATGATTTTATGGACATTGTTCCATTATGAATGAGGCTGAAGCCTCAAATCAGTGCAACATGTTAAGTGAGCAAAAAAAGACAGACCTGCTGTAAGTCTGGCCCCTGCTACAGCAAATGTTCAGCCTGGCAGGACAAAGAAATGAATATTCCAAGTTCATATTTCTCATTCTTTTAAAAATAATCTGTGCCCATTTTGCTCTTCAGACCATATGGCATGAATCATTTCAGTGAAGCATTCATCACATCATGATTTACACTGACATTATTTCTTAGAAGTTAAATGGTGGGGCTTCACTGTGAGGAGCTTCGTGTACTGCTGCCATTCTCACTTGTTTCACTGAAAGGTAACTTATATGTTAGCTCAGAACTAGAGTTACAGGAATGAAAAACCAAACACAAAATGTTCCTGCATTTTAAGTCAGAAGCCTGCTACCGGGTCCCTGCAGCCTGTATCGATAATACTAGAAGGCTGCAGGGTCCTCGAGGAAAGCTTCTGTGTGAGAGCACCACAGGTGCTATGCTGCCTCCATGGAGAAAGCAGGCATATAGATTTACAAAAGCTCACTCTTTCTGCTCACAACTCTTTTTTTTTTTTTTTAGTTACTGCCAGGTTTCTTTTTTCCATAGACATGCTATAGCTGAGTGAATTTTCCATGATTTTTCCCCCTCTTAGCTTCTTTCTGATGAGAAAAAAAATTGGAAAAAGGAAGATCTGTTGCATTAGTAAGACAAAATTATTTCTCTGCTAGTCATGTACACAGTGCTTCAAGTGTAAAAGACAATGTTATCCAGGTAGTAAAGATATATCAGAACTTAACAAATTTTAGAAATAATAATAATAATCATCATACTCTCCTCAACTCATAAAAAGAACCAGAATATCTGTCGTAGGTAAAATAAGAGACAAGAAACATGAGATAATATTAAATGATAGGAATTATTTACTTCTAAAAAAAGACCCAAACAAATCATAGCATCATAAAGTGGCAATTGTATGTTGGGTCTTGAAAGTAAAGCTGAGACTTTCAAAGTATGAGACATCCGTTCCACTGGGGCTTGACTCACAAGTCATACTTCACAATTTGTAGCAAAACTGGATTCTTAACATATTGGAATAAAGATTTTTAACAAGCTTCCATCTGTTAAGCCAGCAAGCTGGCTTGGTCTGATCATGCTTGCTGTTTTAATAAATAGCCAGCATCATTTTTCAAACCACAGCTTTCAAATTAGTTTGGAGGATTTCAGCTTGTGCTAGTTGTGGCCAGTCCTGAAAGGTTTACATTGCTTGTACATTTGGAGGAGCCTACACCACAAAGAGGGCCCAGCCTCACGGCCGGTGGCTTGGAAGAAAGGCATACCAGTGCCATTTAGGAAGGGTGGGCTGAGAAGTGACCTCAGGATAGCCACTTCCTTGACTAATGGTATTGCAAATGAGACATAATTGGTCTTAAACAGGAAGGGAGTGAACCACTAAAGTCCGAAAGCAACTCCCTGTCTGGAAGGTGTGTTTGCCACAGAAAAAAAAGCTTCTCTGTTAGCATGGGAAAATGAACTGAGGGCACATTTGTCTTTTTGTTGTTTTTTTTTTTCCAGAAGCACAAATAAAAGTGTCAACAAAAAAGTGTGCATGAAATTAAATTCTTGCTTTTCCCTCTCTAAAAGAAATGCTTCCAATTTAAAGGCTTCAGTAGTGACACACTTGGAGTTTTCAGGAGTTCGATAATGGAAAAGCTTAGGTTAGAACCTGATGTTTTGCATTCTCTGATAGAAATTGCCTTCCAGGTAGGGAAATAAGCTCCAAATCAAAGTGTGACCTTAATGTAAATCAGCATAAACTTGTGATTCTGAAACTGTAAATGGGCTACTCACCTCTGTGCACACTAACTCAGAAATTTAATAATGGTGTATCAATAATGCGTACTTATTTATAATCATGTTGTGAAGGAAAAAACAGCAAACATTTCCCCTAACTTACCTGGCTAACACATTTAGCTCAGCACTTACCATTGCCAAATTATCTTTCCTTTCTAATCAATATATGTGAGAATAGAAAAAATTAATTCAATATCCTAAATGGTTTTGTATGGGTAACAGACATAACATTGATAACCTGCTATACTTACGCTCATTAAAAATGAAAACGTGCAGAGTTTGTGGATGACATGACTGAAAGAATCTAAAGAGGAGAGAGGCAACCGGAGACTGTGAGAGGGTGGGAGATGGGATAGTTGGGATGTATATATATTTGATCATTTTAGATGTTGGTATTAAAAGTTAAATTAAAGCATCAATGAAGTTACAATGAATGCTTGTGGTCCAGGGTAAAAAATACAAAATGCCAAAGAAAAATCATGATGGGAGAAGTGATTAAAGAAAAAAAAGTAATAAATATTAGCAGCTAAAAAGATACACTGGCTTGAAAGGATGAGAATGCTTGCTTTATGCCCCATGCCTCTAAAGTCCTGAGTGTGAGTATTATCCAAAATAAGAAGCAGTGAGGATTTGGTTGCTAGCCTCCAACCCATACATTAAAGATTTACTTAGGAGACAACAGAAAAAAAAATTAATTATCCAGTCTGTTGTCTCTTCTTCATCTTCTCTGTTTCTACATCTCAGCTTATCAGTTTCTCATGCATGCTTTATGGGGTGTTTGATCAAGACTTTTTCTCCTCTCCATCTCAGTCTTGTCCTTGTCCCAGTTCCCCTCATGAATTTCAAGAGACTGCAAATCACAGGAAGTGCTACAGCTTCAGTGAAATGGTTGCTTAAATAATCTATGTGAAGCAGCTGAGCCAACATGGCTGAAGTGATAAAAAATTGAGTAAATTAAAGGAACATGAAGCATTTGAGCCCAAATGATTGAAGTCTTTAGAAGCAATTGAAAAATGTATGACATGGCCTTTAATGCACAGTCTTTCTCTCACAGAAAATTAATACAAACACACATACGTGTGCACAAACATACATACGTATATATAAAAGCAGGTCAGTAACTTATATTTGAGGTTAGGAGTAGGCATTTGTTCTGAGGTTCTATATTTCGAATGATTCACCTATGTACTGCTTCTATAAAATGTTCTTAATCTAATTCTATTGGATTCTCCTAGAAAAAGAAAGAAGGTATTTTTAGAAAGCTTATTTTTCTTTGCCTTGAACTGTAGGCCTTCTTTTTAAGTTGTAACTTAGCCTTTTCATTTTCTTTCACCCCTTTCACTCCCTCTGTTACTATTCCTTGAGAACTGTGGGTGGCCGATGAGGCAGTGAACATCACATGATGTCACTTAGCAACCTGATGTTCATAAATAGCAACAATCATTTTTCTAATGGCTATTTTTCCCCATCAGGAAAAATGCTTAGACCCACTCCATTCTGACAGTGCCAAATACTTCCTCTGACCATGCAGCGTATGTATTGCTTCAGTTTTCCTTTTGGGGTCTGACTCCAAGTGATAACATCAAGGCTGATGCTCTTAGAAGGCTTCTAATGTATTTTGGAGCTTACTGGTAACACATAATGACAATAATTGTTAGCACCCTAGAAGCTCTTTAAGAATAGTGTCCTCTCCCCTTCCCCAGATGTCTGCATTGCGTAAATCTCAGATGACCTCAACATACTGACATACTGTTCGTAAGATGAAATCAGAAGGGTCATCCACAAATTACTTTTTTTTTTAATGCCTCAGGGGAATACTCAGGAAGATCAGAAATATTTCAGTTCTTTCAGCAAGGATCTGATAAGGTTTTTGTATGTCCTTTTACTTTTAGTATAATCCTTTAAAATATTTGCTATGCTGTGAAGGACTGCCTTTGTTAATGGACAGATTTTTGCCAATAGCATACATTCACAGAAACTGAAAGATAAGATTATAAATGAAGAGTAGAATTGTGCATGCCTTTGAAAAGGATCTTGCAAAAAAATTGCTTAGGAAATAAAGCAAAATTATGCAACCACCTAAGCCTAAATTGTACCTAAGGAGATCTGTGTCTGAGTGCACAGATAAAACCTGAACCCTGTCTGTGCAGCATCAGTTCCTTTCTCTCTAACCATATGGCTGCTCCTCAGAGAGTTGGGGGCTCTGTAACTGAGAAGGGGGAGTAATGTGGGTGAAACCAAGACAGTGTCATCATGTGTGCGTGACGGCTTCCACAAATCTTCCAGCTACACTGTAAATACTCTTCTCCCTCTCACTATTTGCATTGCTAATTCAATCACCAAGTAACTAAGTGGCTAAACTGCCCAGATAGAGAAAAGCATCTGGATTTCTTGCTCCCTTTTTTTTGTTTTGGATTTTTTTTTTTTTAATTTGATGTTTGAAAATTTTTAATATACTAATGGAACAGAGAAGTAAGGCTCAACTTTCTTTTTATTTCTGAGACGTCTTTTGTCATTCACACCTTCTTTCTGTGGAGTTGTAGTTCATTTCTGTAAAGCTAGGGGGTAAATATCTGCATTAGAAAGATTTAGGCCATAGAGCTCTATACAGTTCTCACATAGTTGCACTGTCTCATGTCAGAAAACTATTGTTATGTGAGCCACTTCAGAGAAAAAGGCCTATATCTAGAGGGTGACAGCAGTCTTAAAATTTCAACTTCAGTGTGACTGGTGGAAGCCAGAGGAATAGGAACTGCAAAATACACCACTTCCTCTTGTTTGAGGAAAGTGAGAACAGTGGTACTTAATCAACAGCTCTCAAATAGTCTACTAAAACCTTTAGACTCAGCTTAACAGGAGAGCCAGATACAGTAATCCCTGTAATATATTACTTTCTACTGTTTCTTTCCACAAGCAAGCAAAGTTAAGAATACTGTGGTGAAAGATGAATTCATCCAGGCTGGGATTTGGTGTAAATTATGCAAATTAAGAAAATGAAGGAGAGATGATGGCCTCTCCAAATTCGTGTTTTGCTCCCTGCCAGTGGCAGAAGATTTTTTTTTCATAAACTCAGAATTTTTGTTACCATATACACGATGTGATTACTCACAGAAATCATCACATTCAGAACGTGTGCTGCTTGGAGACTTAGGAAGAGCACGTCCTTAGTCTGATTACTTCCCAACGTTTTTATTTGCCTTGTAGTCCTTTTACGTGTCACAGTGTGAATTAGAGTTGGGAGATATACCTAAATAGAGGACAGCTTGTGGTATGTAACAAAACTAAAATCACAAACAGTTATGAGCTGCAATGAAGATGATTTAGCAAGGAAGAATATTTCATGTTCTTTGTATGTCAGTAGATGGTGCTCTGTATGCTGTCTACATACACAATGTATGCACACAAAGTGGTTTTATAGACAAAGATTATTGCCTTAATGGAATGGAAAGAAATTCTGGGGAGAAAAAGTACATTAAATTCAAGTTACTTATAATTTCAGTTATGTTAACTTAAAAATATAATTTTTGCCCATAATTTTCTTTCTAATTCCTTTGGTTCAGTGTGTTCTTAGAGGGGTTTTGTTTCAGTGGATTTTCTGGCTTCTGCATCAGCATTTAAGATAGTAAATAAAAGCAAAACTGGATAAGTAGTTCACAACTTAACTGATTATCATTGTAACCCCACATACTTAGCTACATGTGTAGCTTTCCCTCATCTATCAACAGTCCTGGCTGACGAGGGAAGTGCCACTTGACTGGAGACTGGCAAATGTAACTGCCCAAGAGTGGCGGTAAATGGAATTAAATCCAGTTGGAGGCTGGTCATGAGTAGTGTTCCCCAGTGTTCAGTGCTGGATCCAGTCCTGTTCAATATCCTTATTAATGATCTGGACAAAGGGATTGAGGGCACCCTGAGCAAGTTTGCAGATGACACCAAGCTGGGTGGCAGTGTTGATCTGTTTGAAGGCTCTGCAGAGAGATCTGAAGAGCCTGGATCGATGGGCTGAAAACAATGGGATGAGGTTCAACAAGACCAAATGCCGAGTCGTGCACTTGGGGCACAACAACCCCATGCAGCGTTATAGGTTTGGAGAAGACTGACCACTCATGACCAGCCTCCAGCTGGATTTACTCCATTTACCACTACCCTCTGGGCCCAGCCATCCAGCCATTTTCTTATCCAGCAGAGGGTGTGCCTGTCCAGGCCAACGGCAGCCAGTTTCTCAATCAGAATACTGTGAGAAATGGTATCAAAGGCTTTAAAAAAGTCTAGATACACCACATCCACAGCCTTTTCCTCCTTTATTAACCGGGTAGCCTTGTCATAGAAGATCAGGTTGGTCTGGCAGGACTTGCTTTTCATAAACCCATGCTGGCTGGGCCTGATCACCCGATTGTCTTGCGCGTGCTGTGTGATAGCACTCATGGTGATTTGCTCCATGACCTTCCCTGGCACCAAGGTCAGACTGACAGGCCTGTAGCTCCCCAGATCCTCCCTCTGACCCTTCTTGTAAATGGGAGTAACATTTGCCAGTCTCCAGTCAAGTGACACTTCCCCAGTCAGCCAGGACTGCCGGTAGATGAGGGAAACGGGTATAGGGGACCTCTGCCAGCTCCCTTAATACCCTTGGGTGGATCCCATCTAACCCCATAGACATGTGTATGTCATATGGCCAAGCAGGTCTCTAACCATATCCTCTTGGATTGTTGGCGCTTCATTCTCACTGTCTTCTGGCTCAGGAGCCTGAGTATCCCGAGAACATTTCACTTTACCATTAAAAAACGAAGCAAAGAAGGCATTAAGTACCTCTGCCTTGTCTTTATCCCTCATCCCTGCTGTCCCTCCTTCATTCAGTAAAGCTCCTCCTGTTTTTGTTAATATACTTGAAGAAACATTTTTTATTGTCTTTCACAGAACTGGCCAGTTGGAGTTCCAGTGGGGCTTTTGCTCTTCTAATTTTTTCTCTACATGGTCTCACCTCACCCTTGTAGTCCTCCTGTGATGCCTGCCCCCTCTTCCAAAGCTCATAAACTTTCCTTTTCTTCCTGAGATCAATACAAAGCTCTCTACACAGCCAAGCTGTTTTTCTTCCCCGCCGACTCATTTTACGGCACATGGGGAAGGCCTGCTCTTGTGCCGCCAAAATTTCCTTCTTGAGGACCTCCAGCCCTCTTGTGCTCCTTTGTCATTTAGAAGTGCCTCCCAAGGCACCTCATGACAAGGATCTCCCAAAAGGTCCTTATCTGAGAACATATTCCTTAACAGTATTTCAAACCCCCATTTCAGCATTTTTTGTTAGCTCTTAATGCTCATCTTCACAAATTATAATTCCCCTTATTTATTGCTAGTATTAAGTGACACGTACACATATTGGTACTATTTAAGAGTTCTATTATAGGAGCTTTTGATCATCCTTGATTTATTTTTGCAACCTAGACATCCATTCAGACACTAGACTACCTAGAAAATTTTCAATCATAAATACAAATAAAAAAATAAGTAGTGTTGAGACATGACGAAATCTTGAGGTATGCTGTCTCCTATTGGTTTCACGGCAGATAGCTTAGTTATCTAGCAGGACACAGTGATTGGCAGGCAAGGGTCTAAGTGTCACTATTTTTCCAAGTAACAGTCAAATTCTTTTTTTAATAGTTAAGAAATAGGGTTGGAGGTGGTACACTTCAACTCACTATTCCAGCATTTTGTGTATTGTGTGAGATCCAAATTCAAACCTCTACAGCGTAGCCAACAGGCTGAGGCTTTCTCAGGTAAGCCTTCCTCTTGAAGATCATCAAGGTATTATTCAGACAGACCGAAGTGTTGGGACAAACTTGTATGTTCATCTTACTGGAGAATTTATACTCCAGATTTAGGTAGTAAATCAAAAGTCATGGAAAAAAAAAGGATGAGGAATTTCTGCTTTGTGAATCCTGGCAGACCTCTGGAGCTTCCCAGCAGTTAACTGTTTGATATGGTTGCAGTTTGATTGAGCTGTATGTCTGTCCAACAGATAATATAACTTCATACATGAAATATTAGATATTGAGTGACTTCAGGTGCCTTTCTGTGTTGATTAGATTAGGCAACAGAATGTGTCTGTAAGCACCTACAGAGATACTCAATGAAAATAATCCTGCTCTGATTTTAGCCCACAATCCCTGTGAGTCTCAGTTGGCTGTCCATGAAATGGGAATACTATCAATATCATTACTTCTTGGAAGTATGGTAAAAGAAGGCACTTGAAAAGACTGAGAAGTGTAAAGGCAGTGCAGCTGTACAGAAAGGGAAGGAAGTTAATGTATTTGACAGAATAAGATATAGATTTCAGGAGAATAAAATCTATTTTCAGTCAAAATGTTAAATAAATTTCTTCATAGAAACTACAACTGTAGTAAACATTTGTAAAGAAATGACCAACTTTGGGATCAAAAGGAAGATTAACAGCTTTAGTTTTATATGCTAGCAGCCAAATTTTTTTCTCACTTTGTGGAATTCATCCAGGGTTCTACTCTCTAACTTTAGTGAGTTACTCCAGATTTAAATCAGTGTAAGCAAGGTCAAGTTAAAAATACTTGTGCCACAACTGGCCTTGAAAAATACATTTCTCCATGATAGATGTTAAACTGACTGCTAAGGCAGACAGCATGTCTTGCCCATAATCATTTTGTATTTGCTTCTTTTCCTCAGCCCTTAAAACGAGTTCATGACTTCATGACTCTAAGAGTAAATACGTTCTATAATGAATACACTTTTTATTCAATATTTTGAGGAAATTAAAGTAAATGTTGTATGTAATAATACTGCTCGGAAAAAAGCAATGATAATTATGTGAAGTGAGATGAAGGACACTCAGTTGATCCTGTGGTCTGAGGTAAATGGCAGACAATCAAGTAAACCTAATCAACATCATAAAACAAAGACAAAGAGCATTAGGCCACCAGCTCTTGGCTAATCGATTATTTTCTTCAGAATACCATTGCATTAAAAGGTTAGGGTGTATCTAGAATCATAGAATAGTTTGGCTTGGAATGCAACCTTAAATATCATCCAGTTCCAACTCCACTGCCATGGGCAGGGAATCCTCCCACCAGACCAGGCTGCTCAAGGCCCCATCCAACCTGGCCTTGAATGCTTCCAAGGAGGGGCCATCCACAACTTCCTTGGGTAACCTGTTCCAGTATCTCACCACCCTCATCATGAAGAATTTCTTCCTAATGTGTAAACTAAATCTTCCCCCGGCAATTTAAAGTTGTTCCTCCTTGTCCTATCACTACTTGCCCTTGTAAAAAGTCTCTCCCCTTATACTTAGATAAACCCCATTCCATGAATGGATTGCCACATTGTACTTTAAGATAAAGACCTTTTGTTCCATTTATAGAATGTGGCTTATGGGTTTGTTTTTCATTTGGAATAAGAAATCAAGTGGTTGTTTTTTTTCATTTCATAGAATCATAGAATTATAGAATTACCTGTGTTGGAAGAGATCCATAAGGACCATCCAGTCCGGCTCCTATCCGTGTATAGGACAATCCCAACATTCGCACCATGTGTCTCAGGGCATTGTTCAAATGCTTCTTGAATATTGTCAGGCTTGGTGCCTTGACTGCTTCCATGGGGAGCTGTTCCAGTGCTCCAGCACCCTCTGGGTGAAGAACCTTTTCCTAGTATCTAACCAAAACCTCCCCTGGCACATCTTCCTGCAATTCCCTTGGGTCCTGTCACTGGTCACCAAAGATCAGTGCCTGCTCTTCCTCATTCCCTCGTGAGGAAGCTGGAAAATGCTATGAGGTCGCCCCCGAGTCTCCTCCTGGCTGAACAGATCAAGTGACTTCAGCTCCTCTTCATATGACTTCTCCTCTAGACCTTTCACCAGCTCTGTGACCCTCCTCTGGATGCTCTCACAGATTTGTTTTGGTTTTAAATGAAGCTACCATACTTTAGCCAAATTTGACCCAGACTTTCAATCTGCACTCTTGTAAGCAAGTCCTTACTCATGCAGATAGACTTTTGGAAATGAGTTATGCCTAATGGCATTTCCTTCTCATTAATCTGGTAGGTGAGCATTATACAGGGAAAGGGGATTTAGTGAGAAAGGAGAAACCACACAAACATTGCAATAATAACGATACTATATTTCAGTGCAGACAGTTAAATGAGAGCAACTTTGCTGCTTCAGGTACACTTCACCATTTGCATCAGTATTCATTAAGTGCAAAGTGTCAGCACCTGGGAAAAGCTGCTGAAAACAAAATGTATTTTTCTGAGGGTCATATTTTTCATTGGAGGGAAGGATTTTTGACATTTTCTTTGGGGTTTTATAAAGAAAATACACATAATGTATCATTAAATAGGACTTCTTGTCATCCTGTTGTTGGTTCTTTTTGCTGTTCATTAAAACTCGGAGGACTCTATGTCATTTGTAGATAGTATTTCCGTAAATTTAGCACAGTGGATAAACATTATGAGATGTCATAATGAAGGTAATTTCTTCATACATTTATACACAGAAACCTGGACAGAATATCAGAGGATGGACCGTTTTAAAACTGCCTGATTTCCTAAATTTACACAGAATTAAGTGAATGGGACTCAGAAGAGGTTTTGAGAAATGAATATTTCTTTTCCTCTACATGAGCCATCTGAAGCGAACAGAGTTTCATCTCAGAGGATTACCAGATAAAAATAGCTACCAGTGCGCCGAATAGGAATGTTTTTCCTGGGGAAAAGGGTAATAGAGTATTTTCTTTTTTTTTTTTTTTCCCCTTTTTATACAGTATATATATGCTGCTTAAGAATAAGCAGTTCAGTTATTTCATTATGTTGATTACTAAAGGAGTAAAATAGGGTGACAGCCCTGAATCAGTCCCTTTTCAGTCCTGACTTGGCAGGTGAAGTTTCCCAGAGTGATTCAGTGAGGATTTTGCCATGTATATTAGGAGTGACTGGGAAGGCACATAGGGTAGCTATTGTCCATCTGCTGGCAATCTCTGGTATGTTGTTCTGTAAATATGCTCAATTTTACCTAAGTATCTTCATCTACAAAGGATGAGGGGGATAGAGCAAGACTGGAATAGAGTGTTTTTCTACTTTAAACTCAAAATTTGTGCAAAATATTGGGTGCTTTGACCATCATTTATGAAATACAATGAGCACTAGCTATGAACTTCAGAATTTTGTTTTGCTATGCACAAATGTGACTATGATGGACTTTGATTAACCTTTCTATACATTTTGTGTTGTCATACTTTGTTAATGGTATTGTGCTTTTCCTGTTAATCCTCCATGTTTTTTTTTTCCTAATAACAAAATATTATCCAGTTAGATTTGTACAGAATTTATCCAACTATTAGTCTGTATTGGAATTAATATAGTAGAGAACACACTATTAAGAAATAAAGCATATTGAGAGCAATACGTGCATGTAGTAAAGAGGTGGCATGGAATGACAGGAAAAGGGCAGAAGCATTAAATTAAGAAAGGAAAATGATGTCATAATGATTAAACCACAAAACAGAACTCCAACACAGTGAATAAGCAATGAAAATAAGGTAATAAAAGGGAGTACTGAACTAGCTCATGAGACATGTTATTACAGTGAACACTATGCTAGCACTGTTTATTTTGCTTAGCATTATGGCCACCTCGAAGGTTGCTGTGACAAATGTATGTGAGCATTTAATGGAAAGTGAACAATATTTTTTTTTTTAGCTAAGGAGGCATCCACCAGCTCTCTGCCTACTCAATTTCCTAAATTATATGTGACATAAATTTAACTTTATTGGCACTAGACAAATGCTAATATTAACCACTTTTGGAAATATTCAGTGCATTTCTCTATTGACATTCCTCAATCCATACAATGAAATCTTTGCAGTTATGCTGTTTTGCTTGAAAAAATATTTACACAAAATGTATAGTCCAAACCCAGCACCTAAATAAGAAGTTCTACTTAGCTAAAGGGCTGATCCAGAGATAAAATTAATATATATATATCTTCTACTGGATTTAAGGGAAATTAAAGTTGTTTTCACGACTGGCCTTTCAATGATATTTTTTTTTCACAGCACTGAAAGTCTTATTCATATGTGACTAAGTGACACTAAAATTTATGCAAGCTTCTTACAGGAGAGGGAGTAAAGGAGGAAAAGCACAACAGGGTTTCTCCACGCAACTTACAAAAACACTATCAATGTGGTTCATTCATTGAGCAATGACAAATTCAGAGGCCTGTTACCAGCTGGAATGGATGTACCGGACCAAACAAAGAAGGAAAGTAGAACTCGGACAACCACAGTCTGAGCTAAAAATAAAGCACAATAAGGCCATTGGAACAAAACACACAGGAGGGTCACACATTGACAGTGCCTCTTTCCAGGTTGTTATGTAGTGATCCAATTTAAACTAGGTATTTGGGAGATTTGGTGGCACAGGATGCAGGTGAGGTGTTCCTGCCTGGCCTATCTGGACATGTAGCGGGAGTATAGAAGGCTATATTGCCCTTGCAGCTTTTGAAGCTGTGTAACTAAGCTGTGCTTAATAATGTATTTAGAAAACATAATTTAGCAATAGAGTGGGGTCACAATGCAGCTTCTGAGGGAAGACAAAAAGCTGGTGTAAAAAAATAATACAGAATCAGGAAACTCATTTATATCAGACATGATCATTTCAAAATGAATGAATAAATTTACTCTGCTGGGACCTCAAGCCAAAGGTACACTGTCCTCTAACCTGATAACTAAAGAATTCTGTGATATTGTTGGAAACCTTGAGGTACATTTTCCTCTTTCCTGAAACATTGTTTAGCAGATGCTTGTTTTGCAAGACTTCTCTCTTTGTTCCTAGGAGATGATTGGGAGAAAACTCTGTCATGCTCTGTACATCTTAGCACAAGATTGCAATTTCATTGTTGGGGCGCCTGATAAAACATCATGCTGTCACTGCTAGACTAACACAAAGCATTGGGAGGCTCCAAGATGTGCCACAGGAACCTGTAAGAATGCAAGTGGTATTGATCATGTTCTTGTCTGATAATTGTTGTCAAAGATTGAAGCTCGTAACAGATCTCCTAAAGAGCTGTCTCTGATCCTGTCAAAAGGACTCTAAAGCAGCATGTATATAGAGGAGACACTTCTATAAATAATCCCAACGTTTATGTCCTCATAATGCTACAGGTGGCAAATAGCATAAAAGCCTAACATCTGGTGCTCAAGGAACACTGTATGTGAGCAAACAAGTGACTGAGAACAAGTAGAAACAAGCAAAAAAAAAAATCCCAAAGCCCCCACTTTTCTGGGATGTTCTTTGTGATAGGAGAGGAGAATAATCACCTGGCTGTGGAGGTTTTGCTTGAGATACCACATTCTGTTTCAACATGGGAGTGGGTATTTTGCCATTCCTGGGGATATGCTGTGGTTCACTAAGCTCTGCCACAGTAGAAAGAAAATTTTCATGCCATGTCTTTGCAGAGTGCTGCAAGAGATATTTATGTTGGTAGAAGAGCTGAAATGGCTGTGATCAAATTGAACGCAAGAACAGAACTAAAACAGGGGTTAAGTAAGTTTAAATACTGAGCTGCCAAGGTAAACCCCATCTCAGCTTTCTCATTCTAGTCTATTAAGGGCTTGAGAAAATGGAAGGTAAACAGTTGATGTTTAGCATCAATCTTCAACAACTCATCAGGACCTATTTCACCTGAAGGTGGCTGTCAACAAGCCATTTTAAGACATTGTCCTCTAGTCGACAGAGAAAGCTGTTGCTTGCTTACTGACATAACTACAGGACATAAAAGTTGTCAGCGAGCTAAAGTTTTTGGAAGAAACCTGGATGGTGCAGTCAGCAATTCTTTGCATTCACCACATTGTATATAAGTTAACTTTTAAAACAATTTTACATCTTGAATGCCTAATATCTATGATCACTATAAATTGCTGTATACCGTCATATAATTCAGATGGAGGATGCTACCAAAAAAAAAGCATTTGAGAGAATCTTTGCTTCAGTCTTGATTTGACATCACAAATTACTGTCAATTGTCCTCTAACAGTCAGTATCATAAACAGAGAAAGATAAGACTTATTTTTCAAGTATTGAGAGAATACATGATGACATGGCAGGATTTTGAATACTTCTGCGTTCTAACTGTCCACTGATGCTAAGAAGCACCTGTTCATGCCTACCTCCTCTTGACTAGCTTTTTTCCACTTTTGTGGAACATGAATGAACTGACAATCTTTCATTATCTTTTTTAAAGTGTCACTGTAGATGTGTTGTTGCCAAGCTATTTACAGTCTAAAAAAGGAAGCAAAGAACTCACTGAAAAATTATACCAGCATGTTGTTACCGGCCACATTCTGGAAGTTGTTTAAAGTCTGTTAAGTGACTACCCAATCATGTCATCAGCTGGTGAGATTACTGCAAATAGGGTTGATCCTCCAAGTCAGAGATACAGTTAAGCCCTAACTACAACATGTAGTGGAAATAGAAAAAAAAAAAAATTGCAAGATGGAGTGCAGGTGATGAGGTTCCATCTGATTATCCATGTAAATATGCAAACTGAAATTCCCCTTGGGTTGCATCACAGATGTGAATGTTTCCCAGCTGCACGTTCACCAAATGCTCTGACAGCCAAGACTTTCAGCTCAAGTGATGTTGTGATAGTATGCCAGTCGCTCTGTTTTTGTAGACATGAATCACTCATGATGTCAACCTTTCCTAAATGACATGGGAGCTGTTTCATTTAAATTTTCTTACGTCCAGTTACCACACACACAGTTTTGAACTGAGTATGCTTAAAGACCTTTTCTACAATATAATTATTAATTACACAAAGTAAGATATTTTCACACATGCAAAATTTTCAGAGCACACACGATCCCAGAAGAGTTCTCACATGTAGCAGGTTCTAGTTTGACAATTTACTAATCTGCATCACTTTGCTATCTCGCAAAGGACAGTTCTTTTACTAACAGCCTGATGAAGAAGCCTGTATTTGTTAAAGATTCATTTGTGGATAAATGATGGCAACATAAGCCGTCAGTGATTTAGTACATGCTACTTATGAATTTAAGAGCAAACCCATACAGAGGGCCTATAGATCCAGGTCTACAAAAAGACTCCACTATATTAACTAAAGATTGCCTGTTCCATGAAGGGGATGTCTTCTTTATCATCCTCAGTAGATTAAAAATACATTTTCACAAGTAGGTCCTTAAGAAGAGAGTGGAAATATACATATCCAGGGATCAGGGACTTGAAAAAAGCAGTTGCCAAGTGCAGGTAGCTTTGCACTTGAGATGTAACTGAAGCCTAAATGCTAGGGGTATGCTGAAGGTAACTTATAGATGATGCTTCAGCAGATATATAGCCAGTTAGAAATACCTGCACTAGACAAAGCACATTGTACAAGTTAGTTTGGGAGAGTTGAAATTACTCAACTAAGTCATCTAGAAATATAAAGCTCAACTGGTTGAGTCTGTTTTCTAAATTCTCTAAATAATAGCCACTGTCCTAGCAGACTGTTAAAATAAAAATCTGCTACCATTCTTGCCCTATTGTCCCACTAAATGTGAATGTATATGTTTAAAGAAATAGAAAGGTGTGAAGCCAGAGTGAGTCTCACAGCTCTGTTGGCTGGCAATCATAACTCTGGTGCCTGCTTGACCTTTCCTCCTGTCCAAAGGTCAAGACTACAAGACTGAGGAGTGATAGCATGGAAGAGTGCAACCAACATAGCCACTCCCAAAATCCCTCAGCTTACTTTCCACCTTTCTGGAAGAAGAGACCAAATTGCTTAATTTTGTTTTTGTTGTTGTGGCAAAACCCTTCTAACTTCACTTATGCTACTGTAAAGCCTCAAGGCAGTGTTTACCAGGAAATGAGATCTGCAATTAATTAACATAGTAAGACAGTACTGGCAGTGGTCAGCATTGCCACCACACTTGTGAATGTTTCAGTCAGTTCAGAGGTATCAGGCTGAGAAAATGAGGACAGAGACGAAAGCAAGGAGGTGACAAATCTAAAGGGAAAAGGAATTTCAAGAAATAATTAAGCATTTTTTTGAAAGACTGGTAGATCAATGGAGAGAAAAGCTACAGAGAGCATGAAGTAATCAAGGAATAGTGCAGGAAGAACCTGAGTCATGATCAGCATGTTACTGAGTAAGTTGATGAGCCAGAATTACCACATCAGAACTGGCTGGAGGTAAGATAGCAGGCATCCATAGATAACAAGATACGCAACAACAAAACAATGCAGGTACTTTCAAATTTTCTGGAAACATAAAAAGGTCCAAGATTTCAAGAACGTTTTATTATTATAAACTTTGTTAGAAACAAGACTAAGAAAAGTGAACTGGCAATTATATAGTTAAAATATATTCTAGTAACCACTTGAGAAAAATGCCTGTCTGAAAGAGGGATGGATGTTTGTGTGCAGTAAAATTATTTTGATTTTTTTAGGAGAGGCACAGCGGGGAATGACTCAATCTTCTCAGCTCCCCACCCATCCTCTATCTCTGGCTACTGAGCGCAGTGTAAGTTTTGTAGTAGTAGGTACCAGAGCCACAGCCACTACTGGCTGCTAACTCTGCGTGAGTTCAGGACACCTGTGCCCGGTCTCTCCCTGCCACTGATGCTTCAGCCTGAGCATGTGGGTGCACCTTCCAAGTACCTTCTGCTCAGGCATTTTCACCTGGTTTCACTCAGGAAACTTGCCTCAAATTCCAGTCGGGTTTGAGAGATCCTTTTAAAGTAGATTGGTAAATTGGGAAAAGTTTGGAGGACCTGATTTATTTATATATATATTTTTTTTACTAAACTATCTTAAAGTTAGCCAGCAACTCTGGGAAAACATTTTCTGTGCCAAAAGAGCATGTGAAGCAGCTGTTTGGTACTTATGCAAACACCTGTGCATATTTTTAAGATTACTAACTGTTGGAATAGCTTTCCCCCTCACCTCAATACTATGCTAATACCTATTATACTGAAGACTTTGTTCATGAAATATATTCATATTTTAATAATTCTGTCAGTGAAAAATATTGAGATATAATGATGACAATGACTAAAATGACAGTTGTTCTATGGCACTTGCAATATTCAAGCATTAAGAGTAGGATTTTCCTCCAAATCAGAGACTAGATTTAGCAGGCACAAAATTGCATCACTTCTCTGAGAATGCTCTCTCACTTCTTCAGCATGTTAATTTTCTTAAAAAATGAGCCACAGAATCACTAATGCTGTGACTTCGGGAGATTGCCCAGTCCAACCTCACTGGCTCAAAGCAGGGTCAGTTTGAACAGGTTACTCAGGGACATACCTAGGCATATGAATTCTGAATGTCTCCAAGGATGGAGACTTGTCCACCTCTCTGGGCAACCAGCTCCAAATGCACTAAAGCCTTCTGGATACTCCTTCACAACCATGACTTTAGAAATATAAATTTACTAACACAGCTAATATAGAGGTGTCTTTGCAGGTCTGCCACAAGCTAAAATTATTCAGAAGTCTGAATACCACCACCACTTCAGACCAGGGGGTTAATTGAAATGTCTGGAGAGCAGTCAGCCTTCAATATCAATCAATTAGCTACTCATTTGTGCAAATCCCAGGCAATCACTATTTATGAAGAGAAG
Source organism: Tapera naevia (assembly GCA_033556795.1). Lineage (NCBI taxonomy): Eukaryota > Metazoa > Chordata > Aves > Cuculiformes > Neomorphidae > Tapera > Tapera naevia. Next base: position 6,617,877 of record JAUMJJ010000023.1, read on the forward strand.
CGTTCTGTAGTATGACTTGGTGGATTTCTGAGACAGTGCCCGTTATGAAAGAGCCGGGACCTGGATTGTAACAGACTTCACGTATTTATCCAGGTACACAATGAGGCTCAAAGGCCCCAGGGAATTCAGAATATAGTTGAATACAGGAAGTCTGAAAACTCCTGTGAATACTGTGTCACTTGTCAACTCATCCTGAAGAAGTTAATTTTGTGAATAAGGCCCAGACAACGCTCCTCTTCCTCTGCTTTCCCTCTCTACTCCCATTATTCCACACACACAAAGTTTAACCTCTTCCCCACACTGTACCTCTTCGGGATTATCATTGCCGTACTTCATGCCTCCACTGTTTTCCTGGCTTCCAAGAACTTGCTGAAGACCACCAGGCCCAAGGAAGAAGGAACAGTCATTTCATCATTCTCATGCCAGAATTAGCCCTGAAAGAAAAAGAGCTCTCCCCTTCGTAAGAAGCATTTTTAACACATAGTTGTAACATCATGGAAAACAAGACCAGCAGATCCTGCACAGCTGGTGACTCAACAGCATTTCTAGTACTGCTGAAGGCCAACAGGGACAACCCTTTCAAACTCATTTGTTCCACCATGTTGGTTCCAACAAAGTTTCAACAACTGTTAAAATTATTCAACTATATTACTGATGTGATTGTTAGGGCAAAAGAGCAAGAGCTGTTTAGAGTTTCAGGGTTCAGTTTCCCACCTCCCTTTATAAAAGGCTTCCCAATAACGCACTGGAGAGTTTATCTCATTAACTTTATAGACAGTTGTTTTCAAATACTTCAAAACCAATTCTTTGGATTGATTAGCTTGTAAATGGATAATCACATAACAGAAAACTTCTCAGCATTACTGTATTCAAGAGAGATGCAATATTTCCATACTGTTTTGGCCTTTGCAATAACAACTTCCAAACACCATATTTAATTGGCTTTCAGTAGTCAGCAGCTATAGTCATCAGGTGCACACATAGCCTGTAAAAACTCTATATGCTGGCAGAGAAAGCTGAAGACTTCAGACAACATAAAAGGAAAAAGGAATGAGTCATCTCAAGTGCAAAAAACATGGGAAAAGTCAAGTCACTGTTAACAGGTCACTCACGGGTAATATAAAGCAACAACAGAAAAGCACCTAAGCATATTGGCAGGTATGAAGGGACAGTCAGCTCTCGCAAAGTAATATGTTTTCACAACCCCTTTGCTTCAGAAATAATAAAAATAGTCTCATATCCTCAATTTGAAAGGAATAGTTTACTACACTGCTTGCTGTTTACGTGGGATACAAAATGGCAAGTTACCTACGCTGGGGGCTAATGAGGTCTTTAGTATATATTAATGGATTTGTTTTCTACAAATGTAGCAGTGGAAGGAAAGAGATCATACCAGCCCATAATTCAAGGCCAGTTTTGCATCCAAATTCAATCACCTTAACAAGGTTTCTTACAGCCAATTGTAGCATTGACTGGAGAAACAGACTTGACCGATCAATACCGGATCTATGTTAAAAAGGTAATTCCTTCTCTTTCAAACATTTATCGTTGATCCCCACTAAATATGGTTCTTCCATCACAAAACCGCCACTATCTTCCATTGCTAGCAAGCTCATTAATACCTGCACATTGTCCTTCATGCTGAAATCAGAACCATCTCTTAGCAAGGTTGTTCATTATCATATAAAGCAGATAAAGCTGTCTTTCTATGAAGTCTCAATTTTTAGACAGCAGGTCATATTGCAACAGCTTTCGTTTAGGAGTTGCTTCATCTACCAGGTAGGAACTAAAACCACTTTTCCTGGTTATGTGTTTTTTTCAGCATCTCCACCCATTCTCCCAACCAAACAATGAGATTTCTGGTCAGCTTACCTTACCCCAACTCATATTATTCAAAACCAGAATGCACAAGAGTCTGTTGTCGGTGTTTTTTAAATAAATAAATAAACCAGTAAATGCCAAACACAAAATAATTTTTCTTGTGCATTACTTCAAACTGGCATAAATAACTGTACATTGCTAAAAGAACACTGGATATAATTTGGTGAGTACTGAAATGTGCCTGAAGTCTGCCAAATCACCACTTAGCTGAAATCACAATTCATCTGAGAGGGTTATTCAGTTTTCAATTTCAGTGAAAATTCATTATCATGTCAAATATTCCCAGATTTCTCAACTTAAGGCATGGATACCTAAAGCCATAAGCTTCTTGAAAAACAGACTTAATCTTTCTTTTCCTTCTAACTAAACCCAAGAATTTCTAGTCATTCACATTATGCAGTACTCAAAGCATAATTTGGTCAGATCCCGTTGTGTGTGCATGCACACACTCTCCAAACTCAAATTAAATGTATGAAATGTGGGATTATTTTCTATTTTTATCCATTTACTCGTTATGTCTATTTCCAAGCTATTAAATTGCATTATATAGCTCAGTGTTCTCAAACAATGGAAGTGATGATATAACTCCGCAGACAAAAGTATTTCTGTTCTGGTACAGGAGCACGTATTAATCCATGACAGCAAGACAAAAGGTTCATGAAACACTGATACAAAATACTGAGTATTAATTGCTGTGGAAAGGCCCAATTGGGATATTTTTTATGAAGACTCCCTGGAGTCTAGCCACAAGGTCTGTGGTCTACAGGCTATAGCATGTGGATTAACTTCATTTTTTGACTTAATTTATAAACCCAAGCAACTGAGTTTGACTTACCTGTTACAAAAGAAAAAAAAGCCCCTTATCTAGTCTACCTTCTCCTTGTTCAAAACCAGAAGACTGTGCATTATTTATGATGTTAAAGTGCATTTGTCTGAGATCTAGCACTATGTTTTTAATTTTTAATGAGACCATGTTTAATGTTGAGTCACTTTCTCATATATGGTCTTAATAGTCCTGTGATATTCTGTATTAACACCTCACCTTGTTAGTCACTCAATTCATTTGCCTGTTCCATTTCTCTGGAAGGAGTTGTGTTTTCAAATTATCAGTTAAAAGCTCAAGTATCAACAGTTAATAGTCCAGGTAATGACTACACTCCAGCAATAACAACAATTTTTCAAGTCAGAAACTGATCAGATGAACAGTGAGAATTATTGGTTGCAACCAATAAGAAAACATTTGCAGAAGCCAGAGGCAAATATAAATCAATTTAGAATAATCCATCATAAACCTTGACCACTGAGCTGTCAAATTATAGTCTCACTGATTTCTATGTGTTCATCTTCATTTTTGTTCATGGAATGATTAGTTTTCCTTCCTTTTCTGGTGTATATCTTGTTCTTTAACTTGCACAAAGCTTAGAATTATATTCAGAGACATACATTTTTGTGGTGGGGTTGAGTGAGAACTCACATAAACATAAATTATATGAAGGAATCTTGACCTCCATAGCACAAGGTCAAGGACAAGTATTACTGGAGATACAAAGCAAGCTGGTACAGGCACATTTTTGTTTAAAACATTATACCAAGTCTTAAAACCCATTCTTAAAATGAAAGATGCTGGAGCTTGAAGGTAATACTTGAAGGTTTGTTTGGCCAGTCTTAAAATCATAAAATGATCCGATTAACATTTTAATAAGTAAGCAGAATTCCATGGTAAAATTATTACCTGTATTTACATGTTTTTATTCCGTTCTTGAGCTGCAACGTTTAGTTTCATACATCTTGTTAAGAGCAATCCAACACAGAATGGAAAAACGTCAGTTGTTTCATTTCAAGATACTTTTAATCAAGTAATTACAGGAAAAAACATTAAAACAATTTTTATGGTGTTATCTGCTATACCAACTTACAAGGATATGGGGTAACAAACCAGTTACAAACTTAAAGGCATATTTACATTATATACTCAAATGTAACAAGCTATATTCTCATTCATAAAGAAAACACCTATGGGATGTGTTAATTAAATTATACATCATTTAGTAGAAAGCAACAGCAGTTGAGGTTTAATGGAAACAATACACACATGAGGCACTTTGAGGTCATTAGGTTGGAAAGCAAATGTCACCAAGTGAAAGAAGGAAAACTATGTACAGCTTACACTGCAGCTTTGAATGTGAAGGCTTCTTCACTGAATGCTTTGATTTCTTAAATGAACCACAACCCTTGCAATTAAGAAAGATAAGCTTTCAGGAAATAAACCCAAATCCAAATAATCCTCCCAACCCTTCCTCGTATTTATCAGTGCACCGAAGGAAATGGAAGTTCTAACTACCCCGCTGCTGGACTAACAGTACCATAAGGCATCTTTTAAAAGTTATTGTTTTGCTGCCAGCCACCACCCTTGATCTTCATTTTATTAATATGAATGTATCACTGTTCTGGCTGCATAACTGTGCCATAAGCTCTGAAAAGATTTGAAGTCTAATTTAAACCTGTGCATTATTTACATGGGAGTTCAACATTATCCTCCAGGTACACATGAACAGGTCATTCTGAAGAGAACACATCTGAAATGGGAATGTTGTATTCAAACACACAAAATTAAGACATTCTTCAAAGTACCTTTGTTTCCCTTGAGGAAACTGCATTGGTTAAGACTGTTTGGAACACACCTTGCATAAGCTGTGGAAGAGCATCAGAGTTTTATGATATCATTTGCTGCTGTTTACTAAACAGTTACCATAGCAATTGTAGATTATTATCAGAATATTGCATACAGCTGTAGGTATACCCTTCTCAACTACTGCATCACATGTGCAAGTGCACAGCCCCACCTGTGCATACTGAAAACTTGATTCATATCTCAACCAAAACGCCAGATTCTCTCTGCTTGAACCTCAAAACTCCTTCACTTTGCTGTGTGAAAGAACTTCAAGGTGAGAGGAAAAAATTTAAAAAAGAATCTTTCTTTTGAACCCAGTGGCAGAACCAGAAGAATTTTCGTTGCATTCCTGATTTTTATGTTTTTGTGTAATATGCTATCGTAACTGTTTTAAACTTCACAAAACATAATCAGCATTAATCATGAACCTTAGGAAGCATGATGAGATAAAGAATCCCAGCAAGAGTCCAAATTACTATTTTGTAATTCAGAACTAAACCTTAGATATTTTTGTATCTTAAGCAGTGCACCAACAGCCAGTTAATTTACTATGTCATCAAACACGGTGCCTGAATGCAGCTGAATGTTTTTCCTCCAGTAGATGGTGCACAACTGCTGCTTTCATTTAACTTCTTCCTGCACTTTCAAGGGGAAATACTTAAGTTTTATGGTAACAGAGGCTTTCAACAAACAAGGGACTTAATTTTCAGTGTTAGTTTCACAAGGCTCGGGTCTCCCCTCCAAGCAACACAAAGCTCTGCTACTACTTGCCTGACAAACTACAGTTCTGATGTTAGGGGCAAGGGGAGGAGCATGGATTGAGGAAGAAATTTCTTTTTTTTCCCCAAATGCTTAAGGAAGTATTTCAGAAAACACAGAATAAATGTTACCTGCTGTCAAAAACAAAAGATGCTGAAATGTAACAGCCAGTAAATTTCTGGAACGCTCTGTGTCCACCTTCCACTACTCATCTCTTATCTGTAACAGTGGGCAACACACCTAACACCAGAGACAAAGTACGTGTGCATCCTACTAAAACTAGCCCTTATGTAACCATGGATCCTTGTTCTTTTAGTCACTCTCAAACTGGGCACGCTGGCTGACACTTCCAGCACAAGAAGAAAAACTGAGCATACGTCAGTTCAGTAACCTTTTTTAGATGGATCAAGTCTTGAAAGAGGAAAGCAAATGGTGAAAACATTTTAGCAGCAAAGTGGTTAAATGCAAGGTGAAAACATTAATGCATATATTCAATAAAAATATTAAAGTATATGTGTTTCATATAAAATACAGTACAGGACCAGGAGTTTCACTAGGTTGTATAGTGCTCAGAGGAAACTGTTAAACTCATTAGTTTCTGAAGTATATACACAATATGATTCTACACCATTTTCCTATACAGCCAGCAAGTTCTTTTCTTACGTTTTTCATACTTCACCTTGAATAGGAACCTAGCACTTACAAATATTAAATTCCTCTCCTTCAGTAGAAAACCATCACCATTTTTTTATCAAAGATGTTTTTTAAAGTTAACAGTCTATTCTAGGCCACCATGTTTAGCTGAAAATGTGTGAAGTGTGAAAATCAACCACAGTAGCAGCTTTCAAAGACATAAACAGTAAAAACCAAGACTGCTGCTACCATGTCATATTCTTGGACTTAATTCATCCAATCAACTCTTAATACAAAACTAGAAGCTCTCCCGTAACTTCTACAGTTATTAATACATTTGTCTTCTTTTCAATGTGAAATAATACTTTGAGATGATCTATGTACACAAGGTGGTCAAGCCAAGCTGTAATATAAATATAAATGTTTTCTTTTAAAAAGTATTTTACAGACAATGTTATTTACATTTGCTCATTTTACTTCTGGGCTACAAAGGAAAATGAAGGGCACTGATACATGCAGAAAGAAAAATAACACAAAGTATACTGAATAAATGCACAGGAAGTGAGAACAGCAAGTCATGTGAATCTTATAAAATCAATTAGTATTTCTGTTTGTTTAATAACAAGGGTATACTGAGGACAGTCTGCCCCACCCCAGCCAGGATATCAAATAGGTACCTTCGTTAATGAATTATGACTGGTTTTAGTGTTTTACATATCTTTAATGAGAAGTAAATGTTTCCTACTTCATTACAGAACAAAGCATGTGATTTTTAAAAGATTCTCCATGGGTTAATTTGTGAATTCTTATCTGAAAGTTAAAAACTTAGTATGTACAAAGCCGTAACAAATACCATAACACAATGTACCACTGTGCACACACACACTCACACACACACACACACACACACACACACCATTCTCTCTCTCCTTCCCTCCCCTGTCCTCCCTCCAAATTTCCTCAATTAAGAAGTTCACTCCAAATTTGCCTGGGCTGTAATTTATTTCTCAAGCTAAGTCTTTAGTTGCTGTTTTTGAACAAAACACACAGTACTTTTGTACTTGCCCATTCAAATAAGAAAAAGTTGCAGTTCAAAATAATGAAAACAATTTCACTTTTGTTATTAATCTTTTGTTTTAATCATAGTACTTGATAAACAGCTGAATAGGATCCTAGTTTAACAGAAGGATAAACAAGAACACTGATGACAATTTGTTACAACTGCCTTAATGTACCTTTTGCTTAATGAACATCTGAATATGCAATAAAGTATTTTTGGAGGACACCCCAAAAGAAAACAACTTGCTGGTTGAGCAACAGAAATTTCCTTTTTGCTATTATGTTGAAATCAAAGTAATTTATATATAAAAATAAATGTTATGTTCTAACAAGAACACTTTAGACAATTACATCTGTGCTTAACAAAAAAATATTGGTCACTCCAGACTAGAATAATTAATATTTTAAAGGTTTTTAGATTATGAGAATGTATGGATACAACTCAACACAAACTGTAGCTGAAGGGAAACAGGACTGAAAGTATCAATTTGCCCATCTGGAATAAAAATGTGACTAAATTAACTAATTAAATATTTAAAATACTACCATGGAATGTGACAGTAGGTGTGGTTCATACCTACTATATCAGAAGGAAGGAAAGTTTAACATGTAGTATTCGTACCTTACACATTTAGTTAAATATAAACATTTGTTATTTATACATAAAGTTGCTTCCAAAAAACTATTAATAAGTGATTTAGTTGCACTTAAAATCAGTTTCATTTCTCAATTGATGAGTATTAACTTTTCTTAATCTTAAATCAACTGTCACTAGTGCACTTTTAGTTAAAATTTCCCCTCAGGTAAGTTTTAATCCTTTTAAAAGAACCCCCTCACCTAAACCATGAATGTACAAAGTGGCAAAAGTTAATCCCTTTTAGTATAATCATAGTTTATATACTCATTGTATAGCCAATAATAAGAATAGGCTTTCCTTTGCAAAATCTCCTTCACAACTTGCAACAAATGCCACGCGCTCAAAGGAAATAGTTAGGCATGGCTAGCACTTGTAAAATGCCAAGGTCTGACAAGTCTTGTTGCTTCCTCCACATCAAGCATCTCTTACATGAAAGAAGATTCCCTTCAGCTTGCCAAAAAGCTTCCACAAATCCAAGTTAGATGCTTCCTGGAAACAAAGATTTTTCAGCTCTGTTTGGCACAAGACTGATTCATCCCGCAGCTTTATGCTTTCCTCCACAGCACCCACACACCTCACCACAGTGATGGCATGCTCTCAAGGGGAGGTAGCAGCACATACATGGAGCAATGAACGAGAGTGCCACCAGTGCTAACCAGCGCAAGCAGAACTTGTCATCACTAGTGTCACACGAGCACGGATCAGAGAAATCACCTTCAGAGTCTGACATGCAGTGATATAGCATGCTCTCTGCGCAAAGCATGCAACTAACTTGGTAGATACATCTTTTAATAGGATCTGGCGCATCTTGACATTTTCCTCTGCCGTTATCTTCATGATTAAACCTTTCCTGGCAGTATATACAGCGGGAACGTTCACCATCCTCTTTTCTTCTTTTTGAGTTTTTAAATTTTGATGAGGAAGGCTGAGTTTTAAATACCACAGAACTCTTTGAGTCTTTCAGGGAATTCAACTTAGTTCCATCTCCACATGGGTATAAATAGTCAGATTTTTTACTGTCTGATTTAGAAAACGGTATATTTGAGTCTGCGTCATCCCTCTCCAGGTCATTCTTCCACATGTCAGGATGCCTGTAGTCTGCATAACGACGTATCAAAATGTCACGAGGGTTTATTCTAACAATTTCATCGTCATCCTGAAAACTAACATGTCTGATTGACTTCAGCGGGACCTGAAATAGCAAAGCAAGATAAGTTTACTATAGTGAAGTCCCAAATTCACATCCACCTACAATGCAATACTTAAGTTAGAAAAAAAAAAACCCAAGATTTTTATCCTTTGCTGCTTGAAAGATTAAAATTGCAGCTACTTTTCTTACTACTAAAATTTACAGACCTCCCCCCAATAATTAGCTTTTTGCATGATGTTAGGACCATGGCTGTAGGATTCTCTCCCGACTTTTTAGTATCTCATAAAAGCTTTGGATATTTTGGCATTTGCATAAAACTTTATACTGTTCTGTGAATTAGGCTCAAAATTCAGGTTTTAACATCTTACAGTGGTTCTGAATTCCACAGATCAATTACACCTAACCTGAATTTGTTGATTTGCAACAAGACTATTGAATACTGGCTACTTATTCTAGAGAAGGATTTTGCCATATCATAAAATCACTTGATTGGAAAAGACCTCTGAGATCACCGAGTCCAACCACACCTGTCCCCTTACTAAACCACGTCCCTAAGAAAGTCATCTACCCGTCTTTTAAACACCTCCAGGGATGGCGACTGAACCAGCTCCCTGGGCAGCTGTTCCAATGCCTGACAACTCTTTTTGTGAAGAAGTTTGTCCTGATGTCTAATCTGAACCTGCCCTGGTGCAACTTACGGCCATTTCCCCTCGTCCTATCGCCTGCCACTTGAGAGAAGAGACCAACATCCACCTTGCTACAACCTCCTTTCAGGCAGCTGTAGACAGTGATGAGGTCTGCCCTCAGCCTCCTCTTCTCCAAGCTAAACAACCCCAGCTTCCTCAGTCGCTCCTGTAAGACTTGGTCTGCAGCCCCTTCACCAGCTTTGTTGCCCTTCTCTATGAAGAATACTATTCAGCAGCATGATTGATCAACAACAGTGGCTTCTACATGCTAATATACAGTTCTTAAATTGATTATAGGTTAAGAGACCAGCAAGCAAACACCTAAGTACTTTTTAAACTTTCTACTTGCAATGAACTGACCATAATTCAAGACCTTTTCCCTCAAAAGGCAAGTAAGAATGAACATGCTAAACACATACAAAACAAACAGCAGAGAGATAAGACAGAGTTCTGTTTATTCTCCCTTATGATGACAGGGCAGCGGAGCATGAAAAGGTTGCTGAAGGTGGCAAATTTGAAACATCTGAATTGAAATACAGCAGGCCTTAGAAGTAAGTGCAAGTCTGCCACTAAACATTACTGAAATAACACTACAAGTGACTTTGAAGAAAATGTGCAAATTAATGACAGGATAAAATTTTAGCACATGTATGGAAGGAGACAGCCTACCAAAAAAAAGCAGAAGTTTCAGAATGTCCCAGTATTCCTGCCCTACAGACAGGCACTGTAGGGCTATTATAGTCAGAGCCAGAATATAAGAGAGCTTCAAGTTCAATTCCGCCTATTTCTCCTGTCAAGTGTGTAACCACCTGGCTAAAATAAGGGGCGGGGGGGGCTGTGTGCGTGGAAATCACTCCCTAAACCAATAGCCTTACAAATTCTCCTAGAATCATGAATTATTTGGAAATGCATCTTTGGCCTTACTACTGTTGCTTTGAGAGTGTTTACCTTATTAGTACTGAGCAAATTAATAAGAATTAATGTGTCACCATTCCATAGCCTAGGACAACAGTTGAACTGCATGTTCCTAGTCTGTTGCAGTGTGAAACAATGAACTACTGAAGATGCTTTTGGTTAAAATGCTTCTGTCACTTTGCTCTTACTACACTGAAGTCTGCAAGCCCTGGTTTGGAGTAGGAGGCAGAGGAGGGAAGAGGGAAGGTAGCTGTGGAAGAGGAAGGAATAACTTCTTAAAATATGTCAGCTTCTGATTATGTAAGAATATCTGTAGCCTGCTCTAACCAATACTTCCCTCTTGACACTCCTCAGGATATATTTTAAGTAGAGAACTGTAATTAGAGCTGCTTTGCACTGGGAGTGTCAACTAGAGTATGCTAACAAGAAGCATGTTTTTCCTTGGCTCCAAGCCACGTAGCTGGACTTCCACACAAGGTCTGAAGGTGAAGGTGAAGCAAGGTTATATCCTGTTCAGCTAACATCACTGCTCTTCCATACTTCCTCAGGCTCTGATGCAAGCAGTTAGGCCCCCCTTTTACTTAAAACAGCAGAATGCTTCTCAATTTTATTCTCTTTCCAAACAAGAGAAAGGACCTATTGTTTTTAGCATCAATAACTGGCTATGAATAATTGGCTTTTTAACTGCATAAATTTATTTAAGAGCATCAAAAATGCCATTATAATTCTGTATGTTAAATGCATAAAAGATCCTCATCCCTCTGTCCACACAGAATATTACACACGCATTTAAGACATTAAATAAACCCCACTGTTTAAAAGATCATAAGTCCAAAACCTCAAATCACCAACCCACTTTCAACCTTCCAACCCCCAAACATCCAACAGCCATTAAATATCACTAAAAATTCTAACACCTGTAAAATCTGACTTTGAGCTTTTGAAAGTTTTGTATATGTTTGATCAGAACAACACATACAGAACTCATTTATCTTTTTTCAAGATCCCAGCCACACACCTACTAAAATGCTTGAGGTCTCACATGTTACAAACAAATCAGCATTAAATTCTTTATGCAACTGATATTAAGAATTCAATTTTTAAGAAAGCAAGTGGGAAATGCTGGAAAGAAAAGCAAACCAGGAGAAATGTTGGAAAAAGATTAATTTATAAAGTGTTTACATATTGGCTGTTTCATGTACCTTACACCTTCATACGGGTCCCGTAAAACCTTAAAAAGAACACGCAACCCACATTCTGTTTGGTACCAATACTATCAAAACTCACTAAGAACACATAGTCCTCTAGCCCTTCAAAATTTTACCTCGGTACAAGTGCCATCACTGTCTAACAGTTGAAGCAGGAAGGGAGAAAGAATATTACAGCAAACTGAAATTCCACAGAGAATCTCATTATGAACATAATTGACCAACTGGAAATTAACCAGAAATTTTTTGTTGACATGACTGAACTCCCTAGTATTACACCTTCCTTGAAGGGATGCACCTTTAAACAAGGCATGCACACTTGCTCAGTACTGTAGCCTTCACTGTGTCTCCTCAAACAGATACACCTGACTTTCTGCTCAGCCTGCAACTCCACAATACGAGGACACTGGCAGCTGAATATATAATTGCCAAGTACTAAATTTTGGTTAAACACACATCAGTGTATGAAAAGCTGAAGAGCTGAGGGACTTGAGTTTTTTTATTAACAGTCAAAGTATTGCAGGTAAAGATCTGAACTGTCATTAATCAATTCTTCAATTTTTCATGTACTTCTCAAGCTATTTGACTTAAGAGTACAGCAGGAGAGTTCAAACCTACTTATATGTAATTGAAAAAAAATTGGAGATGGTGCTACAATGTGAGAAAAATATTTTAAAGAATAACTACTTAAATTTCCATGGAACCTCTAATAAATTCAGTCTATAAGAAGTGAATTCTAGCATTGTTATTTCAAAGAAATTCCTATTTAATTTCTATCACACAGGCACTATCCAGCAGACCACTGATTAAATTATCATTTCCTCAGTAGCAAAAATCTATATGTGCTCTTAAAACATACAGGCAGTTAAGGCTACTTCACTTTTTACAACTTGATAAAGACGAAGCACACACATCACTGGTTACTGTAGCTAGTAAGTGTTAGCTGCAAAATCCTAATCACCTATGTATTCCTATTATAAGGACTTCTTAAATTCTCTTTACAAGCAAACGGAAAGAACAAACAAAAATAATCTAATGTTGTATAAATATGACCTCTTTTAAAAAATGTCTGTACATCAGCCTTCTTCAGGTTAGTGGGTTTCTTTCTGGTTTAAGAATCCTTTACCAGCAGTGTAACACTTTTCATGTCTAACTGATTACTGTTTTCGTTTCTGTTCTGTATTTTTGTTTGAGCAGGCAGTTAGAAAGTATAAGCAATGTTTCACTAAAAATATTTAGCAGAAATGCGCCACTGTGTAATGCATCCAAGACATCAATTTTAAAGATACTTTTTAATATTTCTAATCAAGACGGTATTAGTATATAAGTAACAGAGATTGAGCTCATGGCCAATTAACATATTCTGAACAAATTTAAACAGCTTTACAAGGCTGCAGATACAGAAATCTGATTTCAAAGAGAGTGAAAGACTTATTCATGTAGTCTGCTGCACTATAGCATAGGTAAGTAACTTCACAAAGCTTTAACTCTGCCATAGTAATGCTGTGATATTTCAGCTGCAAAGCTTACACTGATCATTTCAAGAAACTGAAGAGTGTAATACCACATATATGGACCCAAAATGAAAATACTTTCTTGTCAGAAATTACATCCTGTGCCATTAATGCAGAAAGCTAAGTAAGAATTGTTTCTTTTGTTGGTAGTCTTACCTGGTTAGGTTGACTTGGAAAACAGGCTCTCCTGGTGTTAATATCCTCAAATGCTGAAGGCCTTAAATTTGCACTGCTGTAAGGTTCACTGGTTACTACAGTTTCATGTTGGAAAAGGTGATCTTTCATTAATGAACCTGACGAATTTCCTTGAGTAGCCTAGAATAATAAGAACTCTCTTGAAATGATTTTGCATTTATACAAAACCACACCAAAACCAAGTTCATACATAAATACATTCATGTTCTACATGACATGTTAGAGGCATCTATAAACACAATTATTTTGAAATACATGTTTTTAAGTACTTATAAGTAGGCAAGTATTTTCTTTACTATGAGCCAGCCTTGCAAAGTAAGAATTACTGTGCTGCAAAGCATACAGAACTCGGGTAGTAAGAGATACACGCTTTTGTAACTCACTTGCCAAATCAGACTGAGGAACTTAAGGAAGGAGAGATTAATCCAGTCTCCAAGATTATGCTTTCCCTATTTACCCATGAGGCTGCCAATATTTAAAAATATACAATTGGAGGAAAATATTTCTGAGACTAATAAGGCAAAAGCTAGTTAGATGTTTTAAAAAATTAAAAGCAAGACTGTTCAACAGATCAGCTGACAGAAAAGTCAGTTTTAACATATACTGGCTCAATTAAAATACCTAATTACAGCAAGTGCATATTAAACAAACAATGACTGTCTTTTTGAATTTAAGGTTATATCAGGAAATTTGATACAAAGATGAGGCCATGTGGCAAAATATAACGAGATATCTGCAGGATATGTGTGTTGCTCAGAATAAGGAAGAGGAAGTATGTTTGGGTGGAAAGTTGGCTTTTGAGATGATTCACTTTCTGAAAAGAACATGAACACAAACAGTTCTCATTCTTTAAACTTAACTGACTGTGATATACTTATGATACAGTAGAGCATATTGATACAAATCCCAAAAAATGTACTGTGCGATATTTTATTTGTATTGAGAGACACTGTGAAGTTAACTAGTTGTGAAGTTAACTAGCACTGTGAAAATTCTGGCATCATCCAACTTCCAGCAATGAGAATGTTTTAGTTTTACAACAAAGATTTGTATATATTAAGCAAAAAAACAAGGAGGAAACAAAGATACTGCAGAAAACTACCGAGGCAGAGGCAAACCTGAATATTTGGCAGGTTAGTACTTAAATGAAAACTAACGATTCAGTGTTATCAAAATACTTAGGGAACTCATTCTGGAATTACATTAGCACTTCACATACACAAAAGCCTAATATGTCAAGTTCTAAGACATCAAGATAAAGTGGAAGCAGCTGCTCTGTAGTTGATCTTTAGGGGAAAGAAAATCATTGCATCTCTAAGAATTTATATATTGTTCAGAAGCACTCTGAGTGGAAAAACATTAAAATTAGTAATAAATGAATGATCAGCTTTAACTAATGTTAGAGAGCACACACCCCATGAAAGACAATCGCTCAATCAGGCTAAAGTTCCACTGAAACATTTTGAAGACAAGCATAACTCCAGAAAAAAAGTACTTTCTGCAGATCCTCAAGCACAACGACATTACTAGGCAATCAACCCTGTTACTGTCAAAATTAAATTTTTTAGTCAAACACTGCTGGGAAAGGAATACATAGGAAACATTGAAATGACTGGCAAGAGTTAGATTACATGGGTGCACACTAACTTTAAGAGCAAAAACCACCAAATATTAGTATCAAGCATCTTCCTAGCAGGAGGTACTGCTGCAGGTACATTGCCCAATGACATAAAAAGCTTCCAAAACACCGGTTCAAACCACAGGAGAGCTGCACTCAGAATGAGAAAGAAATGCCTACAACTATTTTTGGTTTGAGCAATGTTATAAGTGCTTATAAGAAAAACCTATTTAATCTAGGAACACACTTAACAGTTAGAAGCCATTTTACAGAAACCACAGTGATAAACACTACCTTGCCCCCCCAGCTGTTATGAGTTTGAGTGGTCTACTGAGAAGGATGAGAGCTGCAAAAACTACCGCACCTTCTTTCCCAGGGAGAAAAAAATACATACTACCCACAAGCTAGTCTTTATCCATGGGTGAGATCTGGAACAGCCTGCAGTATTTCCTGTCCCTGCAGTGATTCACACTTTTTTCCTTCAGAAATAAACTACCTGCACTACACAGCAAAAAGGACACATACGCATGCTCACACAGACACACTCCCCTTGGCAGTCAAGAAGTGCTCCATTTAATAAAGGATACAGACACTGATCATCAGTGCTAACTAGTGGTGCCAGATACAGATGTATGAAATACCAACCTTAACCTTGAAGCAAGCCCTTGTGCCCTACACGCAGCAATTACAAAGGAATGCTTTTATAAAATTCCAACACAGACACCACAATTCAAGACAATTGACATCAAGGAGAAATTTGGAGGTAGCAAGAGACAGAGAATGGCATTTGACCTTTGTAAGGCAAGAACTCATGAGACAGCTGTTTGGAAATCACAACGCTCAGTCTACCTATGTAGACACTACAGGTAAGTGGACACAGCCGAACTTCTGATGTTCACGGAAAATGAAAAGTGAGCAGGTTAGTGATGATATTATCCAGCCTATAAATACTCACTGTGCAGAACTACAGAAATGTCAGATGAATGTCCTGAATACGGTATTTTTAATTTAACTGATAGTTTAGATTCAGCCAAACCACACTTATTAGTATCAAAAAGGCTTTCTCTGGATGACACTTCCTGCTCCAATGTGATGTTTTATGACAAGGTCATAAACACCTGAAACCCCACATTTATAATGGAAACACTGGCAACCTGAAGGGAGAGGACCCAGAAATAAAAATGCTACTGTATTGAAAACACATTTAAGTAAAAAGCAAACACGCGAAGTTTTCCACAAGAACTAAGCTTGGTATATTAAAAATACTGAATACTACACACAAACACAGATGCACACATTCCCCTTTTCTACTGTCCAAAGCAATTACACCGCCCACGTTCAATATCCTTTAACCACAGCCTGCAAAGTACAGTGCTGGCATAGGTTATTCAGTATCATCTGTAAAGTAACCCACGCCAGTTTTTAATGCACAACGGAAATCTGGTTTGCTCCCAGCTGCTGGTATAATAATTACTGTCCTATGGTTGCTAAGAGATACTCTGATTTTTTTTCCAAGACTACTAAAACATTTCTGTGCACACAGGCAAAAGGATGCTGGGTAAAGCAATAAAATGACTCCAGCTGTAGCTCTCCAGCAGAATTCAAAGCCAGATGACAGCTGTAGAGAAAATGAAAACCAGACTGAACTTTTCTTCTTCAAATTTTTGCTCCTTACTTCTCTCAGTTTGCCAGAGTTAAGTTTGGGAGAGAATTCAACATTGTTCTGCAAACATTGTTAAAAATGTTCTGCTCTAAGTAAGTTTAATGATTACACAGAAGGATGGATTAGAGACCACATTTCCGCTGCATCTCAGTTCTTCTATTTACTTCCCATGAGGCCTTAAAATCTGCTGTTTGATGTTAACCAACACAAGAAAAGTTTAAATGTTTTTTCCTTGATTTTTTAATTGTGGAGAAATGATACAGGTTTCAAAAACAACTGAATAACTTCCTTCTGCTTTAGCTCCTTCTAAAACTGATGGAGCCACTACCTTCATATTTGCCAAATCAGGTATGTATTCTGGCATGGACTGAAATACTACCTAGATTACTCTGAACGTTTTGTACAGCTTAAAGTAAAAAATAAGGCATTTGACATGCCTCTCTTTTCCAAGGCTGTCTGACCTGAATACATAAAGCATACTAGAGGTTTTAGGGATTCCAAGGAAGGAACTAATAAATTAAAAGACAAAGCATAAGCCTGAGGAAATAAGAGAGATATGTAAACAGGCTGTTAGGGTACTAGTCATATATATATATATAAAAAAAAATATATAAATATATATATATATTTCCTCCTGTTTTTTGAAGATTACTCCACAAAAAGGCTTAAGAAAACCAAATTATTTTAGCACAATATATTATTAGATTTATTTTAAATGGATAACACAAATCAGTATTACTTTTAGTTCTAGTAACTATACCTATAGAATTTATTATATGTACTAAATATTGCTAATCTTTAGGGTTTTATTATGCAGTATTTTCTTCTCCATGCAAACAGTACAGTGTCAAGGGTACATTATTTCCCATTTCCTTACAAGTCATAACAGCAAGTTATTTTTGCAAAACAGAACTTGTGCAAACCTTTTGTTACAGACTAAATAAATCAAATTGTTTCTAAAGAGGCACATGAAGAATTTATGTCCTTGCCTACACCAAAACCACTTAAAATGTCTGTAAGTTGCTGACCTTTTCCCTTTGTACTGGCAAGCCCCGCCCACCCCATAACTATTTCTGAAAAAATAAGCCAAACTTTTTTTTTCTTACAATTTATCAGCTTTCAGTCTTCTGTCAATACTAAGAAACTCAAAAGCCTAAGTGCTCCATTTCTTATTATTCCAAAACTGTTAAAACGTGTTGGTAGCCTATAAGTAACACTAGTATGGCTGATTCAACAAAAACTGAAAGAAATTGACTCAACTGCACTATTCTTCAGTTAAACATTTTTGCTATTCAAAACCCACATAAAAATACTTTTAGATATATGAACTCTAGATTTCATTTAGTTAGATTTACTTCCAAGTAAAAAAGAGAAACAACTGATTTTTATACTTTTTCAACTAAGCTAGATGAGTTTTACAGCAAGCAGTTTATATTTGGCACAAGAAAAGAAACTAAGACAATCTTTGAACAAACAAACAAACAAACTGACAAACAAGCTGCATTCAGAACACCTGGTTTTGTACCAAAAAATCCAAACCTCCTACCAAAACAAATTTCCAGGGTGTATTTCCATATAGATAGCATATCTACATTCCCAGGATTCATTTACAAACGTTACAGGAAGTCAGATAGCTCTGCATTAACTCATTTGTGTATTTCTATTTGAAATTGATCTAGTAAGACTAAGGTGTATTTAATGATACAAACAATTTGCATATAATACGTTCATTAAACAACTAATAGTAACTGCAATAATGAAAGCAACTTTTACAAGCAGGTATAAATGATGGTATTTTTTAATACTAAGATTTTAATGTTACTTGTGAACAACAGTATCTAAAGAAGCTTTAATGAACTTTCTTCTTAAAATCATAAATTTTATCTTTAGTAAGAAGATTTCACTCTGAGACTTTATTTAAAGAATGTGAAAAAAATATAAAAATCTAGTGACCCAAGATACAATATAGTGAGCAAAATGCTAGCCCAGAAAGCACAAGATAAGAGTTCAGCTTTTGGATTTGTATTTAAAAGTTGTACACCCAAATTTTGGACAACTTTCCACATCTATAAAATGTTGTAATACTTATTACAAGTAGGCATAGAGATTTAACAGCAGCACAACTGACTACATCAGAAGGCTGTGTGTTTTGATCTTATTCGGATTACTTTACTTGCTTTCTGTTGCACCGAATATAACCAACCAGTAAAATAACTTTGAAGCATGCTTTGCTGTCTTCATCACTAATCATCTTCATTTAAACCCCCCCACTGTTAATGAAATTTATGTACAAAGTACATACGACACTCATACTTCAAATATGCACTGAATCTAGGAGTCCTGCTGTATAAGATGACTAGAACAGCACAGGCAAAACACCTGGACAGCAGATGATGTAACTGACAAAGACCTAACCAGATTAATATTTTCAAGTGTTCTTTGATGACACTGTGGGGACTTTACCTACCATACTAATGAAGAAAGAAATGAAACTGAAGAATACCAGTACACGTTGTAGCCACTACACGGCACCAACACAAATAGAAGTGCACTAACAAACATGCTATGAAAAGTAAGTGTGAAAAACTCTTTTCTCTTATTGATATTCTGCTATTTTAGAAACAACTTAGGACTACTTAATATTTTTAATTAATCGGAGAAGCTCCACTGCTTCATCTTTTGTACTTCATTCCTTAGAGGTTAAAAATTACAATTCTGGAAGACTGTTCTGATGAAACTAAAAACAACTCATTGCCCTCGTATCAAAGTGTTCAACCTGCTCTTTGTCTATCTCCACTCTAAAATGCCTTGGCAGAGATACAGTCCAAAACTTACTCAAAAATGCTATTAGAGGCTTGGGAAAAGCTTATAGAATAAACAGGGGGAAAAACTCCCCATCATTAGGCCTTTTAAGCTACAGTGGAGTGGGACGAAGGGGGGACAAGTCAACATGACTCTTTGAATACATAATACATTATCTTTAAACAAAATGGTCTTCCCAATCTTTCAAGTTAAAAAAATATTGGGATATCATGTTCCACATACAACAGTATGAGTCTTGAAATGGGGAAAGAATTAATAATTGGAGGAGAATGTACAATGTCTGGTATTTCCAAGACATTGTTGATGATGCAATCTGGTGCCAGTAACCAAAATGCTTTAGCCTTTCTATACTGGCATTCATAACCCTGCAATTATAAATTTGTTATTTATACATAAACCTTTAGATGAAGCCTAGCTAAACCAGGATGGGCTCAACCTTCCTTGCATTCTCCCTGCTCCTTTCCAGTATTGTAATCAATAAGCAATTCTAGCATCATTTATTTTATCGTGGTATGCAATGATATGGCAAGAATTTGGCTGGCTTTTATTGCCTCTAGAAATGCCACCTATCCACAGCACAAATTCACAAATAAGCAATATGTGTTGCGGTGAAGTCATGAAATATGTTTCCTGTCTGGAATGTAACAGATAATTCTACCAGCAATTTGCACCGAAGAGATTTGTACAGACCTTTAAGCTGTACACAGAGAGAGTATTTTTTTAAAAGATATACCATTTCATTTAAAAAAGATTTGTAATATAATGTAAGTCTACCTCATCGGTTTACACATCTAAATATACCTATATTTATAGCTATATAAAATAGATAAAGTAAATATACTTTTGTCCACTTTCCCAATAACAAACTTTATTTTTACAAAGAACCACAGATATATG
The DNA here is from genome assembly GCA_033556795.1 of Tapera naevia. Lineage (NCBI taxonomy): Eukaryota > Metazoa > Chordata > Aves > Cuculiformes > Neomorphidae > Tapera > Tapera naevia. The sequence goes on from JAUMJJ010000023.1 coordinate 6,638,186, forward strand.
CTTCAATTTTGGCATCCTTGTACAGAAATGTAATAACTAGGCACCATAATCAAGAGGTAATTAGTTTCCTCTAATCTCATTAGGCCTGTAGAAATTACTCAATTATCAATCCTTGCAACAAAGCGTGTTTAAACAAGTCTTTTAAAAGCTTATTAAGGACTGCATTAACTTTGGCATACATTTCCTCCACCCTGTCAAAATCTCATTCCTATTTTAAATCCAAAATATCTAATATTTATAGCAATTTACTTCGAAGTGCCTTAAAATAAAGCTCTGCAAATAAAGAACAACAGGTGGTTGCACAGCCAACTCTTACATAGAGATAAATTTCTTCTACCATAAAATCGAAAGAAATCAGGAGACTCTTCTGCACTGCCACTGCATTGCAGTATCCTTTCTAAATACCTGAGATTCAATTTCCTATCATAACTTGATTGTTACCCATATCTTCAAAGTAGGCTTCTAATGTTCTTGATTTTGTGTTGCAAAAGTTCTACCACGCATCTCTCTACACTGATACAGAATTTAATATTACACAAATAACAAAACTCTTTCCCTCAAGAAACCACTTAGGAACATTATCAGTTTTCTCAATAGTCAGTAAGACCGCTGAGTCAACTTGTTTCTCTATCAGCTTTATATTAATTTAAATAACTGCACTCTGAAAATTGAATATATGTGTGAATAAAGCCAAGATTTTCCCTGAAACTGTAAATAGGAAAGAAGCGATGACAAGCATACATAAACAGCTTTTTACTCAGTTATATTACACTTATTTACTATATATATGTATCCATAATATTTGTTTATATTGGCTTTTTAATTACGTGGATTCTCAGATATTACCAGGCAGTGCTACACATCAGTGTTACAGTACTTGATATGATATTTGTGTAAAGTATTATAACTCTGAAGAATAGTAGGAGCTAAGTTTCTACCCCTTATGCCATTATGACCTATAGAAATTGAATGGTGCAAACAAGGATCAAGAAATATTTGAATCCGAACAAGTGATGGCTCTAACTTCAAGTGAGTTTTTAAAAATTATCTGAACTGTTTGGACTAGATCCTTTTAACCACTATCTCAGCATCTTTTCAACTCTAGCAATACACTATTAGAAACATCTATGACAGCAGAGTGAAATCCAGGAAAACAAACAGGATGTGCATATAAAAGATTCCTGATCCTGCTTTTTTTTTAATTAAATAATGAATGCTTAGCTTAGGAGAAACAATGTTGCAAGTCTTCTAAGGTACCCATTCTGGAACTTATTTCATCAAGCAGAATTTTGCTGTTGCTCTTAGTTTGCTTATTCTCACTAATTAAAAAAAATGGTCAATTAATTGCTTCTAAAATAACTGCATAATTACTTTAAAAACTTGAATACTCACTTGAAAGCAGTCTTCTGCCACTTCCACATCATTTTGAGAGGCTGGATAACCTACAGAAAAGTAAAAAAAAAAAAAATAAAATTAAAGTAGACATTATTTTCTCTTTAGTTACAGTTTATTGCTTCCCGTAGTCCACACTATCCCTCAATATCCTGCTATGATGATATAAATGTTTACTTTTTTAACCAGTGGATCACTGTGTTTCAAGTTGATTTTAATAAGTATCATTAATTTCTACATTCTGATTTTATATACTTAGCATTCCTAGTCACACTCTTCCATCTTGTTCACACCTTCCTTGCAAAAGCATTTTAAAAGTGTCATTAGAAGTCAGAAGCAAGGGAATATTTCTCGTAGCACTTTGAAAATTAAAGGCAGATACATTTGGTTGGCATGAATGCACACTGTGCTATGTTTTGCTATAGATCAGCAGAAACTGGAAATTTAAGATCCTAAGAGAGAAAAAGACTCAACTGTTCTCTACTTATTTCTCTTGCAGAGATATGGATGATACCAGCAGAATTCAAAAAAAGTTATCCTAGTATGTCAAAAAGCATTTCCCTTCAGAAACATGCTTCTCCCTTTGCTAATATGATAACACATGTTAAATCCCTAAATTTACAGAACATCACAGTACAGAATATTTTGTTTAAACTTCTCCCTGAGTTACTTTTTACAATCCTGAAAGAAATGTTCTTTCCATTCAATAGACACGTGTTCTCTTCTCTTCTCTCCCCTCCCTCTCCCATCCAGCAATACAATTATCACATTTTCATCTCAGAACTGAGGGCTGATTACCATCTTCCATTTGCTCCCTAGTTTCTCTGAGATTAGTGAAGCTCTGGATCCAGTTAACCATATTAGTATCAGAATAAAGTTTCCTACTGTCCCATATAAACCTGTCCTCAGAACTACTCTCTCAGCTATAGAAAAGCAAATAGAACTATTAAGTCAAAGTATGAGTAGAAAAAAAGAGAACTCAACAGCTTATCCTCTAAGAACACAGAAGCTGTAACAACTTTCTGAGGAGAAGATCCAAGTAAGACACTATAACACTCTAGCTTCCTCCATTTCTTCATCTAAAAAAAAGAGGCAAGGCTTCATTATGTAGGGATGTTTCACGGAACTACCTTATTAGTGTTTGTGAAACAATTTAAGACACTTGGATGAATGGCACTTTTGATATGCTAAAAGTATTACTTAAAAACTGTTCAAATCTCAATATGCTACAGATCAATCCACATCCTTAAACACTGTCAGCACTAATACTATGCAAAGAGCTTTGACTTACCTCATTTACTTAACACTCAACACATCCCCCACCCAGTTCCACCAAACCCTTGCACCTGAAACATGTACCTTGAGAAATATCCTCTACTGCTCTCCGAATACCTCTGTCAAATGCTCTTGCATCAGCAGGACTCTGAAATGTGAGGCCGAACTTTTTGTCATCAATCTTCCAGTGGTAAAAAGTAGGAGTAACTTTGTTGTAAACAAGGTCCTTCTTTAATGTGCATTCCAAGACCACCTTCCAGAAAGGAGACAGGAGGAAAAGATATCACTGACTAATATATCAAATTTGAGAACAAAATGTAGTTCTCATCAATTCCCTGAAAACATAAATCACAAGAGCAGATAAAAGTCTCCATTTAATTTTTTAAAGATGTGATTTTAACTTTGATTCCTTTATGACCAAATTATTCACTAAGAGTTTCTGATAGGTGGAGTATGGGTTAAGGACACTATTTGTACATGGAACGAATCTTCCCAGTCTCAAACGTATCTCATACCAGCAGCAAGCACTTCTGTCAGAACAGACTTCCTAGGAGGTCAGCAAATTAAATAGGCCACACCCCCAAGTAAAACATCATTGTGCTGAAATGAAGTATCACTATATCACTGGGGATTCTATTTGTACACTTATAAGATTTTTGAGCACAGGAATAACTTCATGCTGTTCTCAGGCCATAACAATTTTCTCTCAGAAAGGTTACTACACAATAGAAAACAACACAAGAGAACAGTTTTAAAAAATTTAATTAATCAAAACTGAAATCTTTTCATATGTATTACTGCCTGTACCTAGACACAAATATATTCATGGCTCATGCTCAACTATAATGCAAACAGTAATTAGGAATAATTAATATTATTAATTTGGCTGCAAAACCATTACAGGTATACATGCACACTCAGTTACGACACAAAGTCACAATCTTCACAACACTTCCCCCCTTTAAACTGCTTAGTTTTTAAGCACATTTGCATATTTAATTTATCTGGAAAAATATTTTGTGTAATGTTGTTACATTGAATGTTTCTTGATGAAATCATCCAAGGTGAACAAGAAAGTATGGAAGGACATGCACTGATCTGCTCATGTAGCACTAGCTATAAAGAACTGCACTGAAAACTCACACTGGGAGGCATATGAAGAATTTTAATTTTCTATCATTTCAACATTAATGTATTTTCATTTTAAATTTTGTTACATACGCAACTTTTGAAGAGAAAAATACAAAATTTCTTAACAGTACATGGGAAAAATGAAGTTAATTACAAACATAAGAGGAAAAGAAGTCCAAATTTATCAAAAAAAATATGTCTGTACTTATATTATTCTTTTACATCCTTTATGTTATTCCTCTCCTTGTCTAATTATTACATAGGCTAATAGGTTATGTTCTCTACTCACTATTTATTTCCCCTACCCTACATCCCACAACTAATCGCCTCCTCTTGAGTTTTATATTTTTTCCGCATGTATAAACTCTTCCAGCATTAAAATAATTTTTGTTACTTCGCTATACGTTCCCTAAATGGTCAACAATACGTAGATACAACTGCCTACAAGAAAGCATAGGAAGGAATCTGTTTGCTACAGATGTGCAGAAAGAGGTGCTGCAGCAAAAAAAAAAATCATTCTGCAGTTCTGGGGTGTATTGAGTGATCATTCTTCATTTTTTGAATGATTTTAAACTTGCTTCCTCCTAAAAAGAGAATGAGTTAAAAATGAAGATTTCTCACATCACTACATTTTCTAGATCTGTGAGCACTTTTTGGGGGATGTCTAACTATATTAAGCACCAACTATTTTCACACTATATTTTGAATGCAGTTTCACCCAAAATATCAAGCAATACTGATTTTATAGCATCTCAATGAACACCTGCTCCCAACGGAGTTAATCCAGATTACTTTATACTGAAAATTCATACCTGGATAACAAATATTTTTAAAAGATAGCAACAGTGGAGATAAACTATGGAAGTAAAAATTTACTGCGTAGAAGCTATGATATTATAGAAAACCAAGCCAAACCAGGTAACCCCCAAATAACACCCACAGTCCCCAAACCAACACTGTTACCACCCACCCCTCACCCTCAAATATTTTAGAAGCCAAGCAATCATTAAGAGATCAAACAGCCTATCCAGAACTGCAATTGTTTTCAGCCTGATTTAAGGAAACAACAAATTTGACAGGCTGACACCAATTTTCAGATCTAAAGCTGTATGAAAACAGACCAGTTAACACAGTATGCGTAAGTGGTTAAGGGCACTGGAAAAAAAAAAGTTGCAGCAAAACTGTATGTGTTTTCAGACATGAGAATCCATATAGGCAAGCCTTCGTGCCTGCCCCATCTGAGAGAAAACTCAGAAACTGTCCATCAATCAGCAAGGGGCACGAATCTATAAACACCTAGCCTAAAATTCATCTCTAAAGTGAGGAATTTTAAACTTTAACACTTCAAAACCAAATGTTTTTAAACAAAAATAATATGACTATTTCAGATATTAGAATCACTATCTAGGGCTTGTTTCAGAAACAAATATGAAAAAACCTCATTGCATTTGATACAATTTTCTATTTTGATAATAACCCTTTTATAATCTGATAAACCCCCTAATTTCATAATAAGACCCCATAATTGAAAACTTCTAGATACTGGATACTATTTTACTAGTTACTAGCTGTACTTTCAACAGCCCACAACGCGACATGTAGATAGAAAGCTTCACAATTTCTCACTCCCGCCCCAAACCTAAAAACATAAGCATATAGCTTTTGATGAAACTTTTGAAGGCTTTTTCTACTAAATAGAATCAAAGGCTCTTCTCTAGTCTTGGGACCAAGCATCATGACCTGAATACATTCATGCTGCAGAGCATGTGGCCCCAGTGCTGCCATGACCCTGTGACATGATTATTATTCTGTTTGTCCCTTTTTATCTTTTTCTCCAATTAAATAAGTAAGTTGATGCGAGGACTGCACGTCAGAATCAATCTTTTCTCAATCTTGGAAAGCCAATTTAAAAAGTAAATGATTAATTAATTTTGTGAAAAGCAGATTTTTAGAAGAGACCAGTATTTATATTCAGTTTCAGCTTTGTATCTCCTCCCTTACACAATTACCAATTCTTCAAAAGAAAGATCTGTCTCCTGAGTATCCAGAAGACACTAGTCACGTTGGTTTGGTTTTTTTCTCCTTCAGTAAAAATTTGCCTACTAAAGGACTGGAGAAGAAAATAAAACAGAACACAGGAGTCTATTAGACTTCTCGATCAAGAATGTGAAATGCACCAAAGCCTAAAAACCTGTAAGCTTGAGCCTAATGCATGTTTATCACTCGTGTTTCTAAGATAGAAGAGAGTTACTGTAAACACGGTAAAAGAGAGCTGCAGACCTGACCAGGTTAGGAGAGAGTGTGATTGTTCCAAGCAGACTGGCTGGAGCCAGATCTAGGAAGGTGAGTATAATAAAGGAGGAAATGTGTAATTATGTCAAAGTCTTCGTGAAACACCCTTACACTCCACCGCAGAGCTGAACAATCTGAGCAAACCAGCAGGGAGAATTACCTCTCCTAAATTAATTTGACAGTGCCACCACTTCGATTTTCTTCTCAGATAACTAGGATGCTTTTTATGAACCCCATGAGTTGCCTCAAATAGCTCAGTACTGCATAAAAATTTTGGAAGTTCTACATATAGTCAGAAGCTGAGTAACTCTCAGGTACATAAAGAAAGGACAAGACACACTCCCAACAAGCAACTTCAAAATTTTGATGTTCAGCCCTAAAGAATTTAATTTATACAGCTGATTTACAGACTGAGATCTATAGTCCTAATTAATTACCTGCATATCCTATAACATATATGGAGAGATCTAGCACAATGGAGTAGAATTACAACGTGGTGTCAGAAGCAGTATTTGGAGAAGCAGCAACTAAAGGCAGTTTAGGAGAAACAATAAGAGAAGAGATAAAAGATCTCATTCTTTTTGAGTATAACCATTTAAGAGGCATCTGGAAGATACCTCCCCATCAAGAGGATACCTCCCCATCAATTACCTTACCTATGGATTTCAAGTTGCTTTGGAATAAATCCCACCTTTCTACTGACATAGAGGCTGAACAATAATAGTGGCATCATAATTCCCTTACATCTTAAGGTAAGAACTGTAGATCTGAACTCCTGGTCTAACCTGAGCTATTTCAATATACAGGCTTCCTTTTGTTCCAGAGAAGTGCTCCAAGTTGCAGACTATAGGTTTTCCAGGAGGGAATTTCTGCACCTTTTCTGGAAGCTGAGACAGTTCACAGAAGAAAGACTGCCCCGAGGAAATCAAAATATAATCTAGTTATAAAAGGTATTTTAACAGTGCATAATGCAACTTGAGGTGTGGGGGGGAAGACTCCCTTCGTAAGGATTACTTTCTTGTTTAATCCACAGAAGTAATTTTAGAAATGGCTAGGTATACCTTGCAATGAAGTGAGTGAATTGGAAATCATGGTCCAGCTGACTGAGCTGTAATGATTTCTAGATACCACAGTAAACATTCCTGAAGGCACACGTGCTCAAAGTCTGAATAACTGAAGTGTTCAAAATGGTTTAAGGAGCTTTTTTTAAAACAATACTGCTACTTTCTCTTTGCAAATATAACAGCTGAAGAACCAGCTAAATAGCATATAACCAACTTTAAAGATTATTTAAGTACACAATTTGCACAACGAGGCCATTCTAAAATGAGATTAGAGCAATGTTGGAGCACAGAAACAACAGAGTCAATATAACTCTTGCTCAAAATCGAAGATGATCTAAATATTTGGTCCCTACTCAATAGCAAACATGATGAACACACAACAACTTACACTTCTACTTTATTTTTAAAGAAAAAAAACCTCAGCATTTTATGCCACTGAAGTCATCTTCAACAGTTCCTTTTCATGGTTGCCTCCACGAAAATACAGGCTTTCATACTCTTTCAGTTGGAACAGACAATTACATTTCAACATCTTGGTGATATTTTTCCTGGCCTTTTCTTTGTATTATGAAATCTAATAGTCACCTGTCAATTCTGTTTGGACTAAAAAGTGAATCGTTTGGCTTCATTCAAGAAAAAGTTAAAAATTGTGTTTGAACAGGAAATCCATGGGAATATCCTAAAAACAAATGTAAATCTTATATTGAAAGCATAAGGATCAGAACAGTTTTAGAATCTGTGTCAAGACCCGTGTCGAAAAAAAATTCTCTTCCAGTCCCTGCTATGGTTCTTCTGAAAAAGTGACACGACCTAATGATATCCTCACATACCTTGGTGTAGGATATTATTTCTTTCATGCCAACAGGGGCCTTGATGTATGCTGTGCAACTTGTTGTTAATTCATTACATATTAACAGTCATTTATAAATACATTATAAAGTAAGTACACTATTTGAAGCCTGAGCAAATACATGCGAACATAACTTCCTTTTTACTCCATTACCAAAGCATCACTGGCTCTACAGTATTCTTACCCACAGGCTAAATCTGTGTTTTATTTGATGTACACTGGATAGATGTTCTTCCTAGATGCATTTCTTCCATCACTTACCCTCTGTTTTTGAGGGCCTGACTTCCAACAGCAACATCCTAAAACTGCAGTAACATAAAAATCTGCCCTGACAAGACTAGTAGGTCACGTTTACAGACAGCAGCAGGGAGACAGATGGACACAGGATGGGATACACACAGAAAAAAACCCCAACCAAACAACCCCCCCACCCCTCCAAAAAATATTGTTCAGGACAATAAAGGTTTGGAAAACCTATTCATAATAATATAAGCTCCATTTTGGACAGGAACCAAAGCAGAGACATTTAAGCCTTCTACCAAAAGTGGAAACGAAACGAGGCTTGCTCAGGGGAAGCAAGACAGAGAGCACAAACAGATCACGATCAATGGCTTCAACACTTTCGTATGCATGCAGGAGAAACATTAAACCAGCCTTCAATTCTGAGCATTTTATTGCCCACAGATTCTGAAAAAGCGTATTAAGAATTAGGAGAAAATTGTCAAGTATCTCTAAATGCAATTAAGCTCCTCAAAAAAACAGCCTCAATAAGGCTAAAAAAGTTCTAAAGGGAACTACTGCAAAGTGAGGAAGGAACTACAGGTGCACATAGCTGTGCAGGAACACGGGGTGCTCTGCTAATAGCACTACGCCTCGCTGAAACAACTGAGTCAGCAGAATTTCTATTTATATGCTTTCTTCCTACAACAGTCACAGTCAAGGCAGAAAACTCAGCAGTCCTGCCTCAAGGAAGAAATCGGTATGCTTGAGAAAGACTCAGCAATACAGTATAAGAAGTAATTCTACCTTTTAAGCTCACACAGGAGTAATAAATTACCGGCAGAAAAGAGAAAATTCTTGATAAAAATTGTCAAGACGAGGTTTTTTGCTTTCCTCACTTTTCTTTGTTTGTACCAAGCAAGACTTAGTACAACAATCTTGTCTTCCACCGGTCTGCACGTAGAAATGGCCGAGATCTTACACCAGCCTTCCTTTTGCGAGTCTGACTTTCATGATACTATTTAAGACAAGTTTATTACTGGAATTCCATTTAATGTAGATGATAAATGAATATGGTCCATGTGTTCATAAAACTAGATCAATTCCTGGAGCTCTTAGCTTCATACTTTCTTCCAATACAAAAGTTGTTTCCATATAAAATGGCTCCTTTTTGTCACAGCAAAATTCCACAACTAAAACTAACTGAATCATTACTGAGAAATTTCTCCAGATTTTGTATTTTTAACAAGTTAACTCATTTTCAAACACTCTGATTAAACACTGTATCATTGGTATTTAAAAAGTTTAACAAGAAGATTTAGCTTTAATCCTCCACTGGAATAAAAATCTGAATAGCAAAATGTTTCGCCAAACAGATAAAAGTCTGCAATGAAATGTTTTAAATAAATGGCTATTTAGGTATAAAATCTTTCATATGGATAAAAGCTCACAAACAGCATTAGACTGAGACTATAAATTTACTTTCTAGTCTACAACAACAATAAGTAAACATCTATTCTTAGGTCCTATGTAGTTTTAGAAATACGAAACTGATGTAAATTGTTACCGTTTTATCCCTGAGTCGTTCTCCATGGATAAGAAAATCAGCACAGCTATTCTCTTCCTGGGGAATGACTTTGAAGACTGTGACACAGCTCAGTCCACCTCCTCCAAGTGGTAACCATCCACCACTTGAGTCATCCCGGGTCATTACCACAGCTCGCACTCGTGCATAACTATTACTGGAAGAGATGCAAAAGAAGAAATCATTTTTCCATAAATACAAATCAGCTAAGTTTAGTTAAAAAAACCTATACAAAACAAAAACCCCGAATAAATCAAACCAACATCATGATAATTAACACTGTGGAGGTTCAGTCGTTTCATAACAATCACACAGAAGAAAACAGATGACCCTCTAAAAATGTTCCCCTGTACTTTTATGCCTTCATTAGGACTTCTTGGAGCTTACATGAGATTCCTTTTAAAGAAATTTAACTAGAAATATAGTTCCCCAGAGTCAAAACTGATATTCTTCTAAGAAATTTACAGTCGGTGATCAAGCTAGGGATAGCCAGGGGCGGGAAAAGTGCAAGAATCAACTCCTGATTTATTTTAGACTGATCATGAAGCCAGCCACCACGAATTGCTCATAAAAGAGAACAAGAGAGCAGAAAGAGGTCAGGCCTTCTGCCACTGAAATTTAAACAAGAACAGGTTTCTAGCCAGAAACCCCACTCCCCTCAGTCCCTCCCTCTTCCCCATGCACATAACCCATCCTCTGTAGGGGTAGGTCAGGACAAACATGTTGCGGGGTTTGACAACAGAGCCAGTTACAACTACTTAAAACCTAACACTTGTAGTGTCTGCTAGCTGGTTCTCTCACTGTATTCACACTCTGTGGAAAATTACTTGCATTTTACAATTTAACAGTTTTTTCCATCATTCAGCATTTTTATAAAATAAACATGGTTATCACTTTATTACTTAGAAGTCAAATTCCTTTTTTAGAGTGCTGGAAAAAGTTTTTGGTGATCTTCCTCTTTCAGTTTTTATTTATTTTAAATTAAATTACATGGTTTAGTTTTTGTTATAAATTTGCTGCAACATCAGCTGGAAAACCCCATGGTTTACCAAGGATGTTATAAGATCCTACATTTGAAGTATCATTTACTGCATGAATGTAATACTGCAGGAATGCGTATTTCAACACTTGAAATTAAATAAGCTTCATGATATCTTTTGCAACATACCTTTGTTTGAGGGTTGAAGTACCTCAAGCAATTTGACATTAGCGATGTCAAATTTAATGACTGAAGAGGAAACACTAGAAGAGGACAAAGTTGTTCCTTCCCTACAAAATTGTTTGTCATATAACCATTCACCAAAATGTTGTATTTAAAGTGATCACTGCTTTATATTTTTCTTCTCCTCAAATGTCCCAAAATAACTGTAGGTAGGCTTTCTTGCGTAATTAATATATTATATTCTCACACACACTTATGATTCACACGTATGATTCACTTATATATATATATAAGAAATTTGCTGCAAGCATCTAAAGCTTAAATACATAACGTTTTTCAAAATGGATAAGAAAACAGGACTATCCAATTTTAGCTTATAGGCAAGTCAATTTGTTTATAGAGATTTTGTTTGCCCCTTCAAGCAAAAAAACAGCCTCCTCCTCCACCTAAACCTCATAGTTAAAATGACAGTTCAGTCAATGTTTCTCACCATTTCTGTATCAACAGCTTTTATTAACTCCTCCCACAGAACAGACAAATATAATCAAGAAAAATCCAGTCTTTCATTTTACGCATCTATCAATTCTAATATGTGTAAATAAAAATAGTTATGATTTGATGCTTAATAATATTACCGAAAGTTGAATCATTCATTCGTCTCTACCAACATATTTTACTCAGAGCTAAGTGTACAACTACAATCTGAACTTAAGGCACAGGTAATCTTTTGTTTCTCTCAGGTCAAGAGCCTTTTCTGACAGAAACAGAGGAGGCTCTAGGACTTTCCTGTGAAAGAGTAAGAAGTGCAATGCACTAATTGGTTAAATCTACACACGCTCTTTGCTATTCCCCATTCAAGTGAAATACAAACATAGCTTTACAGTTACTAATTCTATAAATTTTGTAGTAAAACTAAACATTAGTTTCCTTTTGTAAACCAGACTGCAGCAAGAGTTCAGTTAAGCATCATTTGCGGATATCACAGAACTTGACTTAAGCTACATGAGAAAACTTGAACGACAACAGATTTTTTTTTTTTTACAAAAGTTTACATTCCACATCCATTTTCTTTTTAAGAATTTCTAAGAAGAAACAAAGATGGATGACATATATCATACCTCAATGGATTACTTTCTTCTATTTGACAAAAGGTATCTGTCCATGTTGGGATTTTTTTCCCCCTGTTCTCTATAGTGAGATGCCTAGTCTGGTCTAGTTAACAATCTCGTGTTTTGCTTCCATGTTTTCCATTCTTTAAACTGTCTTAGAGATCATTTATCTTTTTAAATATTTCAGAAACTACTGTCAAATCCACTGCATTATAGCAACAGCCGAAATAAAAATCCCCAAAAGGTTATATGCAGCCTCTTAAACTGAAACAGTTCTTCCAGACTACACCCTGCAGTTAACTAGTCAAATTCATTACTGTACTTGCAACAATGCCAAAAACTGTGAAGTGATTGCTTAGTTTTGTGGTTTTGTTGTAATTTTTTAGTATTATTTTTTATATTTCAAAGGAACTCACAACTGGTCCTGACTGCTACTTTTAGTAACAATACAAAGCTGGTTTTCAATTAGCTGCAAAGGAGCGGCAGAACCCTGAATACTCTGCAAATAAAACAGCATCCGCCTGTCACACTACTGGTGCTATCAAAACCACCTAGGATTCTTGTGTCTCTGTAAGTGTTATAACCCCATCTACTTAGCGGAATTTTGGAACAAATTGCAGTGTAGTTCAGATGTAGGAAAGAAGGCAGACAAAGCTGCACTGTCTTCCAGCACCACTCCTAGAGTCTAACATTTTTACCTTCTCTCGCATCTTTTAGCAGCTCTACCAGGACTACCTAAACAAATGAAAACCAAACAAATACGGCCATCAGTTGAGCACTGCCCTTATGAAACATTTTACCAGAGCTAACACAAGCATTTGTAACGTAGCATGAAGAGCAGCATTGCAACAGTAGGCTTAAACCTGTTGTATCCCATCCAAAACTTCTTGAGAGCCCTTGACTTTGTTTGTGGCCACTGTAAACTCTTGAGTCAGAGCAAGGTTTACAGGAAAACCCAAACAGGTTTCTGTGGATAGGAGAATGCTGCTTCCCAACATTGCTGGGCACCAGTGAAGACTGGGGTCTTCCTCGGTTAAGCAGATGAGTACAGTACTCTTATGTGTTTATAACTGAGTTTTGAATTGTGAAGATGTAGGGAAAATAAAGTTCTCACGTGTGCCTCGTGTGATTTTTCCACTAGTAGTTAAGAGCTACTGAAAAGTATAGCATGTGTCTGACCTGTATACCTACTAAAATTTAAGTAATTTGAAGATATCATACCATATTATGTAAGGTTTCATTCTAAATATATTAGCAAATGAAGATGATTCTTATATAAAAATAGTAAGCTGGAGTGGGGTAAACCAAGAAGCCTAAGAAATCACGAGGGAGCAGAAACAAAGCACTACAAACTGTAAGTAGAATTTATGGAAAGATAGAAAAGTTGCAGTCCTTGCCTGCCATCAACTTTATTTTAAGAACATTAAGTATTAAATCTGATCACAGGTTTTAAAACCTTTTCTCCTCTCAAAACCTGGTTTTATCATTGTAATGGTCTTGGGCCCAAACTGGCTTATGACCTATATGACCAAATTTTTGTTCAAGCCCACACGAAGCACTCCACTGACCTCAACAGGATGAGGCCTTCCATTCAGCAACTAATGAACAATTCTCCTTTTGGTGGCTGGGGGAAGGAACAGAATTGTAATTTCATCACTATGGATTTTTTTGGAAAAAAAAAGAAAAAGCTTTTGACAGTTTGGGATATTTTTTCCATGTATAACATCAAGCCAATTAAAGATATCAAATGTTATTACAACATTGTCCTTTCTTCCACTAGCGATCCAAAAGAGAATGTTAACAATTTTCTGCCAAAATACTTCTCCTGGAGAAAAGGGGGAAAAGATGATGAATGATTTAAAAAAAAAAACAAACAGGTATTTTGTTGTATTAAATTAAGCATTAACATTCCTCTATTTGTACTGCATCTTTCACATTTCTATTTTCATATAGAACTGAAAAATAACATTGGTCTCAGAATTTTTGTTAAGATACTTGAACTGCAATTGCAAGTTGGTTTCAGTACTATAAAGCTACTACCATCACCATCAAGAAACCTGTATCTTCCATTGAAATTATGAGCTGAACCATATGAGAAACTGATCCTCTTAGCTTCAGTAAAAATATTTAGCATTATGGTTTCTTTCAAAGTTGGAAAGTGGATTTGTATAAAAGGACCTTGGCTTTCAGGTGGATATGTTGAACATGAGCCAGCAATGTGCCCTTGCAGCAAACAAAGCTAACAGTGTCCCAAGCTGCATTAGGAGGAGTGTTGCCAGCAGGTTGAGGGAGGTGATCCTTCCTCTCTGCTCAGCATTGATGAGGCTCCACCTAAGCGATGTGTCCAGCTATGTGTTCCCCAATGCAAGAGAGATGTGGAACTACTGGAAGGAGTCCAGTAAAGGACACCAAGATGATTATGGGACTGAAGCACCTATCATATAAGGAACAGCTGAGAGAGCTGGGGCTGTTTAGCCTGGAGTACAGAAGACCCAGAGATGCCTTACAATGTATACAAACACCTGAAGGGAGGGTGTAAAGAAGATGAAGCCAGGTTGTTTTCAGTGGTGCTTAGAGGCAATGGGCACAAACTGAAACACAGGAAGTTCCATCCGAAAATAAGAAACCTCTTTATCATGGTGAGGGTGACTCACCACTGGTTCCCACCATTCCCAGCTAAAGTGCTTTTGAGTACATGCTTCCTCAGGGTATCAAAAGGTAACATCAAACCACTGAGCTAAAGCCTATTTTACTTGCAGATAACCTGTTGTCAGGAGAAGTTGTGAAGTCTCTATCCTTGGAGATACTTAAAAGCTGCCTGGACACAGTCCTGGATAACCTGCTTTAGGTGACCCTCATTGAGCAGAAGGGGTGGACCTTCAGAGGTCCCCTCCAATCTCAATTACTGTGTGATTCTTAAATATAATATTCCAAAGTACAGCAATTGCAATAAAATACAACTTTATAACTAATACATGTTAATTTATGAGAATTTATGTTACTTTGAGGTAAGACTTGTCACTGTGCATAACTGTTATTTAAACACTTCTGACTAGGCTAAGAAAAAAAAAAAGCATTTTGAAAAATCTCAACACACATTGCTATGAAATTACACTATTTTTGCTGGCACATAAGTAACAGCTCCAAGCTGATCTCTGAAAGTGAACTGGTCATGGACCAAGGCTCTTTACCTTTGACTGGCACTTTACACACGTACTTTAACCCCTCCAACTTCTGCTGCAATATACTTATAAGTTTATAGCCTCACCCAAAAAGCATACATAAACCACACTTGTTTTTTAATGGTTCTTATTATCCAAATAGCTTAGCAGAAGATTTTACGATTCCTAGCTAAAGTGTTTATGAGTACGTGTTTGCCCAGGGTATCAAAAGGTAATACCAAATCACCGAGCTAAAGTCTATTTTACTTGCAGATAACACTTGTTGAGTATTGACTTGATTTAGAAAAAGAAATTAATTTCATCAGTATCACATGAATGTATTGGTACACTGAGGATGATACAGAGTCCTTTGTTACTAAAGGTTTGACTGCCGCTGGCACAAAACATTAATGACTTATCTATAACAGAAGGAGATGCAAATATAACACGAATAATAAAGATGACATTAATTACATCAAGAAAACACATGACAGCATATATATTAATTTTATTGAAAAGAAACTATATTTTTTGTCATAATAATGACTACTATATGAGGCTGTGCCTAACATGACCATCACCTTTCTCCTCTCAAAATTATGCCAGCAAATCAGAACATAAACCAAACTATCATGGCTAGTAGAAGGCAAAATTTTACAGATCTTTTCCATTTCAAAGAGAGGCAAAAGGTATTCTTCACAACAAAGACAGGACATAACAGCAACCATGCGTGACTACCACTATGCCTAGGAATTTTATTTTTTGTGAGAGGCTTGGCAATAAAAGACACAGATTTTCAGGAGGAACTACAGACAAATGCTGTTACATTTATGCCACTGGTACCCACACTGATTTAGAAATTAAGAGCTTTGGACTTTGCCAAAAAAAATCAATGGGAAATACCCACTCTAATAAAACAAAAGAAAAAAACCCTACTTATAGAAACCTGAACTACCAAGCAAAATGGCTCAAATCCAAAATGGCAGAAGGAAAAAGCGATGTGAGAAATTAAGGAAGGAGATAACTGGTGTCCTGAAAGAGCCAAAAATACTTTATGACACAATTGATACTTAGCAGGAGAGGCTTTTCAAACAAGGTATTTAATAATACAACTGCAATCCAAAAGGCAAAATGAGACACAAATAAACAAGCGTAGAACTGTCCGAACAGTACACTGGTCTTATGAAGTGTTCTCCTGGATACAACATTAGAAAGAATCCACATTCCATTTGGCTACAGTACAACTTAAGATTTGTGACCATGTAAAGTCATCGATACTGCAAGGAAGAATGGCTACCACCGCAAGAGCTTTTCCAAAGCACCAGACCACATGACTGAATGGAGAAGCTGTTAAAAAGATTTGAAAGCTATGAAAATTACACACAAAGTAGATATTTGACATTTCTGTAAATAACATTTGAACCCTGCTCCACAGCACCTCCTCTTGTTTAATAATTGTAGCTAGTTTCTAGTATTTCTTCATATCATCTGTGAGGACTGGTTAAACAAAATATCTTAGCACATTAAAGGAGACCACAACATATGTGTAGGTTCCATGAAAGCCTAAGTTTTCATAATAGTACGGATGCCGTAATACCGTCTGGTCAAGGCATAATACTTAGAAAATTGTATCTGATATAAACCACACGGAAATAAAAACCCCAAACTTATTTTTCTTTCTATCTTCCTCACAGAGGTTAAAAAGAATCAAAGTAAAATTCAAAGATGGGTCCACAGGTTTTGGAGACACGTAGTAGAACTAGAAGAACAGTATGTAGTTCCTCCTTGTAAAAGCTGGCAAGATGAGCCAGGCATGGAAGATGCTTTTTAATGATACACAACTGCCTGCTTAACAACAGAGATGGGCTGGTACAGGGACTCCTGGATTCGACTACATCCAATTTTAGGCAAATGAGATAACATAATTTGAGTGGTCAAGATCCTGCTATCATATACCCCCCAAGTTTAACATCCCCCGGAAAACCCTGTATTTGCCTCATTTTTACAAGCTGACATCAACTCCAGAAATATCCACTCTTCATCCCAGCCTGGCTTCTCTATATATTCCCATATTTTTTTCTTCCTTTTTACCCTGCACTTTCCTGAAGATCCAAAGGAATCTCTTCACTCCATTTATAAGACAGAACTATCTGTACCTCTTCTAATTTTGTGAAATCACCACTTGAATCTAATCAAGCAGCAATCAAGCTATTGGGTACTGATGCCATTGTATTAATTGTGACTTGCTTACCATGGAAACGTTTAGATAAAGATGAAACAGCTCACAAAAAAAAACAAGAGAAAGAGTTAATTTTTTGGATAAGAAAAGTTACCATTTCTTTTCAATCTCATAAAAACAGAGGAAAATCTAAAGTAACGATAAAACATAAGCTTTTAATTTTCTCCAGCACTTCAGTAAACTTAGGATAAGCACAAGTGTGTAGCCTAAGGCAGATTCCACTGAAAGTAAAACAACTTGACACTTCCAGTAAATGCCATCACACAACATCCATCCACTCTAGAAGAATTTTTGTTTTAAATGAAGCTTATAGATTCAGTTGTGCCTTTAATTTTCATTGGAATAGCAATGATTGCTATAGTTTATGATACATAATTTTAGGAAAGGTTTTCAGGTAATAGTTACATATGAATAAGTCGGAATTCTCCCTTCTCCCTTGGGGCCATTTTCATCCAGTCTTTGATACTCAAAGTCCCCCGTCTTCATTCAAGTATGCAAGTGAGATTAACCTCATAGTCAAAGCTATTAGTCAGCTAGCTACCTATCAAGACTAAGGATGGCAGGACTCTGGAGACCCTGTTAACAGGAGATGTGAACACATTAATCAACAAGTCATTTTGTAATTCAGTTCTTGACCACTAAAGTAAGATTAAGGTAACTATTACATTAAAGAAAAAGTTAGTAAGATTCCTTATGAATCAAGTCTAGCTACTCAAATAAGCTATGACAGGCTCTACTGAACATGTTATTTTCAAACAAGCACCTGTGTGCTTTTTATTCCACTACTCCTTGCATTCAAGCATAGTGCTCCACAAATGTCCAAAAAGATGTTCAGTACAAAGGACAAACCAAGTAGACCCTGTTATAACTTCACTAACTCACCAGAAAAATGTCTCAGATTTTATGATTAATATGTCTGGATTTCTTTCAGCCTATGCTGGACTCTTTGGGACAGAGACCACCTGTAACAGCGTAATTCAATGAAGACCTGAGTGTGTGTTGGTGCATGGTATACAGATCTTAGTTGGTGATCTGCTACATACTTTTAATCAGTACATTTATGGAAGCCAAAAACATCAGTCCCACTGAGCTTACTCACCTCAAGCAACTAGTTACTAAGCAGGCAACCACAAAATTTTAATATTGTCAATTTAAAACAAATTTATAAAACGTCCATATCACTCCTGAGCATGTATTTCCCACTCAGCCTGCATAGAAAGAGAACAGAATCTGGAAAAAAATAAAGCATATCCACACTCATAAAAACAATCTTCTTTAACTGCCTTGTTGAACTGTGAGATTGCTAATGAATGTTGTCTAACAAAGAGTGTTTTAAAACTAAGTGAATTTAAACTGTAGTAACATTTGTTGATATTGTTAAGTCCAAAGCTTATCCCAATATTTACATTGACATGGCTTTTCAAGGACTTTAACCTGCCCATATTGAAAGTGATCTTGCAAAGTCAATTACACTCCAGGAAAATCCCTAATGATAATTGCTCTTTTAAACATAGTAAGAAAGTAGCAAACACCCAAAAGGATGTTTCAAACACACATGCATGTACAATTTATAAATGTCCACGCTAACAAAACAGAAAGACTACAAGCCAAACTGTAAAATGCTTAATAAATACCAACAAAAATCAGAGTAAAAAAGAAAATTTAAACAAGACTTAGGGAAGATAGCTTGTGAACTTACAGAATTATTTTAAAGGTCTACGGTCATTGACCAAAAGGAAGCTACCATTCCCTTAGTATGCAGCATGTCACTTTGTGGTCTGAATCAGTCTTTTTGTAGTTTTAATGAACCATGAATATTTGGCATAGAGGAAATAAACTGAGACAAGTGAAAGACAAATGCAAAGACTTCTATTACAATAATCAAAGGAGAGGAAACAGATTAATAAGATAAAAAAATGTTTTAATGCCACGTCCTTCATATTTGCAGTATGTCAGCATAAGTAATGTGACTTACATAGATCTTACAGTTATGTATTGGCTATGTTTGATAATCTCAGTAATAATTAGCATCCTAGCCAGCAGTCTCAAGCATAGACATAAGTGATTCACAATCCTAAGGTCAGAGAGCACAGGAATATAACCAGTGCATCAATAAGTTTAAGTCAGTCTTATGTAACTACATTCCCCACTCCAACTCCTGGTGAAGTAATACTTTCCACAAGTATCTACGAAAAGCTGTATGTAATGAATAAACAGGTCATGCATGAGCATATCATACAGCAAAACAGCATGCTGAAAGGCCTCTCAATTCAAAATGAAGATTATTTAAATTGTATTATTTTCTGCTGTTCCAGAAAAAAGAGTCTAGAAACTTGCAACATACATACATTTCCCCCCCCCAAAATACGTAACAAAACAAGAATACACTCACATTTCATAAATGATAGCTACTCATCAGAATCATTACATCATCTATCTACTCAGCAACCGAAAAGGGATCTACCAGCTACATTTTCCTTGTATTGGCAACAACAAAGTCCTAAACAAAAAGTTACAATACTAAGATCATGAGATGACTTAGTGTTATGATTACATCTTGTTGCTTCCTCTTTGGACTTTTCAAAACCGTTAATACCACTAGAAGTGATGGGCCTACTGTGGGACTTCATCATCAGGAGGACGTTCTGAAAAGCGTGAAGATAGCTAAGACAAAGTGTACAAAAAATATAACTAAAGTATCAAGAAAGCAAGTGCAGAATACTTTTTAAACACTGGAATCCAAGCAAGGAGTAAAAGATACGTCTTTCTGCTCCAGTCTGAGACAAAAATGCCATGTAGGAAGAACCAGGCAGATATTTTTTGGTGCAGCTCTAATACCTATGTTGCACAGTTTTACTAGACATAATAGATGGCTATGCACCCTAAAAATGTTTTAAGCGGCTATTTGCCACTTTCATTACACAAAACATGGTGTAATGAAATCGGTTATAAAACATAATATAAAGTACAAAATTGAAAAATGTTACAAAGTCAATGAGGTATACATTAAGCGATCCACAAATATTTGTGTTCTTGTATTTGAAAGGACTGAAAATGAATCTTGACTGAATAATTTAACAAATACAAAGAGAAAACTAAATATCTCTGCTTAAGAGAGACGGAAAAAGACATTATATATTCAACAAATATAAGGAGAAACTAAACTGGTGGAATGGACAAATAGATTGTGAAGATCAAACTCAAGAAACAGCAATCTACATTTGGCCATTTCGTTTTTACCTATGTGTACCTACAGACTTTTGCTCTTAGTCCAGCAACAGAAAGACTTCCTTTACTCATATTCCAGTCACAGGGTCTACTATTAAAACAGGAGAATCACAGAATCATAGAATTATTTGGGTTGGAATAGACCTCCAAGACCATCAAGTCCAACCCTTAATCCAACACTATCATGATTACTAGATCATGGCACTAAGTGCCACATCCAGTCTTATTTTAAAAACCTCCAGGGATGGTGAATCCACCCCCTCTCTGGGCAGGCCATTCCAATGCCTGATTACTCGCACTGTGAAGAACTATTTTCTGATATCCAGCCTAAACCTTCCCTGGCAGAGTCTAAGCTCGTGCCCTCTTGTTCTGTTGCTGGTTGCCTGGGAGAAGAGACCGACCCCCACCTGACTACAACCTCCTTTCAGATAGTTGTAGAGAGCGATGAGGTCACCCCCGAGCCTCCTCTTCTCCAGGCTAAACGACCCCAGATCCCTCAGCCTCTCTTCATAGGACTTGGGCTCAAGTCCCTTCACCAGTTTTGTTGCTCTTCTCTGGACCCGCTCTAGCACCTCAATATCTTTCTTGAACTTAGGGGCCCAGAACTAAAGACGATACTCAAGGAGTGGCCTCACCAACACCGAGAAACTACAAATAATTTTCCCTTATTGTAAGTAGCAGTGATTTCTGAGTACTGTATCTGCAATGAGACTGCCTAAATAATCCCAATAAACCACAAGTTATTAAATTTTTTACTAGCTAAAGAGAAGCGATCAGCATTTTATTACGAATCTTGAAAAGCGAGGTGAAAAAACTAATAACACATTACAAGGAACTTCTTTAGTGATACCAACAATTTCTATTTTTGAGACAAAATTTTCACTATTTAGGAATTTAAGCCTAAAATACTGGCTGTATCATAAAAGTTCATCTGATAGAATTCTGTAGACTTTGTCCAAAACCCAACATTTTGAATGCATTCATGATGTATGAGCTTTATATAAAGAAGAACATACAATAGTGGTTTTTGAAGGCTCTGCTTCTTGGATTAAATTGCTCAAACATGAAAAAGTTATAGTGTTTGAAGGGAAGAAAGAATATTCCCTATCATATAGTAATTCCTAGACAGAATCCCTTTGCCTGTAAATTTTATCCATTCCTCCCAGTGTTTTTAAGGATTTGTTCACTAATATTTTTATTGAC
Source organism: Tapera naevia (assembly GCA_033556795.1). Lineage (NCBI taxonomy): Eukaryota > Metazoa > Chordata > Aves > Cuculiformes > Neomorphidae > Tapera > Tapera naevia. The sequence continues at coordinate 6,660,096 of JAUMJJ010000023.1, forward strand.
TAAAAGAAAAATCAAGATAGAAGTGATCATTTGAGTCCAAGGATTCTAAAACTGTCAAGTTTAACTATAAGTAAAGTAGCTTATCCTTGTTTTCTTTATGTTGACTGAGAAATGTTGTGTGATCAGTACTCAACACAACCATCTATTTGAGGCATTTTCACAAAGGCCAAGTATAAAAAATTATATTGACTATTCCACACAAAAAGCTGATGTTTAAATAAAAACAGCTGACACAGTTGTTTCTTTCGGAAGTGGAAATAAGAAGATTGCCCAAGAGTTATTTAAGGGGAAGAAATGAAGCTAAAAATGCCATAACTCAAGTAACAAAAATGAAATAATAGGTGTTTCAAAAGTTAGTGACATGAAAAGATGAAAGCAGGGGTGGGGGGAAGAATATGGCTTGCATATTCTTCCCCACCCAGTAAATAACACTTAAAAAAAAATGGTGTATGTGTGGGGGTGGTGGGGAGGAACAGAAGAGAGGAAAGAAACAGAATCTCCTTTTCCAAATCAAGAAGCAGACACATGAGGAAAAAACAGGTACCCTTCTTAAATGCCTGCAGTACAAAGTATTTGGCTTTAACTGTATGAGAAAAACATCATCACAAAGCATATCACTGTTGAGCAATTCTTATACCATGGCTTTCCTGAACCACATTCTACAGCCTAATTTCAGGAAGTCTTTTAATGGAGACTGGTAAGAGAATACAAAACTACTGACAGTTCTACACTATCTTCTACTAACAAGTCCAAGTCAACTTTCACACCTGCACTACCGTTATTGTTATAAGCATTTCAAAGTAACATGATTTGGCACTGTTGCCAGAAGCACTCTCCAACCTTCTCTCGCCCTCATCATTTATTTCTCCACACACTTTCTCCACTGCTTCTGCAACTTTGTAGTGATCAACACTGGGAAGCTGATGTGAATCAAGAATCCAGAAGAAAGGTTAGTTTCAATCCAGAAAATTATCCAACCTTAATGAGTAAATGAACAATTTTGGTCACGAGGCTATCTAGTAACTGCTCAAAGTGGTTCTCTAGATACGATACTTCAACACAAGTCCCAGAGCCGCGTCTGAACGTGTGTGAGTGTTTGCTTCACTGTCAGCAACTGTTGCCAAACTCTCATTCACGTAAGTCTGTTTGGATCAGGAAATGATCCAGTCATATTACAGTCCAGTTGGGGCTTGACTGCTTGTCTACACTATATATGTGTTCTGAGATTAAGCTACAACTACCAATATGAGCACCTAGGATTTAAGTCATAAATTCTGCACATTCGATCTCTTTCTGCAGTATCAACATAAATGAAGTCTTAAACTTTCCTCTTTTTTGGCACCATGGACGTGGAACAGTATGCACCAAATGCATAAAAGTTATGACTAATTTTCTTCTTCCCAGAAATATACATTTTCGTTCTCTAAAATTCTTATAGTGAGAGATTTTGGCCCTCTTTGCATTTAGTAAAGCCCAGTTTACATGCTAACAGAACACAATGAACTTGTTTTATGTAATGACTGAATAAGCAAAGCGAAAGCCCCCTTGCTTCCAGAAGATGCAAGGGGATTAACTCTAGTAGCAAAGAAAACAGATATTCTGAGCACTGCAAAAAGTTTATCCCACAATGTGGTGAAAACCGAGATGCAAAGAAACCACAATTTTTAAGAAATACAACTGAAAATACAGTACAACATGAGAAACAATCGAAATCATGTGTAACTTGCATGTAGCTTTTACTTTTGATTGCATTAATCCACATAAAACCTAGTATTTTCAACACGGAGATAAAAGAAATGAGCACTACATTGTTGGAGATGAAAACACTGATAATAGCATTATCTGGCCAAACTTTCATACTCGTAAAACATTGACTACGAATGTAGAAGTCTGAATGCAAACTTTAATAAGACTCAGCAAGCGTTAAGAGTACTCAGTGTGGATCTTTTCATTGTGAAGGAGTTATACCAACCTCTATTTGGAAGAAGTATTATACCAAATAAATCTGATTTGTCTGAAGCAATTCATCATCTCATCTTCATTGATGCACAGTCACCAATATATAAGAAAATATCACCCCAAAAAAGTAGAAAATTAGCCTTTAAGAACAACCTAGAAAAATTCATTTGACAACTGAATATTTTCTGCTAGAAAACATTTATTCACTGCAAGGAATACAAAAGCTGATGAAGTGACTATAACTAACCACTTATAAGGGAGACTTCTTAAATTTTAACTGAGATAGTCAATTTACTGGTAGAATACATTTTCCAAACTGCGATACTGGCATCATGAACCACTGTTGGTTGTTACTACTTTTTTTTTTTTTAGTTTGTGCTCCTGCATTATTATGCCAAGCACATAAGGGAGAGGAAATACAAATCTCCGCTCTTCAAAAGAAGAAGAAAAAAATATATTAAAACCTTTCAAGTTTTGCAGCTATTCATCCTTTAATACGGGTCATTATTTACAGATGGTTCTTCAGTATTTATTGAGAATGCAAGGAAATAAAAAAATCCATGAATTTCAGGGTTTAAACACTGGGTTCCAGCACACTGGCACTCAGAAAAAAAAATAGCTTCAAGATTACCCTCATTTTGACACAGACAGATGATGCATCTCCATGAGACAAATTAAAGGGCAATGCTCCATTGAACTGTTATAAGATAGGAGTATAGTACACTATGCATAACACAGAAATGTTACATAGGTATATCATTTTGTGAGGTCTTTATTAATTGTAAGGTTTTATTCATAGGATATGTCTGAACAGTCATACATGTAGAGTGATTCAGCATCTGGAGGTCTGCAGTAAAGCTTATTTAATTTTGTGGAATAATGGGAAGGCAACTAAATCTACTCACCCAAATCCAGCCTGAATCCCTACCCTGTTCTTATCCTGCAGACTTGGGGTACAATTCTGCTACTTCCTCTGTGTTAACTCAAACCAGCATGCAATTGTGAAGTGAGCTGGTCATGCAACTGAAACAGAGAATCATCATCTCAAAAAGATCATCCTGACAGATCAGTGTGTCCCAGATTGTCTGCAGCCATGTGTCACTTAGACACAACGCCAAGGCAGTGCAGGTGAATGCAAGCTACCCCTTTTAGTGGCAGCCCAAAACTATACTTCATCATTAGAAATGCAGATTTATACAATTATATAAAGACTTATCTAAACTCTTGGGGAGGGGGAGCATTTATATATAAATTCATCTTTAATTCAGAAGAAAGCCATAAAAGTTCTTCTCTAGTTCACACACAAATTTTAATTCTGAACAGTTCACTTTTTTGTTTTCTTGACTGTTTTAACTCTGATTTAAATAAGGCCAAAAACTGATGACCAGTAATGTAGCCATTTGTCCCACATAAAAATCCATTTGTTTCTCCTGCACAGCATGGGAACAAATAGTTAAAATTACCCCTTTTCTTTAAGAGATCTAGAAACAAAGAAAAATTTTCTGTTGCATTCAACATATTTCAATCACTATATATCTATTATACACACACTTCCACCACCAGGTGTGAAGCTTAAGAACGTCTCAGGACTTAGGAAAGTATCCTAGAGAGACACATTCAGTCACACACAGAGTCTGAAAAAATACAAATAAAAACCAGAAAAATCAAGCCATGATTAGCTTCACACAACTAGAAGCTGAGAGCCTCACAGTGTTGTTTCAGATATGAAATACTTTCATCATTTTAATTTGAAGTTAGCCCTGTAAGTGTATTTATGAGGATCAAAAGTAAATGTACATTCCAGCTTCCCGAGCAGCAGTTACACAGTTAAAATGTAATGCCTATTAGAATAAACTTCTGGTGGGAAGTGCTAAGAATTCATCCTGCTGCCTACCAATCCATCCAGAAATCTGTTCTCACTCCTACTTCCTCCTGTCTGTTCCTTTCTGAAACAGCAGTAGGGGGGGTTGGGAGTTTGCCTTTCCTCTACTGGATCACAGTTGTGTACATGAACTATACTGGACCATATGGCAATTTCCTTCAATTCATACGAGGCAAAACAAGCTCCCTAACCAACCCAATCCAAAGAGATCCAGGTAAGACAGAAAGCATACAGATACCAATATTCACATCTCCATAAGCAGAGACCAGTTACTAAATTCTGCCAATATATTAAAGTAACAAGTACGAACTAAAGAAAATGTTGCTTCAAGGATAAGTGCAGCCCTGCCCATACTCACACAAGCATTTACAGTGCGCTTCAGTTTCTCCCTCTACCATACACAAAACCAGACAGCTGCCTGCATGCAACTTTGATTGGTCCAGAGAAAAAACCAAAGACTCATGTACATTACTCAGCATGCAGGAAGGCTTTGACATAAAGACAGTCACTGTATTGGAGAAAACCAGTATCTGTTTAATGAACAACACATGCAGATTATGAGCCTACTCACAGGTGGATGCAGGCTGACCAGAAACGTACTGGAGATGGATTTTCCCTTTTGCGAAGGAAAAACACTAAAGTCCTATTTAACACTAGAGTGCAAAAATCCAGTAGGAAAACAACCCCCAAATACAGCAACTCAGGAGAAACTCCATTACTCCCTCTCAGTGGAGAGAAGGTAAGTTTCTCACAAGGGCCCAACCCTTCGATACACGAAATTGTACTTAGCTTTTCAGTAAAACTGGGATTGTCTGATCAAATCTGGAATAGGATCTTGGACATTTCCTTTTCTGGAAAGTTAAAACAGATTTTTACAGAATTTATTTTCACTCTTAAAAAATAATCATTACATTTTACAACAGTTTTTAGCCCAGCACCTAAGTTCTTGTGTAAAACAGTACAAAATTTTGTCTGTTTTCATATTAAGTTTTAGGGAACACTACTTATACGAACATGTAAGGAACAGACTTGATAGAAAATAGCTCCCTCAGCTGGAGCTGCATGTTCCTTTACTACCTGAATTAAATTTAAAAGTTAGTTACTAAGTACACAACCAAATTATATTTGTGTAACTACACAGTACTCTTTTCTTATTTTAATTTTATTGTTCACTATGTTCCAAAGTTCTTTACTACCACATAGACAGCTTATTGAGAATAACAAAAAGCAACTATATCAGAAGGAGATTGGGACAAACAAAAAGCAGCATCAGGTATTGCCCATAACTGTTCTAAAGAAATACAAAACCAACCAGAGACAGAAAACTGTCACCTAGCTGGAGATATATCCAGGACCTGTCCAAATTAAAACATAGCTACAAGAAAAATAAAAACTAGACTACAATCTGCCATTGCATCATTTCTTCTTCAACTTCAATATTATACACAATGTGAAGACAAATGGGCCATACAGGAAAAGACTGAATAATACCCTGCTTTTAATTTATAGGTGTTAATGCACCTGTAATGTTAAATCACAGATCCAAGACATTTGAGATAATAATACCAGAAGTGCTATTGTAAAGAACCATTTGCTCCTGGTGTTGAGATTAAAAATTCATCCCTCTCAATTTAAGAGATTTTAATATTTGCCTCTGTCCAGACTTCATAAAAAAAGGACATAAGCAAATAAAGAAATAAGTAATGAGGTAGTCAAGAGCTTTTAACAGAATCTCTAAGCACTAAAGTAAGAAGCCTGACCACAATCGTATTTGCCTTACAGGATGTCAAAGATGTCACTAGCCTACCACATTTTCAACCTCCAGAAGATAGCGGTCATGTGGGAGAGAATAAGAAAAAAAAATAAAAATCACAAAACCCTAAAACAAACCCACAACAAAATGCAACCCACCTTTGAAAGAAATGTTGAAATCTCTGTTTAACAGCAATGAATTAAAATATTAAATAATTTTGAAGTTAAAATATTAAATATTGGAAGTCTTACAGGACAATACAGATTTCAGAAAGCCACAGAACCTCTTTAGGAATAAGGTTTTCTAATTCACACCACAATAATTTAAGGTTCAGTTAGTCTCAAGCACCATTACTTCTTAAGGGCTTTTCTCAGACAGATTATATGTCAAATAGATTTAACCCCAGAGACGTAACATGATCTTGTAATAGTCATGACTAAATTACAAGTTTTAAAGTAGACAGCCATCAAAGTAAGGAGAACAGGCAATCGTGGATTCAGGAAATGTACATTCCCCCATAGTCAGCTAATGGCAACTTTAATAGGATGTGATGGATTTTTCTCCACCAAGAGAAAATACTGCTTGCGTTTCTGCTTCAACAACCCACGCCAGCTGACTAATGGAGTTATATTTTTGTCTTGTGTGAGGACAGTTACTTGCCCATCCTCTAGCAGTTGCAGAATGAAACATTAACAGCAGCTGTGGGGGGGAACAGAAAAGCTGCTCTATTTTGTAGCCAAAATTCAAAACACAGGTCTTTCCCCCTGCACAGTGCTCATTTTCTGTCACAGCACAGAACAAGGCTACTTTTAGGGCTAAAGTAGCTAACTGAAGATACTTTTAAGGAATAATAAATCACGGGGAGGAAAAGCAAAGGATTCACAAAAATTAAAAATTGTGTTCTTGGACAGAAAAGAGCCCTTGGGATCTCAAAGTTGCTGGAAACAGAACAGTGGTGGATCAAAACAGGTTTCTTAAAACAACTCTTATCAAATGCTATTAAATGTAAAAACTCTTTACCTTGGCATAATAACAACCTTAATCGTAACAGACCAATCCCAGAGAAACACTTCTGCTACACTACTGAATACTCAGCATATGCCTGCGACTAGAAACATCTTTTTATGCAAGCACTTGGGCTTCAGTCCTGCAAAAATTTAAATATATCACTCTGAGTAGACCTACAGATCTCTCTGAAAGTCTGCAGAGTTTATCACACACATAAAACTAACACATATTTATAAGTCTTGTAGGATAATTGCTTTTGGCAGAATAATGTTGCTCTAATGTGTTTAAGCATCATGGTCTCCTGCCTTAAGAACCAGGCATTCTGGTGAAGCCTGTCATTCTTCAAATAAAGAGTGGCAGCTGCATAGCCCACAGAGACATTTAAACTTCTCTTTGCTTTTTCTTTAAAGTTGCAGAATAGTGTTTGTGCATTCTTTAAAAGTAGCAAGAAAACTAACAAGTAAAGCTGATAAAAATTGCCTAGAAATGCTTTCTCACTAGTGCCATGGATACCACTGTCTAAGAATTGCTTCTAGTCCTACCAAACTATCTATAGTTTGTGACACTTCCAAACAGTACATCAATTAGACTGTGGAGTTTACTAGGTATTTTTCCAGAACTCAATGCACTGGCTGACAGGGCAATAAGTCTATATCGAAAGCAGTCTTAATAAAGAACTCCAAAGTTCACTCTTCTATATTTCAATGAAAAAGGTTAAAAATCTACTAAAAGAACTTTCAAACAGCAAGACAGGCATCTGAAATAACTGTAGAAATTTAATGCCAGTAGCCTGCCTAATTGACTTTCAAAGGCATACTTAAAACTAGGCCTCAGTTTTCTCTCATGAGCCTTCTTTATCGTTTCAGCATTTTCCTATGACCTTTAATTTTAACTTCGAGCAAGGATGAAGTTGAGCAAAGAAAGGGAAGAACTTTGGTAACTGTCAATGCCATTGACAATTAAAAGACTGGTGTATATCACCTCCTAGAGTCACTACTGCTTCCGTGAGCCCCAGCTGAAACAGCAGACGTGCCCAGCTGAAATAAGGAAGAAGGAATTAATGTATTTTGTAGACAGAGGTAGCTCTTTCAGTAGGTTCTCTTTTGCCATTCCATTTCCCCCTCTCATTTTCATTTGATACCTTCATCTCTCTAATCCCACCTTGAAAAAACAAGACCATTTCCCTGATGATACATCAAGATTTTACAATTCCACCTTTACAGTTTGTATTGCCTTGGCCAAAATAACCAGTCAGAAATTCCTTGCATTCAACTGATTTCTATTAAGCACATTTTGGTTTGTGTACAAAAACAACCAGACCTACAGGTAAATAAAACACACAGATAAATTTTTACGTATTTACCTAACTTTTAATCATAAAATCCTTGTTTGCACCTCAGATGTATCTACTGTAACTTTTCTTTAAAAAAAAAAGCCGTTTCCAAGTATCAAGGAGCCAGCCCTGACTAAATAGAGACTGAAGGAAGGCAACACAGGCAATCTCTTCCTCCTTTCACAAGGTCCTTGTTCAAGGACAAAGCCTAAGAGCACAAGCACTTGGATACTCTTTCTCCTTCTGCTAAAACACTACTTCAGCATCAAAATGCAAGCAGTTGACATGGACATAATGATAAATACAATGAATTTTGTAACAAAATTGAATTGCTAAGTTTTTCCATAGAACATAATGATTACTAGTTTATCTCATTACCTTAATCACACACTCCTTGTGAGACAAACTGTTTCAAGAAAGAAATATGTATGCAGCACACAATATTCTGAAGTATTGTTAGATACTACAACTAATTTCAAGTTCTAATGCCTAAACATGAACAGCAAACTATAGCAAAATATTAAACCTGAATAATCTGACATAACAATTTTAGTTTTCAACTTCTGAATGCCTGAAAACACAACATTTGTACTAACAACAGATAAGCCACGCAAAACTACATTACTGCTAAAGTAAAATGAAGCTCTATCAATTACACAGTAAAATCTTCCACCAGATGCATATAGAATTCAACAAAGCATGGCAAGCAGAAAAGTCAGAGAAAGGATGTCACAAGAATTTTTGCCACGTCCTTCATGGCATTAAAATCTTTAGATAATAGAAGCATTACATCTTAAGGTAATAAAGTATAGTAACTAAATCATTATTAATTTGTGATGTCCTTTGTGCAGATATTAATTGCATCGCTGAAGATCTTCAGTATCTCAGTTATCAAGTTTCTTGAATATTTTCAAAGAGATATTTCCAGTCTCCCAGAAAGGAGAAACTGTAGCTGACTCCTACAGCTGTAGCTGTAGTTTTCAGGTAGTTTTGAATTCTCATCTATCTATTCACAAAAACATCCCTGAACTATTTCAAACCACAGACCCGCTTTATCATTAAAACCAAAACAAGTAAGCAGTTGTTTAGTGGATTTTAAATAAATGTACACCCACTCTCCCTGATTAACTGATCTCAACTGTAAATTTGCTTTAGATGCTTTAAGAGGTGTCTCTTAACTACATAGAGACAAAGTTATTTTGTCTGTCAAAATGACACCACTGATACTATTTATGTAGTGAAACTGGATTTGTCAGTGTTGGTAAAATGTAGGGCTTTAACAGAATTCCTTTTTATTTCTATTTTAATTGGCTTGCATATTTCTGCAACTTTAGCTTATTCTGAAATACTTCATAGGTTAATAGAAAGGATCTGGAAAAAAAACACCCCAAACCCATTCTGAAGAGTTAAGTATTTAAAATTATGTAAATAGTCTATCAAAAAACCACAAAAACAAACCCACCCATAGTATATATCAGTTATACCACTATAAAACTTTGTACTTTTTGGGGGAGGGAGCAATTAAAAGAAGTTCAGATTCATATCCCTTAAAAGCACCCACAGAATTATGAATGTTTTCTTTTGAGGACGCTTTTCTTCATAGTTTTACAAAGGAGCATCAACTTCCAGACCTTCAGAGCTAAGAACAGGTAATTTCATGCAATCCCAAACAGTATCATGAATACTGAATTCAACTCAATTCCTGTGCATCTTGGAACCTCACTAGGTAGCAGCCTCAAGCACTGGTACTGTAAGGCTACATACTGAAATTAATAAACCACACACAAAACATATTCCTTCGTGAAGGGAATGCTATATAATGGAGCTCAAGAGACTGATGATGAATGAAATTTTATCACTAGGAAAAAAAACCTTAAAAAAATGATAGACAGAAGTAATACATAATCTTCCCTTTGCTGCCAGATATTAGAGCAATTTCTCATCATGCCCTCTATAGAAGTTAAAGGCATACAAATACTAACTGTCTATTTAAACCTTGAGAATTACCACTCTAAGCTTCTTGCCATCTACTGGAATAACACAGAAAGAAAGGGTTAGCTCAAGAGAACCTCCTACTTTTTAACCAGCACTGCTATTGCCAAAGGACATATCCCAAAGTCAAATAGAAGCAATTCCTGACAAAAATTATTTGCTGAGCTATAATAAGAATTTATTGCTGAGGAAAGCAAAAATAGTCCTTTGGAGAACTCCATTTTTCAGTGTAAATAAAAAATAACAGAAGTTGCGTCCTACTGAAAATACGATACAGAATCACAGAATGGTTGGGGTTGGAAGGGACCTCTATAGTGCGGCCAGCAGGACGAGGGAAGTGATCCTTCCCCTGTACTCGGCATTGGTGAGGCCACACCTTGAGTATCACGTTCAGTTCTGAGCCCCTCAGTTCAAGAAAGATATTGAGGTGCTGGAGCAGGTCCAGAGAAGAGCAACAAAACTGGTGAAGGGACTTGAGCCCAAGTCCTATGAAGAGAGGCTGAGGGATCTGGGGTCGTTTAGCCTGGAGAAGAGGAGGCTCAGGGGTGACCTCATCGCTCTCTACAATTAGTGAACAAATCCTTAAAAACACTGGGAGGAATGGATAAAATTTACAGGCAAAGGGATTCTGTCTAGGAATTACTATATGATAGGGAATATTCTTTCTTCCCTTCAAACACTGTAACTTTTTCATGTTTGAGCAATTTAATCCAAGAAGCAGAGCCTTCAAAAACCACTATTGTATGTTCTTCTTTATATAAAGCTCATACATCATGAATGCATTCAAAATGTTGGGTTTTGGACAAAGTCTACAGAATTCTATCAGATGAACTTTTATGATACAGCCAGTATTTTAGGCTTAAATTCCTAAATAGTGAAAATTTTGTCTCAAAAATAGAAATTGTTGGTATCACTAAAGAAGTTCCTTGTAATGTGTTATTAGTTTTTTCACCTCGCTTTTCAAGATTCGTAATAAAATGCTGATCGCTTCTCTTTAGCTAGTAAAAAATTTAATAACTTGTGGTTTATTGGGATTATTTAGGCAGTCTCATTGCAGATACAGTACTCAGAAATCACTGCTACTTACAATAAGGGAAAATTATTTGTAGTTTCTCGGTGTTGGTGAGGCCACTCCTTGAGTATCGTCTTTAGTTCTGGGCCCCTAAGTTCAAGAAAGATATTGAGGTGCTAGAGCGGGTCCAGAGAAGAGCAACAAAACTGGTGAAGGGACTTGAGCCCAAGTCCTATGAAGAGAGGCTGAGGGATCTGGGGTCGTTTAGCCTGGAGAAGAGGAGGCTCGGGGGTGACCTCATCGCTCTCTACAACTATCTGAAAGGAGGTTGTAGTCAGGTGGGGGTCGGTCTCTTCTCCCAGGCAACCAGCAACAGAACAAGAGGGCACAAGCTTAGACTCTGCCAGGGAAGGTTTAGGCTGGATATCAGAAAAAAGTTCTTCACAGTGTGAGTAACCAGGCATTGGAATGGCCTGCCCAGAGAAGGGGTGGATTCACCATCCCAGGAGGTTTTTAAAATAAGACTGGATGTGGCACTTAGTGCCATGATCTAGTAATCATGATAGTGTTGGATTAAGGGTTGGACTTGATGGTCTTGGAAGTCTCTTCCAATCCAAATAATTCTATGATTCTGGATATCACCTAGCTCAACTCCCTTGCTAAAATAGGTTCACCTAGAGCAGGTTGCTCAGGAATGCATCCAGGCAGGTTTTGAGTATCTCCAGAGAAGGATACTTCAAAACCTCTCCGGGCAGGCTGTTCCAGTGCTCTGTTACACTCACAGTAAAGAAGTTTTTCTCATGTTCAAATAGAACTTCCTGTATTCTAGTTTGTGCTTGTTGCTGGTCTCCACTGAAAAGAGTCTGGCCCCAACCTCTTGATGCCCGCCCTTTAAGTATTTATAAGGGCCCCTCTCGGTCTTCTCTTCTCCAGGCCAAACAGACCCAGGCCTCTCAGCCATTCCTCATAAGAGAGATGCTCCAGTCCCCTCATCATCTTCGTGGCCCAACTCTGAACTCTCTCCAGTAATTCTTTGTCTTTCTTGAACTGGGGAGTCCAGAACTAGACACAATACTTCAGATGCTGCCTCACTAGGGCAGAGTAAAGGGGGAAGAGTATAACCTCCCTCAACCTGCTGGCCACACTCTTCTTAACGCATCCCAGCATACCATTAGCCTTCTTGACCATGAGGGCACATTGCTGGCTCATGGTCAGCTTCTTGTCCACCACGACTCCCAAGTCCTTCTCTGCAGAGTGGCTTTCCAGCAGGTCAGCCCCTAACCTTTTCTGGTGCGGGGGGTTATTCCTCCCTAGGTGCAGAACTTTACACTTGTCTTTGTTGAACCTCATTAGATTCCTCTCTGCCTAACTCTCCAGTCTGTCCAGGTCTCACTGCATGGCAGCAGCCTTCTGGGTGAATCAGCCACTCTTCCCGGTTTTGCATCATCAGCAAACCAGCTGAGGGCGCTCTGTCCCCTCATCCAGGTCATTGACGAACATGTTGAAGAAGACTGAGTCCCGTACTGACCCTGGGGAACACCAGTCCTCAAACTAGACTGTACCCCACTGATCACAACCCTCTGAGCTCTGACATCCAGCCAGTTCTAAATCTCCCTCACTGTCCACTCATCTAATGCACATCTCCTAAGATAATCTATGAGGATGTTATGGGAGACAGTTTCAAAAGCCTGATAAAGTGAAGGTTGACAACACCCACTGATCTCCCCTCACCTACTTAGCTAGTCATGCCATCACAGAAGGCTATCGGATTGTCAAACTGATACAGCCAAACTGATTTGCTTGGTTAATGACAAAAGCCTGAACAGCATCTTTCAATTTAACTGTTAAGACTGCATTTCTCAGGAATCAAATATATCATTTCACAGTATCACACAGTATCACAGTATCGTAAGGTTGGAAAGGACCTCTGAGATCATCAAGTCCAACCTATAACCCAACACTAACACCAACCATCATCTAAACCATGGCACTCAGTGCCTCATCCAGTCTCCCCTTAAACACCTCCAGGGTCTGCGACTCCACCACCTCCCTGGGCAGCGCATTCCAATGACCAATAACCCTTTCAGTGAAGAACTTTTTCCTCACATCAAGCCTAAACTTTCCCTGACGAAGCTTGAGTCCATGCCCTCTAGTTCTGTCACTGGTCACCTGAGAGACGAGACCAACCCCTGCCCGACTACAGCCTCCTTTTAGGTAGCTGTAGAGAGCAATGAGGTCTCCCCTGAGCCTCCTCTTCCCCAGACTGGAGACACAAAATAAGGAAATATTTATCTCAGTCAAGGAATACCAAAACTGCAAAACTTTCAAAAAATACACCTTAGATCATAGATATTAATGCTGTAACTGGGAAATGAGTTATGCTTTCTCCACTGTAAAATACTTAACTGTAAATTAGACAAGAAACAAAAAACGTAGAAAGCAGACCCCTTCTACTGTAGGATACTATGATTTCTGCACTATCTCACTCCAGTTCCCTTAGAAACAATCTGTAAGGCAATGTCAGAAAACTCTGGCCAAAATTACTCTTGCCCTTGAAAGCAACACTTGCTCCTTCCTTCCTTCAATATGCGAAAGGTAATTAGGATATCTCTTCACAGAATCACAGAATGACCTCAGTTGGAAGGGACCCATAAGGATCATCCAGTCCAGCTCCTATCCCTGTATAGGACAATCCCAACATTGGCACCATGTGTATGAGGGCATTGTCCAAACGCTTCTTGAATACTGCCAGGCTTGGTGCCGCGAATGCTTCCCTGGGGAGCTGTTCCAGTGCTCCAGCACCCTCTGGGTGAAGAACATTTCCCTCATATCCAACCTAAATCTCCCGACACATCTTCCTGCCATTCCCTCAAGCCCTGTCATTTGCAACCAGAAAGAAAGAGACCAGTGCCGGCTGCTCCTCCTCCCCTTGTGAGAAAGCAGTAAAATGCTATGAGGCCTCCCCTTGGTCTCCTCTTCTCCAGGCTGCACAGACCAAGTGACTTCAGCCTCTCCTCATGTAACTTTCCCTCTTGACCCTTCACCAACTTTGTGACCCTCCTCTGTACACTCTCGAGGAGCTTGACATCCTTTTTTTTTATACAGCAGCACCCAAAACAGCACCCAAAACTCAAGATGAGGCCACACCAGTGCAGAGCAGAGTAGGACAACCACCTCCCTTGGCCATCTTGCAATGCTGTGCTTGATGCACCCCAGGACATGGTTGGCCCTCTTGGCTGCCAGGGCACACTGTTGGCTCACATTCAGCTTGTCATCAACCTGAACCCCCAGATCCCTTTCAGCAGGTCTGGTCGTCAGCCTCTTGCTCCCCAGTCTGTACGTGTATCAAGAGTTGCTGTGTCCCAGGTGCAAAACCTAGCACTTGTCCTCGTTAAACTTCCCATGCTTAGCAATTGCCCAGCTTTCCAATTTGTCCAGTTCCCTCTACAGGGCCCGTTTGCCTCAAGAGCACCAACAGATGCCCCAGTTTCATGTCATCAGTGAACTTGATCAGTAAACCTTGAAGTCCTGCATCCAGGTCATTCATGAAGATATTAGAGTACTGGCTCCAAGATGGATCCCTGCAGAACTCTGCTAGTGACTGGTCAGTAGCCTGATGTAACCCCATTCACTTTGAGTTCACCCACTGCATTATGTGTTTATCCAGGTGTGTGCTGGACACTTTCTTTAGGAGGACACTGTGACAGACAGTCTCAAAGGCCTTGCTGAAATCCAGAAAGATTACATCAACTGGTTTTCCTTGGCCAACTAGTTGGGTAACCCTGTCATAGAGGAAATGAAGTTTGTCAGGCAGCACCTTCCCTTTACGAACATGTGCTGGCTGGGACCAATGACTGTTTTGTCTGTCAGGTGTTTTTGAGTAGATCCCAGAATAACCTTCTCCATAATCTTACCAGGCACTGAAGTGAGGCTGACAGGCCTGTAGTTACTGAGGTCATCCTTGCTGCCCTTCTTGAAGACTGGGACAACATTTGCCAGTCTCCAGTCAACTAGTACCTCTCCAGATTCCCAAGAGCATTGAAAAATCATTGTGAGAGGTCTTGCTATGACTTCAGCCAGCTCTTTAAGTACCCTTGGATGAATCCCATCAGACCTCATCAACTTACAAGGATTCAGATGAAGGAGCAAATCCCGTACAAGTTCAGGGTTGATTGGGAGTTTATAATTTGCACCATCTTGGTCCTCTGGCCATGGGCTGGGGAGAGGGAGGGGGCAAGCCCATCAACAATATTGAAGACAGAGGTGAAAAAAGCATTAAATGTCTCTGCTTTGTCTATATCCCTGTTTATAAGGTGTCCATGCTTATCAGCTAACGGGCTGATGTTATTTCTGGCCTGCTTTTGTTAACATATTTGAAAAAGCCCTTTTTATTATTCTTCACAGTGCTGGCCAGCTTCAACTCTAACTGAGCCTTACCCGCACAAATTTATGCCATACAGTGGCAAACAGCATCCCTGTAGTCCTCCCATGTCACCTGTCCTTGTTTCTACTGGAAATACATCATCCTTTTATGCCTTAGTTCCAGAAGAAGATCCCTGCTCAGTCAGGCCGGCCTTCTTGCCTTGTCTGCTCAACTTCTGTTGTTTTGGAATTACCTGGCCCTGTGCTCTTAGGAGGTGGCACTTCAAAAGTGACAAGCACCAATGGACCCCAGCATCTTCAAATGCTTTTTCCCAGGGGACCTTACTAAACAGCTCTCTGAGCAACCTGAAGTCTGCTTTCCTCATATCCAGAGCTGAGGTCTTGCTGTCAGTTTTCCTCTTGTTACCACAGATGTTAAATTTGACTGCTTCATGGTCGCTGTGACCAAGGCAGCCTCCAGTTCCCACTTCACCTACAAGACTCTCTCTGTTAACCAGCAACAAATAAGTAAGGCACCTTTCCTTGTCAGATCCCTCGGCACCAGTGCCACGAAGTTATCAGCCAGAGAATTCAATCTTCTGGACCTGTGTGGTACTCCCAGTTGAAATGACCATTTCCTGAAGCACAAGGCAGAGATTAGGATCATCATGTCTTATTCGGGATCTTACACTGACCAAAGCTCTGCACCCTCCAGCTGGAAGAAGCATGAGGACCTTAAAGCTTACTTAAAGATTTTACTTCTTTCAATGAGGTTCAGTTGCGGGGATCAAGTTCATGCTGCACAGATTTGCCAACAGAAAGAAAAGTCAATCTTATACCTTGCAGTAGCTGCTCAGCCTGAATAAAAAAATTGAAATAACAGATTCGGTAGACTTATTTCCAGTTATTCCAAAAGTCTAATCCACACATTTTGATTTTGCTCAGAAAAGAAGCTATACAAATAACTGTAGTTCTACTTCAGGAAGATATGTTCACAAACGTCAAAAAAAGTTGAATTTGCTGTAGTGGAAGAGTCACTTAACATTGATTTTCAACATTTCTGTAATGTGCTTTCCTTTCACTGCTGAAAGGAGAATGAATTTGTAGCCTGTGGGAAGCACTCTTTCTACAGCAGACAAAACACATTTTTATTTCGGTTATGTTTTTGTCATCCCAGAGTGGCAAAACCCAGGCTCCTTACTAACACTGCTCAAGGGTAAAACCCTAGTATTAAGACCTGTGAGGATATTCAGTGGGCGAGTCAAAATGTCTTTATTTTCAAAGTGTATTTATTTTCCAGAGAAGCCTTTCAGGATAAGCTGTATGAGAATACCAATACAGAGAAGTGTTCAGAAAAATGCTTACTAAAATGCAAAAAACAAACCAAATCCTATAAAGATGGGTGTCTCTAAAAGCCAACATACTTAGAAACACAAAGATATTTAGACTTGATGTGAGGAAAAAATTCTTCACTGAAAGGGTGATTGGCCATTGGAATGGGCTGCCCAGGAAGGTGGTGGAGTCACCTACCCTGGAGGTGTTTAAAGGGAGACTGGATGAGGCACTGAGTGCCATGGTCTAGATGATGGTTGGTGTTAGTGTTAGGTTATAGGTTGGACTTGATGATCTCAGAGGTCCTTTCCAACCTTATGATACTGTGATACTGTGATACTGTGATATGCTGCTTCCAGAAGTTAAGAAAGAAAAAAAACAAACACAACAAAAAACCCAACACCAAACACAAATAACCAAATGGCTAATGCATGAAAACTACAGTTTTAAAAAGGTAGAGCAGAGAAGTAAAGAGGGTAGAACCTGAAAATCTTCTCTAATTAGACAACTAAGCTTATCGGTTTTCCCCAGTTAACCACAACTTACTCCAGAGGAAGGAAAATAAAAGGCCTTCACAGGACATTATACCATACTGAACTACAGCACTCTAAAATCATGTCTTGCTCTGGAATAGCTTCTTGAATTGACCTGTTCTTCATCTAGAGTTCAACTAACAGATGAAGAAGAGCTCATATTTTCCACCTAGTTTCAGGGGAATCAATGTGGACATACTCTCCCTTTGCAGGATTTTCAGGCAGTCGTAATGGAGAAAGGAAAGGTAGTGAATTTCTGTACTACCCACCTAGGGAGTTGAAAGAAAAACAAAACTGGTTTTGTGTCAGTGACAAACATACAACATGCTTGCATAAGCATCTCCTTTACAACATGCAGAGCACCCTAAGTATATAAGATACATAAAAGCATGTGATAAAGAAATAGTAGCTCAGTTCTTCTGAAACCATTTCCAAAAAAAAGTCTTCTTCACCTCTCAAACAACTTGCAAACAGAGAAGCATTTAATCCTATAACAAGATTCCCTCAGCCTGCTTGTAGTCAAGAGGCTGGGGTGGAGATACAGTCATGGACTCAATTTTCAGTGCCCCAGGCAAAAGCCTAACTGATTTCTGCAAATCCTCCATTACCTAATTCGAGGTTCTTAACATGCACAATTCTTTTCCATCACCATAGTAACAAAGCACGTACATTTTAAGGTGCATATGGGAGCTCTTCTAGAGGATGTGTCAAGTTGAATACACCTAAGACAATGCAAGATATTTTAAGCTAGACCCGTTCAGTACAAATACAGAAAGCATGAAAGCAGTGTGCTAGAGATCATCACAGGACTGTTTGAGCAGTGGTTACACATCCACTAAAAAGTTTTCTGGAGGATGCCATAAATATAAGATGAAGCAAGATTCAGTCAGGACATTTATGGGCCTTAATACATAAAAATAGCTATGTAATGACAGTCTGATTTTAGACACTTTCTCCAACTTCTGCAGGAACTACAGAGCAGAATATAGTAAAATATTTTAAGAACAATACACTTTACCTACCAATTGCAACACCCCCCCCCCTCAAAAAAAGAAGAGGTAGGAAAAAAAACGATAAATCTAATTAGAAAAACATTTAATGATGGAGGAATGACAAGCAACTGGCATTTTCATTTCAATGAGAGCTTCAAGTACTTTGCATTTACATGCCTGAATCATCACACTGTTCCTGTAGCATACACCAGTGGCACCACAGAAACTCAGGCTTAATGGTAATTCACACGTTAGGTGCCTCCACATCAAATACTCCCATACATGTCAACAGCCTAATCTTCACTCTGTGACTGTCATTCTAGAAGCACATACCCCATAGTGGCATGACTTCTCATGAAGGTATCATTATAGCCTTAGAAGAACCAGATCAAAAACAAGTTCAATGCAACAAATATATTACTTCCTCAAATAACTTCTCCTACTACACTACATTCCAAATGGTGGGTGTGTGTGTATGGGGGGGAAACAAACCACCAAAACACCAACTTCCAGATAAGGATTAAGAAAATCACGCTAGCAAAAAGAATATAAGAAACAGCACACTACAAGTCTGGATAGAATTATAGCAATATTACCAACATCTGAAACATTCCCACAGTTGAAATTGGAAGATTAAAATCTAAAACCAAACTAAACTGCAGAAACAAAAAAAACCCTAAAAAACTTGTTCAAACATTGCTTTACTTTTCAATATTATTATTTATAGAATTTTAATGGCTATTAAGATGCAGTCTTTATTTGCTCAGAAAGTGCAGTCCGCCTCTCTAGCACAGGATGAGCAGCAAAAGAGGCAAGGGGCTGAAAAAAGAAAACAGGCATTTCCTAGTATTGAAGGTTTGAGAGCAGAACCCAGGCAATCAGATTATATTTCTGGCTCTGTGTCATTAGAAAATCATGAAAATTCATACCCCTTGGCCACATGGACTATATTTGCACAAACAATCCCACTTCCCAAGCCTGAAAATTCTTAAGCATGTCCTTTCACAACTTTACATTCCCTTGGCACATTAATTCTGTACCATCAGTAGCAGCAATCAATTTCTTCTACAGTGCTGGGTTTTTTTTTCTTCTTCCTTAAAATCTTGCAAAATTAAAGCGACAGCAACATCCTCCCCCCCTTTTTTTTTTTGCATAACATCAGTAGCACTTGAACTACAAGTAGAACTTGTAATGAGACATATATTTGTCACCTGAAGAGGCCACAAACATACCTGTCATAAGTCTACACTACTAGAAAACTTCCTATTCTTGGTCAAAAAGAGCATGAAGACCAGTGACCAGCAAGAGTACCTACTGCTTAAAAACATACAGGTTTGGTACAGGTCATCCACTTAGATAGATTAAAAAAAACAAAACAAAAAACCCAGCACTTCCCATTTAAAATTTGTAGGCCTCAACTCTAAATCCTGAATAAGCTTATTTACACCTTTCAAAAATGTGTTTCTTTTACAGGCTCAACGACAGGCCCTTAACACAGGTTTCAATACTAAGGCACGCTGCACTGAGATCCAGACTAAGCACGCCATGCACAGAAAGAAATACCTAGGGCACAGAGTACTTCATCACGTCTGAGAGGATGAAAAGTTTCAAGAAGCTACATAAAAATTCCTAAATCAGAACAGGCTCTGTACTTCTACCTTTCACCACCCTGACCTAAAACTTTCAAAAGGTTTCAAAAGCTCCTCAAGGTTTGTACCACTTCACTAAAACAGTTCTGCACAATTTTTGAAAGAAAAAAAAAAATCCCAGGCAGGAATCCTTGCTAAGTTACATCTCACCAGTTCTCGGTTTATTTAGGGAAGGCAGTTATTTTCAGTAACAATTTTTAATAAACCTGACACTAGTTCCTAGTAGCTATTTGTTTTATTAATGAAATTCTTGATCCATCTTGTTGCTATACTTGTTTAGTCACAACATCTGACTTTACTAAAACTGAAATAAATCAGTTTCATTTTTGCTTTGACAAACTTCAATTGGTTTTGCAAGTCATCAGTACAAGTCAAAGAAAAAGGGTAATTGTCAACAGTTGTCAGATCTTCTTGGGGAAGATCTGGGTACTGGGTTTTGAGAATGTGACAATTCTTCCATAGACTTTAACTTTCCCACATATGAGCCAAACATCAGTTTGCAGAATTTCTTTAGGGGTTCTGAACAGCTCAGTGTTTGACTCATCGTAGCAGAAGTACAGATTAAAAGACTTCTTCATTCAACTAAAATATCACAAACAACAGTAATAAAAATTTTCAAATGCAATAACACATCATCAATGGTGGGGCAAAGAGAAGATTTTTTTTAAGATGGTTTAGATTTTCAACAGCACACATTTTGGGGAATTCTTGTGCAATACACACATGAAAAATATTTTCTTCTAAATGAAATTTTAGTATCAGGCAGCAATACAGAATGGAGCACAGCAACTGCTGAAATGCCTATGCTCTATTCTCCTTGCTTGAAGTATTTACTGTCATATGACAATGAGCTCAGAGAAAAAATGCTTGTGATCCCCCTGCATATACAAATGCATTTATCATCATTATATTATGACATCGTTATTACTATAAATATTAATTTTCCCCACCTTATTTGAAGCAGTGGAATTAAGGCCTGCAACTGTGTGTAGCAATTCAGCTATTACTTAATCAGAGCTACATTTATAAACAATTTTAGTACTCAAAGTGCTTAAATGCAGATTTTGTCCCTTAGCATACCTAAAGATTTGTTGGTATTTTTTTTTTTAAATTCTTTTCTTGCCACACATATGTGAAAAAAGTGAATATAAACCACTGAGTATAAATAAATATAAATTAAACAAATTGATATCACAGATATCAGCATTTACATTATGTAAAAGATAAGACTGAAAAGATGTGAAAACACGTGCACTAAAATGCCTGCTTACTTCCTACAAGTAAGTGCTGTTCAATACTAACAAAGTCTTAAAAACTGATTCCTACTACATATATTTTTCCAGTTGGAGAGATACCATGTTTACCCTGGTACCATATACCATAAAATACATTTCCATATACAACATGATAACATCTCACATACGAGAAAAGCCACAAGGAGTAGTCAGCCAAGAGATTTCACCATTTCATAATCTAAACACTGGCAAAAAAAAAATCTTCTCTTACAGAGTACAGGCAAAGAAAACACAACAAAAGTATGCATTGCTGTTGTCTTAGGTCTAGAAATATACGTAAATACAGCATACCAAAAGAGTATCCAGTCCCTTTCTGTCAAAAAGAAAAAAACCCACAAGCATGGCTGAAGAAAGATTATTTCTGCTCAATACCGATCGGTTAGAAGACACAGCTAAAAGTATTAGAATGTACAAAAAAATGTTGCAAATATGTTTGCATCTTATTGAATTTTAATTTGGAATATTTGTGCCACATTAGTTGCCAATAACTAAGTAAATATGTCACAACTAGAAGTCCTTTTAGAAAGAGGAATAAATATATTTAAGGGTGAGAAAGGACAAACAAATTCTGTATTTTCAGTGACCATTTAATTTTTGTTTACGACCAATTCCAGCCATTCAGTAACTATGCTAGTTAAAATTTGCTTGCTTACATATTGTTGCACATTAGAATGGAGAGGTAAAAAACAAAGACAGTTCCTTTTTAACATACCCATAAAGAAACTGGAATCCTCAATGACATGGCAACTCCCACCCATCTTTCAAATTCCTTTAAGGAAACTGCAACACGTTTCAATCAAGAAAGAAGAGTAAGAGGGAGAAAGTAGACATTTAAGCATTAGAACAACACCATTTAAGACAATAGCAGTTACTTTTTTATATAAGGAGCATAAACACCAAGAAAGACAAAATCATTTCGTCTCCTTTTTAACTTGTGTCAATATTATACAAAGTATTTTTGTTTCTGATGTTTGTCATATTCTATCAAGTCATCAGCAATGCATATGATACATAGCAATGGGTAAATAACAAACAAATATATCAATGTTTAGCCTAAAAACCATCAGGAACACCCTCAGCCTTCATTCCGTGACTTCCAATCCTGTCAAGATATATTTCTTTCAAGAAATGTTTCTACTTTTGAAATATAGGCTGACATCCCCACTGCCATTTCAACACTTCAAGAATATTAAAATTTAAATGAACAAAGAAGAGAAGCATTCATCATTTTTTAATTCAAATATTATTGCTGGCTCTGGTTAAGTTCAAACATCCAGAAAACATTTTTCTACAATACTGCAATAATCAAAGACTGTTGTTAAGGTGAACCTTTTTTTTAAAAAAAAAAATAAAAAACGCCTACCAAAGAAACAAAAAACCTCATCAAAACCCACAAACTCTTGACTTCCAGATTATGTAATATGTAAATTCTGTTTCACCATGAAAACAGTGTCATATAACATAAAGCCAAAGAGACAGCAAGAAGCAGTTCATAAGACTGGAAAAATCTCTCCAGGACTTCAGAAGGAACCAGTTCCCCAAGAGAAAATATACCAGAATTGCAATGATTGCATATAATCAATTGGTTTAGAAGACGCTTTCCTTTAAAAAACAAAGAAAACAAAAACAAAACCAAGAAAATCTAAACACCATTTTTTTACAAATTCCTTATATTAAGGGATGCAAAATTCAAAGTCTATATGTCCTAAATAAAAGAAAGAAAATTAGCTTGCTGAAAATTTAGTACTAATAGAACTAATAAAACTAAACTAGTTGGCTTTACTTTGTGATATGATTTTGTGCTCATCTTTCAGTATTTGGTTTGTAATACAAGGAATTCTGAAGCACAAATGAAGTACAATGAAGTATAAACAGTATTTTCAAAAATACTGGAGGAAGCCATGAACATATCAAGCATTTTATTTTAAAAATTTAGTCCAGCTTTACTTTTTCAAATCAATACTTGAGGATGTTTGTAACATTATTATCTAGAGGCTGATAAGCACACAGCAGCATAGTATGTATTCCGTGTTTCTTTAATTCATAATCTCTTGAACTGAATTATCTAGGAAAATTAGTACAAGAGTACCTATATTTATGTAGCAAAACAACTAGTATGCAATGGTCTTAATCTGTGAAAATCTAGTATGTAGATTTTCTACTTGAAAATAATTCAAGGGCACAAGCATTCCCTGAAAAAGAAAGAGGCCACCTGCAATACAGAGGAAAGTAAACAAGCCAATAAAGCAGCGCTCCTACTTTTCAATAGCAACAACCCAGACTCCATCTTGAGCCTGTCATCATTTATCCCTACTGAATGGGGACTACAAAATGTAATAATTATTCTGTTTTACCTAACATTGCAATTCAGTCGCATTCCTAGACAGGAATAAAATCTGCCACCAAAACAAGAATTTGGTACAGTGCTTGCTGATATGCCTGCTTTGACGTTATTATGGTTAAAACGCATGAACAGAGAACTGACCCATGAGTCCACGTATCCTACTTATTCCTTCATTTAGAAAATCGGTAGCATTTTTGAACACCACATTTTGTTCAGGCTGACTGCACTGACTGCAGAGCACCACGGAGCGGGGGAGAGGGGGGGAGGGAAATTAACTGGAGGTATAGAAATACACTTATTTAACTAATACCTATCTGACAAATACAATAACATCACTACAAGAGCAATGTCAAAATCACCAATGAAGATTCATCTGTGGCGATCAGAATTTTATATAAGGCTGCTTTCCATACATTCATGACTGACAAGAAACCAAACAGTCCTTAATGCAGCATTTTAATTAATCTTTCCCACCAACACTGAGAATTTAACATTACTGAGGTCAAACTCTAGTCACTGCAAATATTTATATCTTATTCCATAAAATTAATTTTTATAAGTAGAATAAGGCTCGATTACCAGAATATTCCCAGTAGCCACAGTGACAAAAAATGTCCTGCAAAGTACCCGTATTCGTCCTTATATGCGAAGAGATTTGTTAATGAATTCAAGGCCACTGATGCCATTAATTATACTGATAAAATTAAACACAATGAATATGTAATATATGATTGATTTCAATTTGTAGATCTGCCCTACTTTCACAAATGTTTTATTTGGAGTTTAATTCATATTTCCCAGTCATTTAAAATGACATGCTTGTGCTGTGTGCAAAATCAACCAAAGAGGAACGACGACTCTATCCTTGCCAAAAACGCTGTCAAAAATAGCAAATGCAACAGAGAAGAAATATTTTTCTTACGCTTCTTCCAACAGTCTAATAACCAAAGTAAAAGAAAAAAAAACAAAAACTTTGAGAAAAAGCACTGTTTATAGTGCTTTGTAAGGTTATACACATCTAGGTCTATAACAACCCTGAATTAACTCAAACCAAATACTGTATGTGAGCTTTTCTTTCTCATTTTAAGTAATGATTAGTAAACTTTCAGGTATCCTCTTAGGTTGTGCAAACAACAAAGCCTCCTCCACTCCACAAATGTAAAATTGAAGATCACCATGGTGTAATTTGTTAAGAAAATGAAATAGTGTATGCATGAGCAGTGAACATCACCTTTTTAAGGCTGACAACCACAAAACATTTACATCAAAGAAATAAATTGTCTGCTTCAGGGATCCTTCATCACTAAATTTCATTTGCCTTTATTTTTTGAAAGATTCCAAAATACTGAAAATTAAAGTTAATATACTGACTTCTAAATGGTTTACACTATATTAAATACATTTCTCTATTATTCTGATATTTCAGAGATGTCTTCAGCCACGGCACAGGAGAAATGACAATACCTACTCTACCTTAAAATTCTCAAAACAAGCAGACAAAAATGAACTGCACTGCTGATACATATCAATTTGTCTTCACTGCTAGCTGTATTTCATAACAGGCAACACTTTCAGATTTCAAATTAAGTATAACCCACTTCCTTCTATACTATGTTGATACTTTGCAGATGTAATACAGTATCATTCAATAAAATGTAAATTTCCCCAAAATGGATTAACACATCTTGAAAACTCATTTATAATAATGAATTTGATTTTCAGTATTTAATTTCAGAGTCAGTATTTCTGGAGGGAAAAATATTTCAACGTTTTCTGACTAAAACTCTTCCCTGCTCAAATGTTAGACGATACAGTGAGAAGGCACTTCTGGACTAACGCTCCTTTGTAAGAAAAGAACAAACGCAAAACAAAAACAATCGTGTCCCCCTCCTCCTCTTTACAGTCACTTCCCATGCTGGGAGCCATAAGCCCTCTCCTTCTGAGGCCCTCTCTGATAAACCTGCCGGCCTGGCTGCCTCCTCCTTCTCATGCAGGTCTGATCTGCCAGAGGCTGCTGAATGCAGACACTGTACTGCACTGTGAATGGACAGCCAGGTATTTTATGAATGGAGCGGATCACGTGCTCCCAGCACCTCCCCGAGCTGATATTTCCCACATAACTGTGTCAACAAGCAGCGAACAGCACATATTAGTGCAGCAGGTCCTGGAGACCTTCCTCCGCCCGCCGCTGCCTGCAGGCTGCTCCCTAGTACAGGAGCAGCAGCCTTAGGCACTCTGCGAGGCAGGTTTTGCCGCAGGTCAGCGGTGATGACAGCGATTTCCTTTTTTTCTTTTCTTTTTTTTTTTTTTATGAATGGAGATGGTGGTATGCAAATGAGAGCGATTCACAAAAAAAAAAAAGGGAAACATGGCGGCGGCCCCAGCTCCGGCCCCGCGGACTTCGCAGTCGCTCCTGCCCGGCCCGCTCCGTGCTCGGCACTGCCGCGGGGCTCCCGGCGCTCCGCTCCCCCGCGGGGCTCCGCTCGGGCATCGAATCTTCGTGTTTTGGGGAGAGCACGCAAAGGTGCGAAGGCTTTGCTCCGAGGAAGGCAGGGAAATGGGAAACCTGTCTTTCCTGCCGAAGGAGACCCCTCGACACCCTGTCAGCCGCGCCGCTCTCCTACATCCACCCCCCCCCCGCCACTTCAAGCACAATGGGCGCAGCACTCCCTCCCATCGCCATGGCCGCGGCCGTCACCCGCATCATTCATAAAATCACCCCGAGCGAACACCGACATAGCGAGCCGTAACGCCAACGCTCCAAGACCTTAAACCTCCCGGCAACAGCAAAAAGTTTGAGAATGCTTCATATTTGGTTTTCTACGCCATAAAGAACTCGGGTATTTAATGATAAATATTCAGCTCCTCCGACCCAAAATATACTTCAAAGACAGACGGCGTTTACAGCCGCACACACACATTCTTCCCTGGATTTTCCCCAAACAAGTCACATTAAAAAAAAATTAAAGAGATCCCTGAACTGTCCCCTTCCTCTATTTATTTTTTTTTAAAAAGTCCCAAGTGCTTATTAAAAGAGGGGAAAAAAAAGGCTTTAGGGTAGGTTTAAGCTGTATTTACACTGACTGACTCATCCAATTAAAATTCAGGAGCAGTTTCCTGCAGGATGAAGCTCCCACACACTAGTTTCCATGTGAAATATCTACAAGTAATATGATGTTATCAGAGGTGGTACGTGCTGATACCTCTCTGGGCATTTAAAACCCACCTTCCTCCTCCAAGACACCGTTGTTACCTGCATCCCCTTCTACTGGGCTTTAATTACACCACGCTTTTCTGGCGACTGGCTCGCAGCCCCTCAAAACCAAGCTCATCCACAAAGAAGGAGCTTCAGGGCTTCCATGTAGGCGAGCAGAAATGTGCAGTACGCGCACGTCCAGGCCAGGAGACCGGGCGCGGGCAGAGCCCCCGCGGGACGCGGAACCCGGGGGGACGCGCTGAGCCCCAGCCCCGATCCCAGGGCGACGGGGAGAAGGGGGAGCGGCCGCTTACTCGTTGTTAGAAGTCGCCGTCTCTTCGCTCATTTTCTCCTCACCGCGATCCGACAGGGAGACGGAGCAGCACAGACGCAGCCAGGGCGCAGCCAGAACTCACCAGAAACTTCACCATTGTTACCCCCTCCCCGGGCTGCCGTCCCCGGCCAGGGCACGAGCAGCGTCCTGAAGTGAGGGAGAGGGAGGGAAAGGGGGAGAGGAAGCGGTCTTTATCCTGGAAACACGGAATCCTCTTGTCCGGCGTTGCAGCGTATTTACCCCCGTCCTTAGAGATGATGACGATGAAGGCAGCGATGGAAACAGCAGAAGCAACCACTGATCTTCTGCTCCTGAGCTGCCCCCGGTTAAAGGGGAACAGAGCGGCGGAGACAAGGGAGGGCTCCCCGCCGCAAAAATCTGCACCGCACCGTCCTCCCGCTGCAGCTCATCTCCCGCTGCAGCCGCTTTCGCTGCTGCTGCCCTCCTCCTCCTGCTGCTGCTGCTGCTGCTCGGCCGCCTCCCGCGCCCAGCCGAGGCAGGCGGCGGCGGCAGAAATTCCTGCAGACACCGGAGCCGCCACAGGCCGGGGGGGGGAGGGAAGGGGGAAAGGGGGGGGGGGGCAGAGCGGCTCGGCTGGGCTCTCCCACCCCCTCCCAAGCGACGCCGAGCACTGCGGCGGGAGGACGCGCCAGCCCCGAGGAGGGAGAAGGCTGGCAGCGGGGGGAGGGAGGCGTTTTAAACCAGCCTGGGGGTGGGAACGGGGGGGGGGACGGAGGAGAGAGAGGATGCGTCACGGCTGTTTGTGTGCGGAGAGGCGCGGGAGGGAAGAAAGAGGGAGAGAAGCCACCGGGGCGAGAAAAGAGCGCCCCGGCCGCAGGGCGAACGGAGGGAAGAACCGGCGGGGAAGTTCAGCGGCCGCGCTCCCTGCCTGGCAGCAACTCCATGCGCGTCCACCACCGCCGCCCCTGCTCCCGCAGCTGCCTCCCTCCCTCCCCCCCCCCCGCCTCCTCGCAGGAAAACTGGGCGGAAGCGTTGACTTCAAGCTCCTTCCGCCGCCCCAGCTTGATCCAAAATAACCACGGGGGAAAGGGAGGAGGGGAGAAAAGGGAAGAGCGAGGGGAAGAAAGCGATCCCCTTGACCCCGCGGCGCCTCCCTCCTCTGGGCGCCCGGCGGCGGCCCCTGCGCTCGAGTTTCCTGAAAGTAGTTCCTTTCCTCCCTCCCTCCCCCTCCCTCTCTCCCCCCCGGCGCTGCCTCGCGCCGGTTCGAGGAAGCGCTGCCGCGCACGCACGCACGGCGCCGCGGAGGGATACTTGGACTATCCCAAAGGCGCCCTCTTTCCTGCTCCTGGGGAGCTGGGAGGTTGCTGTAGCAGCTTCTGCCCTGGGCCGCGGGGGCCCGGTTGCCCGAGGCGGGGGCGCGGGGCCAGCGTGGCCACCGGGCCCTGCTCGGCGCGGGCTGCGCGGCCCCGGGGCTCAGCGCGGGGCCGTGCCCGGGCTGGGGCTCCGCTCTTCGCCGACTTTTTGAAGCCGCAGTGACTGTAAACGCGAAGCGTGCGGCAGCCTGTGGGGAGCGCGAGGGCCGGCGAAACGGGACTCCCCGTATCCCGTTCCCGGTGTCGGCTTCTCGCAGCCCGCCGCGCTCCTCCGCGTCGGGCGGGAGCGCCGCGGTGGTGGGTACGGACCGGCGAGCCAAGAATGCAGTGACGGCAGCCTGAATCTGCTCTGAGCGGTGCCATGCGAGGCCGCCGGCAGGGCAACACCGCTGTGTGTGCGGTGCAGGCTTCCCCTCTGCCTTTGGAAGGGGAGGGAGCCCTTTGGTAATGAGAGCAGTTTTAAGTGGGAGACGGCGCGGGAGGGTGGGTGTGAAACCCTGACTTGGCCTCTCCCTAAATGCACGCTGAAATTGAAGCGTTTGTAGCTGATCCAGGTAAGCAGCGAAGTCAAGAAGCAGCAGCAGTTGAACACATAGCATTTTTCAGGAACTTAGGCGGCAAACGTGCTGCTTGATCAGATTGATGGAAAGTGTAGCAGTGCTGTAAACGCGGAGGACTCAAAATTCGTGAGTCAGACCATCAAGTAAATTAGGTTATAATAAAAGATCGTATTGTAGTTTTGTCTGTTGGTTGGATTTTGATTTCTTCCTGCCTAGTGTTTGTATGCATGTTTGCCAACTGATACATCTCATTGTCCAAAATTTATGGAGTGAGATACTGTGGTGCTCCTGTAAGAGACATCACTTCGCAAATCCACGTTCATTCTCCCTGCTTCTTGTGTACTGCCTCACTTTTTTGACAGCTGCTCTCCTGGACCCTTCTCTTCAACTCTAATCCTTTTCCAGTTTTTCCTGTAACTGCAGGATTTCTTCCCAGCTCTGGTGGTGACATAGGAGCAGCGATGAGCTGTTCTCTCTTCCTGTTTGAAAAAGATGGGACAAGCTCCCTTGACAATAATTCTGTGTCTGATTCCCACACTACCGTTGGTTGGCTGCTTTTCCCAAGGAAGGCAGAGACTGGAGCATGGGAAATGGGGAGGAGGAGTTTTCACCATTTCCAGGGAACCTGGAGAGCCTCATATCATCGAAGGCCAGACTACAAACTTGCAGCATCCATGTGAGTGCACAGAAGCAAGGCAGTATTGCATTTTTCAAGGGTATTTGTTAAGGAAATTCTTTTCACCTAAGGTTCAAAGTACAATTTGTCTATGGTTCTTACTGATATCCAAAGTTTTTTTTGAAGACTTTCCCTGTTTCTGTGTGATTGAAAACTACAAGAAAATATCGTACTGAGGAAAAAGTATATACAGTTTCAATCACATTTTTGTTTTGAGGGGTGGTTAGTTAAAGCATTTTAAACATAGGTTTAGTTTTATCTTATAGCAGGCAGGCAAGAAAAGGCACGTTTTGTTTCTAGATAGTTTATACTATTCATTGCAATATTCCTATGGATCAATATTCCATGTTTCTATAAGAGAAGTCTACCATAAGCATAATGGAAAAATTATAGTAAACTGCTATCGTGCTTTCTGATAAAGGGCTTATAACACGTTTCAAACAGCACACATTGCAAACCTGCTATAATAAGGCTCTCTCCCTTATCTAGCAAGCTTTTGAAGAGAATTTCAAATTGTTTTGTAAAAACATCTTTTTTTTTTTCCTACAAGAGTGCACTCAAAAATGGATCAGTCATTCGTGGTACAACCTCATCCAAATACTAAAAATGCATTACAAACCAATTTTTCTACAATTTTACAATTCATATGAATCAAATGAAGTGTTTGATGGGACCGCTCTCAAATGTTTTGAAACGTACTTGTGGGGACATAGTATTATCCTACTTAGTAAAGAGAATCCTTTCAGAGAACTTCCTGTCTTGTGACTGGCAGATAATATGACTTCCTGCCAATGCAATTCTCATTTTCTACTGGGTTCAGCTGAAATATTTAGCATTCTGTAAGCTAATGATTTATTAAGATAATTTGATTTATATGATCCTGTACAAGAATGCTCAGGTGTGTGGTGGTATAGCTCTGTTCAGATGCACCTGAAGACGGAGGCATGATGATGACAAGAAAGAGCATTAGTCGGGGATTTTATTTTAAATTCCTTAAATATATTTAATGTAAAAATTACTTTCATCATGACAGTTCAATAAAATGAACTGTTTCATAGTATACCACAGATAATTTCAAACCGTTCCATCTCTTTAATGTTTTCGTGTCTTTATTAAGACTAAAATGTGTATTCAGTTGTCTACTGAAAATGTGAGACCTATCCTGCAGCTTTTAGTTGACTGTGTGGAGGAGATAAGGGAGAAGGGCCCACTGCTTCTTCACCTATGGTGGCTCTTCTGCAAGCAGTCTCGTGCTGTAGTACACATAGCAGAGGTCTTGGAAGCAGTTTCTCTCCCTTCACCTGAATACCATAAAGAGGACAGAAAACCTCCACTGCTCTGTGTCTTGTTTTTGAAATCCTCTGTCTTCCATCTGCCAAGGTTGGAAACATCAGAGAACACAATCCTGGAGAACTGGCGTCCTTTTGCTGAGAAGCAGTTGGTTTCAGGGCCTTCCAGGTTTGGTTTTATTGAGCAGAATAAGTGATTAGGTGTTTTCAGTGTAAATGGCTTGTTTCAGAAGTAGCTGTGAGCCCTGCCTGTGCAAACAAGACAGAAGTGGGCTAGGCACTGGGGACACCATTCAGAAACCTCAGACACATGGCCACTTCTTTTCCCAGCCACTGCATATTTTGGGGTCTTGTCTGTCTTCATACATTCTTTGCTGCTTTGCTTTCTGATGTTCTAAACGTTACAATTTAAATTTCCTGAGCTGAAATACAGTCTTCCTGTATATGACCTGCAAAAGATAACTCCAAAAATGAAAGCTTCTGGTACTTTTCACTAGAGCTACTAAGGTGTACTCACTCTTTGATATAGGTGCAGGGATGACTCCTTAGCTAGAGACAAAATAGAGCTAGCATGGAATGGGACAAATGTGGATAAAAATTATGATTTTTTTATATTGCTTTTGATGTTCTCCTGCATCCAACACCTACTTTAGTTGCACTTCACAAAAACTAATGTATTCCTCAATTCCTTTGCTCTGCTGTAAAATTGTGATAGCTGAGGACCTTTGAGGTAACAAGTATTTTCTGGTCTTGCTTGCAGACATCCCTTTAAGTGAGAAAGGAGAAGGCAGCAGTTGCTGCTAAAGGAAAATGAAGACAATGTATGTAATTAGGAAGGAATGTAGCATACAAGAAGAAATCTGTGTAACAAAATAATAATCTGTATTCTAAATTTCTGTATTTTTGCAATTTTCACAACTAAATGCACCCCAAACTCATCTGTGTTTGTGCTTCTGTGACTAACACTAGTCTTAAAAATGCTCAGTTAACCAGGATTAACTATGATAATGCAGCAGTTTGCTCTATGTTAAAAAACATATTTACTTGACCAAGTGACACTAAAGCATTTCTTATATACTACTATTGCATGTAGAGCATTTGGCCCTATATGCTCATTCACCATTTCTTAGGTGGTTCTGCATGTGTCTATGAATGTCTCTGATGAAAGAGGTGGTCAGGAGCGGCTGTGGATTGTAGCAGGACTCTGAGTCCGTGGCAGAAGAATTATATATAGATGTTGTATTAGGGGGGTTAGGTTGCATAATTCTGATCGACATGGCATTTACATCTTAAAATCCGTAATAGGATCAGTGGAAGTTAAGTAATGGCATCCAGATTAGTCAGTCATTGCAGAACTTAAGTGACCAATTGTTAGTTGAGGTTTTAACTCCTGAATTTGAAAGTTTTGAACTCTGCCACCACAAAACACAGTGACGCTTATTTTCATATTGAGATGCTATTGATAAATTTACAAAAAAATTGAGGTTGGGTGGGCATTCTACCATTTTCAGGAAAATTATTAGAGTTCATGTGGGAATTTCTTTCATTCAGAATCCTAGGGTGAGTTAAACACTGGGTGGTCATTACACATATCTTAATAAGGATTTAGGTAAATTAGGCTGATTAAATCTATATTAGTATTTCAACAAAGTCAGATTTTGTTAAGTTCTAACTGAGAATCCTATTGTTGCCTACAAGATATTCTCAATGCTACTGTCTCAAAAATGTTTTCCAGCAAGATACAGAACTATGCTAGAATCAAATTTGTATCGATTCCAATGTATTTGAGATGGATCTAACTCATGAGAATATCAGTTTCGTCAATTATTCCAGTTACTGATTTGTGATAACCTAGAGCTATTTATACTCGATAGGAAATGCTAGCAATTGCTGATATGTGTTGGAAAAATGGAGACCCAGGTGGGAGGATGGAGGGGGACACACATGCATCTTGTGTATTTTCAGATGTATTATCAGTTGTACTGTTGGTGAGGCTGGTGTACACATGAATCGTAGTGGTGATTTGTGGTATCATTTGCTCATAGCCTTATTCTGTTCCTTTTGAGCATCCTCGTGGGATGTTTGGGGATAAGCATATGTTTGGTTTTTGCAATACCTATATGCGTTAAAGTATGGCCAACTAGGGCAGCATTGCCACTGAGAGAAGCAGTCTCACCTTCCCCTTCCTCCTGCTCTGCTCCTTTCCTTATCTTGTGCCTTAGGTGGCCCAGATATTTGTGTGTTGAGCAATGAGCTGCACTGGGGAATTCACCCAGATTAAAATCAGTGTGTGAAGTAAAAACTGATTAGTCTTTCAGTATTTCCAGTTAACCATGCAACTAGATAAACAGCCATGCATGCCCAAGAATGGATAGCGTGGAAGAGGGAGCAAGATAATGATGGCAGTGCAAAGCTGCTTTTTATGGAGGCAGTGATGATTTTTGCCAGCCTAATTGGTAAAATATTGCAAAATTTGGGTGAATAAAAGAAAGAAAACATACAATCTAAGTACATTGAAAATTACTGCAATCTCATTTGTTTGCTACTGGTTATGTTAAGAAGTAGATATTCTGTGAATAACATGCAAAAATCTTCTTTAAAGTCTCATTTTAAATTTAATATAATCTTTCATATTTTTCTCTTTAATTGACTTTTTGGCTGGTTATTGTCAATAGTCACCTAGAAAATCAGGCCCCAGGATCCTCCAAAGGGAAAGTCCCAAATATATTCAGAAATCACAG
Source organism: Tapera naevia (assembly GCA_033556795.1). Classification (NCBI taxonomy): domain Eukaryota; kingdom Metazoa; phylum Chordata; class Aves; order Cuculiformes; family Neomorphidae; genus Tapera; species Tapera naevia. The sequence continues at coordinate 6,693,672 of JAUMJJ010000023.1, forward strand.
TGGTGCCTACTGTCCAGCAATTGGGGACATAGCCATTACAGTAATTTCAGTCTATATAAAATAGGAACTGGAGATACATTTCTGTTACATATGCAGAAATATGTTGTCTAGGGGAAACTGTGGTCTAGTGCGCTGAACATGGAATGACCCGTCAGCAGTTCCGGTTCTCCTCCCAGCCCTGCTATCTGTGCTGTACAGTTTTTGGCAATTCATTTAAAAATCTGTGGGGTATGGCACAATTGAACAAGAGATTTCAGCTGAGACGCTGTGGTCGATTGTATGCAGACTTTTAATTCATTTTGGGGCACAGCTGGGAGGTTACTTTCAACCTACCACTGCAGAGAGTAAAAGCAAACCTGTTTCTTTTGCAGTAAAATGAACAAGGAGCATTTACACAATCCTTTAATGTGTGCAGCCATGAGGAAGTAGGTTCCTATATCACTCAGCTTCCATGGGAGGACAATTGGGAGGACTCCGATTTCTCTTACTTCTGGAAATGAGAATGGAAATGTCCACTGTATTTTTAAAGGTGCCTCAGAGACTCAAACTGATACTTTACTGTCTCAAGATTATCCATTCCAATAGAAGCAGAAAGCAATCAGAAATGCATATGTAAGGTCTGAATGGAGCATTTGCACAAATGGAAGTGAATGTTGCACATAATATTCGCTTTAGAAAATAGGCTGCTGGCCTTGTGCCACTTCAGGCTCCCAGTTACTTCAATATATTCTTCCACCGTGCTTATTATTGCCATTTTATTGAAATTATTTAATTTAAAACAGTATCAAAACCTGAGACTTTGTGTTGTGCATGTTTCTTTTTCTACAAATGGGTTTGTGCCACAAACCAGTGTGATAACTAAGCAGTATGTGCCATTATTTCTAGAAGCCACACAGAGTTGTGCTAAATTAACTAATGGCATGATTATACCATCAAACAAATTCAATTAAGTTGTTATATACGCATGCTGCCTCTTGTAGAAAAGCTTTAACTCAGGGAAGGAGAGCAAAAATTTATAACAGCAATATAAACTAATTTAAAAATCAAGCATCCGGTATAGGAAGTTTTTTTGGTATTTATACTGCATGTTTCCTTTCCTCCTTCTTTACAGGGAAGCGAATTCATCGTTTTATTTAAAAAATCACCATCTTTCTTTTAAGTAATGGAGATTGTTAATATTATTTTAGAATTGTAGTGTACTTCAGATCTAGGCTATTTTTGATTACAATTGCCTAAGAGGTTTTTCTTTTGCCCAAGAATGTCTTGAAGCAAAATGTCCTCTTGCTTACTTCCCCAATTCAGACTCACCTTGTGAAGCCCTAGGAACTCATTGCTTCTACTTAACAGTACTCAGACAGGATATATCTCTGGTTTAGTGACTAATTTAGGCCAGATACCCAACTTTTAAATGGCTATATGAACCCTACTTACGAGTGCTTTCTATACTTTAAAAAATGATCAGTCTAGAAAATTGGTATCATACTTTCTCAGATCCTGGTTTGCTCTGATGGGTCTCAGCTGAGAAATAAAACAAGGTCCTGATTAGCAGTGTTTATTAAAAGCCCTGTGGCACTTCTTGCCCAAACTGACTGTGGATGGGTAATCACATCTATGGTTGCATAACGAAGATAAACATTTCACGGCATTATAAACTCTCCTGCTGTGAAGCATAAGCCACCCACCAACTGCCTGATTTTAGGAAGAACCCTCTCTGTTACATAAGTGTTCAGTATGGGGGTTTCTTGCACCTGCCTCTGAAGCATCTGGTACTTGTCACCTTCAAAAACAGGATCTGAGACTCGATGGACAACTAATCTGAGCCAATCTGGCAATTTTTATGTAACTGAAGGCTCTTTGTGACAGGAGGATGTGTTGTAGTTCTCACTGATTTATCTGTCAATTTCCAGGGCTATTTAAAATGTGTATTGTATGTTCTACCTTAAAAGTTCATTTTAAAGCTGCTTGATACAAGGTAATATTGCAGGAATCACTATACAAATGTGCAAACGAGTGGGACTGTATTCATATGGGTGATTGTGGGTGACTTTTAAGTACATTTGTGTTCATGAAGAAGCAATGAATTGCTAACAGAGAAAGTGGGAGTACTATTACATAAGTTGGAGCTATCCAGGATATCTTTAACTCGTTCTCCTGTGTTTTGTGCTTTTTCCTTTCTTTGCAGAAAGGGCAGAACAGGTGTAACTATTTAACATCTGTTGTGTCTCACCCTAGATTCAACTCCTCTCTACAGTGTTCAGCTAGTGTGGATTCCTGATTGCCCTCACATGCAGATCACACAAATGCTACAAAAATGCTTGTGAAACAATTTAGACAAGAGGTCTTTGTCGGGGGATTTTATCATTTATAGGAAGAAAAATTTTAGATACCTTCCACTGAAGTAACATCTTTGATTTCAAAGTGGTCGTCACATCTTAGATAGGAAACCTGTTACATTTCATGACATATTATGCTGTAGGATGGAGAATGGAAATACTTAAGTGTTTTCTTTCTAGTCCATATTTAAATCTCATTAATGTTCCTGAGAATTAAGATAAGTTCATTCTTGACCGCTTTGCAGCTTTAGGATAGTATGACTTGCTGCCTGCATTAAAACACATCTAAGCATTTCCTAAACAAAAGTTTTGTAGTGTACAGCAGCACAGGGAAACATTTTATTGTGGGACGTAAACAATACCATATCTAATTGGAACATAATGGTCTATAAATAAGAAATTGGCAACATTAAATGCTGTATACATATTCCTTGGTAATGATATTTAATATTTTAAACATCAGATTAATCTGAAGCTCTCCAACCAATAGACTTTGTAAAAAGGTCTCCAAACATTTTCATCCATCGCTGAGGATTCAGAATGTATTGACTCTTTGTCTTTTTCCTGGTTTCACTGATTGCAACTGTCACTGAGTCACACAGCTTGGTTTGGGCCTGCAGCCAAGTTGATTACAACAACTTGTGAACCGCAAAAAGGTAGTTTCAGATCTCAGAGAGAGATGAATTATAATGAAAAAGGACACACTAAAGTAATCTGAAAAAAGTAGACTCATTTTCAGTACTTTCTAAAGAAATATATTAGTTATCAGTGGTGAAAGTAATTCTTTTGACGTATCACAGGCAGCTACAAATGAAAAAGATGTTGAAACCATCTGTAGTCTATGAGATGTTAACGCAGTACCTGTTAGTGCAAAGATCACAGACACCCAGGGTTAGGGGCAAATGCACCAAAATTATTTCTTAGTTGCTTTCAGTGTAACGCAGTGGTATTTATTTCTCAGTAAAGTGACTACTTACCAGCTGTCAAGAAATATTTGATATCACCAGGTTGTAAACAAGAAAAATAACAAATTTCTTTTTACAGCAACATTTACAGGGATGATCTTTTTACAATGGGTGGTAAACATACCTAGTAGGAAAGAACTAAAATGTTGTCTTTTGCGAGGGGCCTGGAAAGCAATATTATTAAAAATGATATCATATCCTTTTTTTGGGTGACTGAGTAAAAAGTTTTCTACCTATCTTCCACAGCACAACATGGTTCACATAAATAATTTGAATAATTTTTGGGAAAAGATACTTGAGTTCCCAGTGTTTTAACCCATTATATTTTAACTGCATTAATTCAATGGGGGTTGGCTATATAGACAACTTTTAAAGATTTCCATCTGTCTGGTGGAACACCACTTCAATGGAAAAATGAAGTTTTGCATTAAATAAGGTAAAAGTATTCTATAGAGTAAAAAGGAGCAACACATTAATTTGACATATATGGCTCTACTGACATAAGCACCTATGATTTTTCTCCTGTCGTGGCCAGACTTCTGGTGGGATATCCTCTTCTGTTGTGATCACTTTGCTTTGTCTGTCCATCTCAGAACCACAGATGTTTTTTGTTTTCTACATCCATCCAGATGCAAATAAGACTGATCCCAAGAGCAGGGTCTGAGGAACTCCGCTAGCTGCCTCTCTCCAGCTTGATGCTTTGCTTTCAACATTTGATGAGAAACATCTGCACTTTGTAAAGGGACATGGAGACCACTGTTCCTGCATGTATTTTTAAATGAGATTTTAAGGTGCATTTAGTAAACAGAAGAAGTAGAGACAGCATAAATGTTTGTTTTGTCAAAGAGATTAGAATCCTTATTCAAGGCTTTAAAGCTATTTTGGTCCATTCAAATTTCGCCTGCTCCCTCAGACTGCCAACATTTGCAGGCAATTTACTAGTTTATATGACAGCACTTGTAACGGCTTCAGAACAACTAAGGGCAAATAAACAATATTAGTATTCAGTTCAAGTATAAAGAAGTATAATATAATTTTGATGCTTCATTTGATTTAGAATTCAGATTAGAGGGCATCAAAATGCCTACATCTTTTCTCCTCGTTCATCCAAGTTTAAATAAAATCTATGAAGGTAAAACTAAAAGCCGTTGTGAGAAAGAAGGTTGTTAGGTTCATTAAGATCCAGAAATTCTTGGAACAATAAAGCAGCAACCATACTAACTGTTTCAGTTTAATCTGCAAATCACAAAGCTGCATCAGAACTAGCAACAATTTATATAAGTCTTTACAGTTTCAGTATACAAGGCAAGACATAAAAACTAAACTAACACTTACTATCTGCTTTCTCTCATTTCTGAGTTTGTAAACTGTTTGAGGTAGGGCTAGTTTTAAGATTATTCTGTTTCCATAGTGCTTAGAAAAATGGGCTCTTATTCTTAGCTGGCACTATTGTAGGAAAAAAAACATTTCTGAAGATGTATGGACAAAAACAGCCTTGTTGTCAATGAATCGTGGATACTAGTAATGCTTTACATATTTCCTCTTAGCCTCCACATTCTGTAAAGGTATTTTAAAAAAAAAATCTTCCGCTGTAAATAACAAAGTACGTGTATTTGCTGTACAAAGAGCAATACTCAGTTAATGTAATGACTAAATCATTGTAAATCTGCAGGTGCAATCATGCGGCACCTGCAGAACAACCAAGAGATCAGGCCCAGCCAGCATGGGTTTAGGAGGGGTAGGTCCTGCCTGACCAACCTGATCTCCTTTTATGACCATGTGACTCGTCTGGTAGATGAGAGGAAGGCTGTGGATGTGGTATACCTAGACTTCAGCAAGGCCTTTGACACTGTGTCCCACAGTAGACTCCTAGAGAAGCTGGCAGCCCGTGGCTTAGAGGGGAGCACTCTGTGCTGGGTTAGGAATTGGCTGGATGGCCGAGCCCAGAGAGTGGTGGTGAATGGTGTTTCATGCAGTTGGCGGCCGGTCACCAGTGGTGTCCCCCAGGGATCGATATTGGGTCCCGTCCTGTTTCATATCTTTATTGATGATCTAGATGAGGGGATTGAGTCCATCATCAGCAAGTTTGCAGATGATACTAAGATGGGAGGAAGGGTTGATCTGCTAGAGGGTAGGATGGGTCTACAGAGGGACCTGGACAGACTGGAGAGATGGGCTGATTCTAATGGGATGATGTTTAATAAATCCAAATGTCGGGTACTTCATTTTGGACACAACAATCCCATGCAGAGCTATAGACTGGGACAGAGTGGCTGGAGAGTAGTCAGGCAGAAAAGGACCTGGGAGTGCTGGTGGACAGGAAGCTCAACATGAGCCAGGAGTGTGCCCAGGTGGCCAAGAAGGTCAGTGGCATTCTGGCCTGCATCAGGAATAGTGTGGCGAGCAGGATCAGAGAAGTTATCGTCCCCCTGTACTCGGCACTGGTCAGGCCTCATCTTGAATATTGTGTACAGTTCTGGGCCCCCCAGTTTGGGAAAGATATCAGGATACTGGAATGTGTTCAGAGGAAGGCAACAAAGATGGTGAAGGGGCTGGAGGACAAGGCCTACGAGGAGCGACTGAGGGAGTTGGGGCTGTTTAGTCTGGAGAAGAGGAGGCTCAGGGGAGACCTCATTGCTCTCTACAACTACCTAAAAGGAGGTTGTAGTCGGGCAGGGGTTGGTCTCTTCTCTCAGGTGACCAGTGACAGAACTAGAGGGCATGGACTCAAGCTTCGTCAGGGAAAGTTTAGACTTGATGTTAGGAAAATGTTCTTCACTGAAAGGGTGATTGGCCATTGGAATGGGCTGCCCAGGGAGGTGGTGGAGTTGCCGACCCTGGAGGTGTTTAAGGGGAGACTGGATGAGGCACTGAGTGCCATGGTTTAGGTGATGGTTGGTGTAGTGTTGGTGTTGGTGTTAGTGTTGGTTTATAGGTTGGACTTGATGATCTCAGAGGTCCTTTCCAACCTTTTGATACTGTGATACTGTGTAATCCAATTCACAAATATACTAAAAAATTAGTCAGGTTTTAGAAACTATTTTTAATTCTTTCCATTGTACAAACAAGCTGCAACACATGTAATATGACATTTCTACATCTCTGATCTAGTAAGAGGAGAAGGGGATTTAAAACCCTATTCTTGATTTTCTGAGATTGATTAAAATGCTTCAGCACAGCTGAATTGTGCAGGTGTAAATTGTCTGTGTGTGGGAGGCAGCAACAGGATTGCTTCTCTTCAGCCTGATCTGACTTACACTGCACCAAACAACCTTTTCTCCTTTACGATATGTGTGGTAGTCAAGAAACATCCTGCTCCCTTTCTTATCTGGGGTACTGACAGAGTCTTTCCAGTTATTCATTCTAGATGGGAAATACAGACAATTACAATGCAGAAGACATGTTTGGAAATGTGATCTGGCTTTTTGGTGGAATTCTTCCATCTCTAAATCAATTTCCCCCTAAATGTCTGTGAAGTGCCCTTGTTTTTAAGCTGTCTTTCACACACACGCACTCATTCACAGACGCACCCACATGTATAGCCATGCACACATAGACGTGCATAAACACATATCCCGGTAGTTCCTGAAAAATGAAAACTTTATAGATTAATAAACCTTTTCAACTCTTTTTCACCATGATGTTACACCTACTTGACACTTTGCTACTTCTGGTATCAGAGTGTCTGCGAGGCTCAAAGATCTGGGCTTCATTGCACTAGCCATTGAATATGCATATGGAGAGGAATAATCCAATAAAGAGTGGAAGTCCAATAGTGTTTGCAGACAGAAATGGGAGGCACCTGCAGTTATTATCTGTCCATTCCATGGAGATAGATAGGGAGATTAGACTGTAAGTGAGGGACATAGCTCATGTGCCTGAGGAGTGTGTTGTACATCTTTTCTTGCTGTGATTTGTCCAAGGTTGTACTGAATCTCTGTGGTAAGAGAATGAATTCATTCCAGATCTCTTGATTTTAATCTAATATGTTAACCATGCATTATTCTCCTACTGTTACGAGAAAATATGTACCTGAAAGTGCTGTGTATCTGAGATTGGTGGGAACTGTTATTAATATTTGGCTTGACTGGCTGTGAATCAGTTTAGAGCAATAAGAGTGGGCATACTAACAGTGGATTTGTGAAGCATTTTGCGAAATTAAAAAAAAATTAAAAGCTTCAAGAGACAATCCAACATCAAAACTTTCATGGGAGGCAATGGAAAGAGCAGCTGACTGACAGATATTTTATGGAGAACTCAAATCCATGTAGTTTGCAAGAGCAATTTGTAAATGGAAAAGCAAATAAAATTTGTTTCCTCAGTCACTTAACTAGAAGCAAACTTAATCTTCACAGGACACAGGCTACATGGAGAGCTGCAGCCATCCAGTGGAAAGTACATTTTGAGTGTATTCTTTGGACTCTCATCTTTTTAGATGCCTGTCAATCAAGTTTCGAGATATCATCTCTTTGCTGATATACCCTCCTGAATTAACGTAGTAATTACCGCTATTAAAATAGCAAATACCATCCGAGCAGCACTCCTATAAACACAGTTCAGGTTTCAAAACAGAAAAAGAAAGTAAGTTTATATTCAGGAATGAGGACTATTAAACTAAAGCAGTCATTCAGTTCATTTGGGGTTTTTTGTGTCCGCTCATCCCCTGAACCCATCAGAAGGATTTTGCTGTGGTGCGTTTCATGGCACTTATGGTCCGATAGGATAAATGGTATTTTTAAAAAAGGTTTTTCAAGTCCTGGGACAGACAAACTGGGACAGAGACATAGTAGAAAGAGTCAAGGAGGTAATTTTTCCTGGTCTGGTGCTGTATCTTAGTACTTACAAGCTTTCAAAGATAAGCTGCTGTATTTTGCAATGGAGAACTTGGATAAAATACCTGGCAATAAGTTTTTGCTGGGTTTTATTAGTTTAACATTTATGTAGTTACCATTGACTGTAATGACTAACTTGGAGTTTCAGGCAATAATTGTGTGTGGGCTACTATTTCTGTGTGTGTTTTCAACTGCTATGTTGTATGAATCCTATTGGTGGGAATTTTTTGTCCTCCACTATATTACTTTTCTAACAAATGGTACAAATATCCAAACTGCCAAATATGCATATGTTTACATATACATTTTTTATTTTGCTTTTAGAAATGTTATTGTGTTTTGTATATCTTACAAAAGATTTGGGATAAAATTTCTGCCTGGTGTGAGAATGTAAATTTATATTACTGGAGAAACATTAGCTTATGGAAGCTGTAAATGTATATGAAATATAAAAAAAACGTATTCTTCTAGATTACTCTTTGATATCTTTTCCTGCCAGCCCAGCAGCACAAGGGACATTTCCGGAGGAAGGACAGTGTTACTGGGAATATATAGTTTTGCAACAATTTGTTAACAAAACAGTCTCTTGATCTCATGATTCTGTTATAAGTTAAGGAAGCCCTGAAGCATTTTGACCTTGGGGACAACAACTTCAAGACTTTGGGAATGTAAAAGGCGCAGCCTTTTCTTACCACTACTAATCCTCTGAATGTTTCAACTGCATTCAGCTAGGTTCAACTAGATCAGGGTGTTTCCTTTGTCCTTAGTCTTTCCACAACTCTTTTTCCTTCCTCCAATAATGTCAATGCTGTTGGTTTTTATTTTATTTTTCCATTAGTAATAGAATCATAATCAATGGCTTTCAGGATTGGTGAGCGACTGACATTTGCTTTGGGATTATCCCATGCTGTCAGATCATTACTAGCCTCTATGTTGGCTGTGACCGTATTTCACTGCTTATATATATGCTAACTACTGTATGGTGATTACTTATATTAAGTGAAACACCTCGAAGAAGCTTTGCCAGCATCTTAATGAATCTTCTGAGAATGGTTCTCTTGTGGTTCAGCTGCCTTGCTGTAGCTCCCAGATCTTTCATTTTCTCATGTACTGCTTTTGGTTTTCCACAGACTTTTGTTCTTTGCTCACAGATAGGATGAAGAAATATGAAGTCCAAAAGTTGACGCATGCTGTTGCTTTCCAAATTCCACAAACACTGTAGACCACAGCAAAGTTCTTAGGCAAGTCAAGCTATTGTAAGTGAAAAAATCAGATGCAAAAATGCTGTTGTAAAATTATATACATTTATGATTAAAAGGCTCTCATAGGATACAGAAACACACAGTATATGGTGCTCTCAAATTAGTCAGAGGATTGCTAAAGAAGTCATCCTGTTATTCTTAGAAACAGTTCTGAGAACATTTATTTTGCTGAATGATCACACATAAATCCTACTTCTTCTCAAAACCCACAGAGACTCAGAAGCCCTTTCTGTGCCACTTTCAGATTGATCAGGATACCCCGTTCCATGATTTTGGTTGAATCATTGAATCTTTTTGAGCAAGATTGTTACTATCACATATGTGCCACATGGATAATGGAAGTGGTGCTATCTCTTCTTATTGTTGACTGAATAACCACCAGGTAGAAAAAAGCAGTACCTGATACCAAGTAATACAGAAAAGGTAAGCAAGTCAATATTAATCAGCCAATGTGATGAACTGAGCTGGGGTGTTTTTCTCTAGCTTCAAATAGTTCTCTTTATTATTACCTTTTTTTTTTTTTTAACAAGTCTGAATAATTGTGTAGTTATTAATGTGCAGGCTCTTTAAATAAGTCATGGTTCTCAGGCTGCACCTTACAAAATGTGATCAGCATTTAAAGTAAAATGCTTTTCCTGATCAACTTGTCTACAAAAAAAGATTTTAAGTAAAGATCCTCTATGCAGGATATGACTTCTTCTACTCCTGTTTGTATCTACTTGTAAGTTCTTTTTCTAGATTTCAAAACTGTCTCTGACTTGGCTTCGCACTTTTCTGATATCATATTCTGTTCTTCCCATCCCATTCATTTTCCAGCTTTAGATTTTTCTCTCCTCTTTTTCTGCCCTTTTTTTCTCTGAATCATTTTTCCATATGTTCTATGCATCTTTTCTTCCAAACAGGTGTGGCTGGTAACTCTCATGTGGAAACCAGAATTGGTGAAAATTGGAGTAATGCTCCTGAAAAAGTTACAAGATTTTGACATGTTCATAACAGTTTCACTGAAGATCTTAATTTCTACTTTAGACACACTTCCTCTGCAATATATTAGTGATGTAGTATATTGAGTATGATATATAAAACTTGGGGTTTTTTTAATGCAAAAAGTGAATGAATAAACATGAATAAACGGGAAGGGAAATTATATCTTCACAGGGAACAGAAATGTCCACTAAGGCTGGCAGGTGCACTGATAGTCCTGGAGACTTACCTCAGACTATTTGCATGAGAAAGCCTTCCCTGGTAAAGCCCTGCAATCATGCAGTGCAGAATATTCTTATGAAGCATCTGCTTGGTGTTTATTTTACCACTTCCATGTTGTGCTATTTTGGCATGACCATCATTAGCCTTTTGAGGTCTGAAAAAACCCTACAATAAAACACTATTTTTTCAGTGTAGTTGGAAACCACTCACAGCATGAAGTTCATCCCTGCCTCCTCATACACCACAACTTAGGAAATGGTGTGGGATGTCATTTGCCTGTTGCTATTTTCTTAACGTAGTTTGTATTTTTTTTTCTGCATTTTTTTTTCATTTGCATTTCTTGTATTTTCCATAGAGGAGGTTGAGCTACCAGAAACCAATGCACAAAAAGCTGTTCAAGATATATGAAAAAAAGGAAAAAAATAGAAGTCTCGGGAAATCAGTGCTATGTTCTGTGAGAACCTGGCAGTGAAACACACTGATAAAAAATAATGTGTGCCCATTCTTCTTCCCCTTATTTGAAATACAGTATTAGATGCTGAGATTAGAAAACATACAAACCCAAATCTACGTATGCAACTAATTTAATTGAAGGGATGGGAGGGGTGACTAGAACAGATCAAATGCCAAAACTGTATTTGCCACAAGAAAAAGTGTGGACCTGGAAGTGGAGTGGGTAAAAAGTTTAGTCAATATGGTCTAATTACTGATGTTCAATGTCATTGTCATCTGCCAAGAACAGGGAGATGCAACTGGAAGTACATTGTCCTGGCTGAACTTTCCGATGGTTCCCCATATTTATGTTTAAAGAGTGATAAATCACCAAGGATTACAGCGTAACAACATTTTCTTTTTGCTCCAGGAAGGGCTGTGCCTCCAGTCTCCTCCATTTTTAGCTTAATATAGAATCTATGGAGACAAGGACAAGAGAGCATGGGGTATTTCTTACTACATAGGATGGCCTGCTTGCCTGTGGCAAGCTTTAAACAACACAATTTTTCTTTTGAGCATGGATAAGATTCATTAGTAAAACCACATCATCCTTGCAAGAGCCTTTGGTCAGGGTAAACTTCCTGCCAACGAGACACATAGACGAGGCTGTGCTGAGCTTGCCCAGGGGAAGTGTTAGGAGTTCTCGTGTTTCAGGAACTGGGCCAGACAAGCTCTAGAATATGGTCCTTGCAATTACAGAGAGAGATATTGGATATTTTCTCACTGACGGTAACAGCTTACAGTATCCCCAGTTCTCTTGGACTGTAAAATAAGGACTGTGAAATGCAAAAGCAGACCCTTCAATGCAGTTTCCCTGGAAGCAGGAGGGAAAAGCGAGCAGGAGGTATGAAACAAGATAGAATTTGTGGGTTTGGCTTTCAGGAAGTACTTAAATAGTTGATGCCATTGCTATTAGTTCTCATGAGCTACAACTTCGGCTTGGGAGTCATGCAGCACGGAGACATTGCCGGCAGCCGTTTCCTCGGGATTTCATTTGGCACAAGAGTGCAGACCGGAGAGGTCATGCTGGTAACACAGCATAGGTCGGCTGTACCGTGAATAGCATGGTGCTCATCCTCCAGGTTGTCTCATTGTTCTTCTGGTGCTTTATCACATCTGCATGTGTTTTTCCCCACTATGAGAAATTAATTTAACTTACACTACTCATTACTCAAATGGGGTGAGGCATACATATCAGTTCTAGCATTTTTGGAAAGCTTTGTAGTTTATATATCCTGCTGTGTTCAGAATTCTCATCTGCTCACTAAAACAGTTTCTACCTCTGTCCACTCCTCTAAGCAATCACAATTGCCAATTTTCACAGCAAAATACTCCAGCTTTTTTGAGCTTCTTCCTCTGAGAAAAGGCATCTCCAGTGGCAGTACTAATAAGCAGATCTAGTGCCAAACTTCTGCTCGGTTCAGTCACACATTTTAATCAAACTTTCAGAACTGAGTAAAGCATTAAGCACCCTTCTTCTGCTATTCATTTTTTAGTGAATTATTCTGTAAATATAAAGAAAATTGGGCTACTGTGTGTTGTGACAGATAGCCTCCCCCTCCTCTAAACCACAAGTATGAATATTGAAGGAGCCATCTAATTCAAAGTCAGGTTGTTAATGTATTGTTATACAGATTATGTTTTTCAGGTACACCAATAGCTGACATGTCCACTTATGGGCAAGGACCTTTTAATTCGCTAAACATCCAACTGATGTTTACATTATTTTTACCAGCAAATTCAGCAAGATCAAGATTAACTCTCAAACAAAGCATTGGAAATCTAAGAAAGTGCACTTCTACTACCCAGATTTTTATTCCTTCTGTGTTATTGCTGCAGATTAGTTCAATGCTGTGAAAGGGCAAGTATCTGTCATCTAGTCCTCTTAAGAAATATGCTCATATACAAGCTGCAATTTGCACCTCCTTACTTCAGTAAAAACTATATGAATAGCTCTGATCAGTGCCGGGAGCTCTATTGTGAACTAGAGCAGTCTAATCAATTGCCAGTTTTTTGTTTCCGAATCAAAGCTGTTTATTAGACATTCACGAACAAATTGATATGCATGCAAATGCCTAAATTTTAAATTGACTCAAATAACTTAGAAATAACTGTGCTTACTAGGAAAATAAGCAAATCCCACGCCATGAAAACCTGAAGTAACAAATGCATTCCCCAGCTGAAAGTATTCTAAGTTTGCAGGGAAATTTAACTATTATCTATAATTTCCTGCAAAGTGGTTAAAGTATTACCATTATAGTTCTGAATCTTTGCCTTTCCTCTACGTGGCTGTAATGACAGTCAGACCTACACTGATCAGAAAAATTAAATCATATGGTGATAATACAGCAAGTAAACATTACAAAGAAAATCATATAATTTCTTTCATTAATTCTGCATGGGATTTTTTCTGTCTGAGTACAAGAACATCAATGAAGTGCATAACACCTTATCATGGAGATGTTACACATGTTAAATTTACTGAAAAGTGATCGTTTAATTAACAATTATCTTGCCGAATAAAAGACTTTACATTTGAGTATATTAAAATATACATTAAAATTTCCTAAGCTTTAAATACACATTTTGTGCACCAAACAGGGAATTGCTCTGTTTGTGTGTCATACGGTCATCCTGGAACTTCTACTTCCTAGCAAAGATCAGTCAGATTGATTGTACAGTTAAGACTGAAGTGTTAAAAATTTAGGGAGCCATTGGTGGGTTGGATATCAGTGCATATTTACCAGTTTTCATCTTACTGTGTGCGTATGTTTCTGTACACATACACACACACGTATTTTCACAACAGAAGATGGAGAGCAGTGTTGTAAATAGTTTGTGAATAAGTGACTTGATAGCACACCTGCATACAAAAAGAATGTTACCTTAAGAACAATGCAAAAGCTTTATCTGTAGTCTTGCCATATTGGAGGAGGCTGTGTTGACTGTATATTTTTTACAGTGAGGATATGAATGTTGAAACAAGCACCTTTGAGGAAAATTTAGACAAGCTCATTGAAGGAGTTTGTATGCTGCAGGGAGTTTATGCTCACCATTAAACTGAGTCAGCTTATTTTTAGTGTTTAGAAAAAGAGCAAAAGAGAATCAGTGTACTTTTGTCAAGTTTGGAATAGCGGCTCTCCTTTCTTAGGCATAGATAATAAAGCACGGAAGGTAGCACAGTTATCAAGGGTTTCAGGAAGTGCTTAATTTAGATTAAAGGATGGAAAATAAAAATAGGTTAACTGATTTTATTCATAAATGAAAATCATTTCGGGCTGGTAAGATATTAAAAAAAAAGCCATTTCATAGTTTTAGCGTACAAACAACTATATTTTATAACTGAACACAAATATATTGTCAGCTATTTCTTGACCAGTTATACATTTTTGAAATGGAGCTTTACAATCATATTACCCCACAAGAAGAGAGACACAAAGAGAAAAGTCTTTCTTACTCTGATACCTCCCAGATTCTCCAGCTAAGTCACTCTACTTTCCTAAAGAGCAACATCTGGCTGATAATGTGTTAGCACTTAATGTTATTTTCAAGAGTTCAGGAGATATATCCTTCAAAACCTGCTGCTGGTAGCAGGCTTATTTCTAAACAGAAGCTCACAACTGTACTTTCCTCTGACTAAATTCAGAAGAACCAAGCTAGGTTTTGGTAATTCTGTAACCACAGTACCCTATGTGCTTCCACACTGCTGTAAATCAGTATGGGTTAGCTTTTGCCCAGTAAGCCAGCTTTTCTCACGTCTGGGACTAAAACCATTTGGATGTTCTTGGTACTCAGAGATGGTTTGGTATTTTGCACATGAAGGAAATAATAATAATGCATAGTGCTGCTGCTACTACTACTACCACCACTACCTCTACCACCGCTACTGGCACCACTACTAAAGACAGATGCAAAACATGCATCACTGATCTATGACAAAAGATTTCCATCACTGCAAATGGGTCCTGAGATACATGGAGTTAACACTCCGAAAAGGCTGGAAGCTTGAATCTATCCGAGATGGACTCAGCACCCTCCTTGATGTTTTCCTTGTTGACCTCCAGATGTAAAGCATTCTTCAAATAATTTCCTTCTCAGTTCTGGGTGTTCTGGAGACAACAATGAACAGTAAACCTAGTGTCTTGTCATGCTTTTTATGTACCCCTGAACCATATTGTTATCAATGTTTCATGCTAGGATTGCAAGATTTGATATAGAATATTCGTACAGTACCTTAGAATTCCCTTGAAGTTTTTATACAAAAGGTATACTGGAGATAGAAGTTACTTTCAATAATGAAACTTTTAAGACAATCCTGCAATACTGTGAAATATGATTTTCTTACTACCTATTTTGTAAGTCAATTAAAAAGAAGAAACTAAGTTCTAACTTGCATACTGACTACCAGGAGCACTTACAATTCAGTAATGATACTACTAATGAAAAAAAATGAAGCAAATGTGTTCAAACATTTTCATAACAGGATCTTTCTAAAACAAAGTTAGCACTAGCAACTGATTTTAAATATGTTCTTTTTCTTTTTTTCATAAAAATTAAATTCTTTCTGAACCCTAATTAATAGAATATTTGGCCCAAATAATGAACTCCCAAAATAAGTTACAATAAAAAATCCTTTGGGTTTTTTTTTTGGTGGATTTGCATGTATTTTATCCCGTAGAGCATGTAGCATAAACAAAACAATAGCTGACCTGACTTTTCTTGAAGTCTTGTTCACCATTGCTCTTTACCTTGAGTAATGATTTACACTTAAACTAGTTGAGTGCAGAGAGTGAAAAACAGGATCTCCACATTTAGGAGCATTTTATACCAAGTTTAGGTTGGCATTTGTGCAATTGCTGTGCAAGAAGAACAATGAGTGAAGCCCTTCTACTGTAAAAATGGATGAATCAGCAAACTGTTGCTTCTGTGAGTCACCCTTACTCAGCTGAGCAAATTTATGATCTTAACAACTCTCTACACCATCCTGAGAAAACATCCTGAAAAAAAGCTGTAAGGAAAGAAACTCTCACCCATTGCACCCCTATTTTGCAGGCAAAAAGTACCTATTACCTATAGTCAGTTTGCCTGGCGACAGCTGGCAGGTTACAAAGCCTCTGGAGACCTTCAAATCCAGAGTTTTCTCGCTACAACAAAATCCATATTTTCAGGTTTGTAGTCCACATATGTAAACCCAGCATTGGCAAGTGAAACTGCAGCACAGAACGGTTTTATTTAGCAAATTACTAATGTACCACTGAGACAAATCTCACTCCTACCAACCAATGGGAGCAGTTAGCTGGTAACCTTGTCTTTCAACAGAAATGCTAGATGAGGGACTTCTTATGCATCTCACACAGCATGAAAGGACAGAAAATCCAAAAGAAAAAATTCAGAAAATGTTTTAAATGCATGTTAGGGCCAGATTTAACTGCTGACCCCTGACAATTTAACTCTTTAGTTACAGAAAAGCATTTTGTAAATGTTCTATTTGTAAAGTACTTTCTGGAATGACCTCCAAGTAAATTGAACTCCCCAATAAATTTTGGCCTCCATATGAGCAAGTATCATCAGTTGAAATCGTGGCTTTTATTCTAAAATAGAAGTTTTCTATGCAGGTCATGAAAAGTTCATTCCTAAATGAGAAACTTTTCAAAGTTTGTGTCCAATTGCAAACCAGTAATTTAGGTCAGCATGACTATGTGGCCAATTTGTAAGGCAAGATGATGCAAGGACTGAGTAACTGAGTTCACCACAAAAGTGATACCTTTCTAAAAGTAAGCCGAATTTTCTGAGGCTGGTTATTTCTGTATTTGTTAAATTATTTGTCCTAGTAAAGAGCACTACCCAGTCTAAGTCTCTTTATATTTTTCTGCCCTATTTAAATAATTGGCAAGGACCTGCACGTGCAAAGCACCAAACACTGTCCTGTGTTGAGAGACATCTGCCAGGACTGCATGTTTGCTTTTTAATGTGGAGTTACTTTATTAAAAAAATCATTCACTTGATAAATTCCAGTCTTAATCCTACAAACATACATACCAATGTGGAAGCCTTTTAAATCCTCTGATATTTCATTTGTATGCTTGATCACAGAGTAAAGGGGAATAAGAGTATCCGTTTTGTTGGAACTCATCAGGTGAACTACTCCTTCATGCCATGCATCAGCTAGCAAGTATGTCTATCACTCATGAATGGATAATTACTGGGAGGGCAACAAATGCAGTCTAGCCAGTTCTGACACACTCAAAAATGCTTTATTTTTGTCCCTATGATGAATGGCACATCAAAAATTTTCTTCTGTTCTTGGATGGTTTGCTTCCTACCTCTTACCTTGATGAGTAAATATTGTACTTTTCTCAAGCTTAAAAATATCCAGCTTTAAAAATTTGTTCTCATACTATTTAGAGTGTAGTTTGGAATGGTCATTAGGCTGATTCCAGAGAAGGCTGTTTTTTTCAACCAATATCTCTGAATAGAAGTCTTTTGCTTGTATTCAGTGTAGTCTCTAGGATAATATATTTTCAAAATCAAGTACTGATAAAGTTCACTGTAATAAAACTCATGTATTATAGATTTATTTTAACAGTTTATCTCTTAATACTTTGCAAAGAAGTAAAGTTTGACATCATTTTATAGCTGGAGAAATTGAGTGTGAGAAATATGAAGAGACAAGACTGAGGCCACGAGAACAGCTAAGCAGAAAAGGAAACAATTTGAAGCTGTCTATGTTGCAGTACTTCAGCCACATTCATGAGGGATTTGTATAATTTGGGGTAAAAGAGATTCAAACATTGATTCTGCTCAGTGTTTTGGAATTTTGAATTGTGATCTCAGCTGATATCAGTGTCTAACTGATTTATGGTTATTTACTGCTAGGCTATTTTTAGAAGAATAAAAATGTACATGTTGTGCTTCTTATATTGGCTAATAATGAAACGATTGAAATCACAAGGAAGAGAGAGTAGCTTAAGAGGGAGGTGAACACAGCTAAAAAAGTCTTTGTGTTTACTGAATTTTGTGGCTAGGATACAACCCAGTCCCACCTGAAGGTGACAGGTCTTTTCTGGAAAAGAGCAAAGAGTGGACAAAGAAAAAAACTTTTAATTCAGAGACGTTAAAGAACCACTACATAAACATCACATTTCAGGCAGAGATGAGTCTGACAGGAACATATCCATTTTCCCCCAGAGAGCCGTTTGTGCAAAGTTGTTGGAAAACAGAAAGCTGAAGATGTTGCAGCCACTGAAGCTACTCTCTGACCACCTGGGAATGCTCTTTTTATAAAGCCTATAAGCACTCAAAAACATTTTGTCTCACTGAAGTAGTGCAGAGCTACTAAGCTGGCCTTAGGGTCAGTGTCTTCGAATTACAGATGAGAAATTAGAGACTACTCAGACTATAACATCACATGAAAAAAACTGATTTGTGGCCTTCATAAATCCAACCTTCTATTTAAAGAAGAAAAAGGCTTTTGGATTGATTAACCATGCCAAGGAGGGATTTGGAAATACCACAGTAGAAACCTCTAGCATTGCTCCAGTTCAAAAAGATAATTGTTAAGTAAACAGAACTTTCAAAGCAAGAGCTTTTCTCTACATAGCAAATAAGCACTTAATCAGGCATGTAAATGGAGAGAAGCATCTCAGGTATTTTCTGAAGGTAATTTAGGGGCACTTAGGACTGCTGTTATGCGCTTAAGTTGGTACCCCTAGTAGATTTATAGAAGTGGTCAAAAGAGATTTTGAGAAACTAGATAAAGGTTTATCAGAGCTACACAAAAGACTGAAGATCAACCGGGAAATACCAGAATTTCTGGGAAGTGCTTCAGATTTATTTTTCCATGTTGCTCCTGGAAAACAGGACTCTGACTAGTCCCATGTTTAAGGAATATGGAAAGATTCCTGCGGAAGCAGAAAAAGGACAGTAGGAAAAATCACAGAAAATGCTATGCATTTAAAAAATGAATTATGCATGCATTTATTTGAAATTTTATAGTCAGAAAGAAAAGATGGCAACAAGGAACATGAGGAAGTACTGGGAAGAGTATGCAAGTGTTCTGAGGGGAATTACTGTTCATTTATCGTCTTCAGCTGGTTGGTCTGATTTTGGGTGAGTTACTGAGAAGATGTGTCACCAGATATGTCTCTATCACTGCAGGGTTTCTGCTTAAAGGTGGACTTCACATGTGTAATTTGCTTAGTTCTGTTGCTAGTATAGGAATGGTTAGGAAAGATGGGATTGTAGCTGAGCCGGATATGTGGCACTACTGGGACTGGCAATGCCTTCTGGCAGGAGAACTCTCAAAGACAAACCCATTTGCCTCCCCTCTTCCACATGTCTGTGGGTCTACACTCTTAGCCATCTGACACAGGTTCACCTTCACAGCTGGGGCTCCATTGTTTTTTGGGTACTGTTCCTGGTGAAAGAACCAGCGTGGGTGTTCTCCATGGAAAGGACTAAATGCACTTGTGTCTGGCAGTTCTCTAGTCAAAACACAGCATAAGTTCACTTGGGCAGCTGAGGTATGACTTCTAGAAGCCACTTCATCATGTTCTATTCCCTGCCATGTGTTTCCTGTTTGACAGTGGTCACCACCGGTTTCCATGAATACGTAGCAGGACGCACTTCAGATATTTTTTCCTAGGTATGCAGTGAACATATTTAGAATAATCAAATTGGTGATTTCCCTCACTTTCTTTTTTGCAAGCATTGTGGAGGAAAGTGATCTCACCTCCAGAATTGGACAAAATTTGTCCAATGAATTTTTTTTGAATTTTGACTTATGCTTTATAAAAATAAATTAATTGCAAAAGTAACATAATTTTCTTATTAACTATTCACAAATGGAAATAAATTGCTTTTAGAGACTGTCTGACAAATAGATAAAGCTAAATTCAATGGATAAATTGAATCATATTTTACACATCTCTTCTAACAAAAATATCTTTTTGAAAAAAAATGAGCACGCGGAGTAGACACAACACTTAAAGCCAGGCTGAGACTTCAACCATACAATAAAATACATGTACCACCAATGTGGGGTAATTCAGTGGTTCTTAAAATTACAATCTATTACAGTGTGCCAATCATTTTCTAAATCTGCCGTCAAAACTACATACTTCACTAAAAGTACTTTTTTTTTAAAATACAGCAAACCTGTTATTTCACCACTTAAAATCACATAGTCTCTCTCAGACTTTCCTTTGCAGCACAAATTCACTTGTAATATTGAGATTAATTCTCTATTCAGTAAATGCTTGTGAATCACACTTTTACCCATCTGCCATCCTGTTTCAAAGAAGTGGCACTTTATGTACAATCATTTCATTCACCTTGGTTTGGTGAGTGCTGCTCTCAGACTACATTTTCCAGAGATCTCATTTTTATTGATTCTTCAGTTTCGTGTCTGTCTGTCTGATGTGTTCACTCTCTAGCAGTGGATACACTAAAAAGTTTTTGTAATGGGTGAAGTCATCAGACTGCTACCTTGATTCAAGCTAAATTTTCTGAGCTCAGCCTAAATGATTCCATTTTAATACACAGTAGATCACAAATTGTCCACCACGGAATTTTTTTATATTGCTATTAAGCAGTTGTGCTTGTATATCGGTAAATATGTAAATATTGCTTTACATTTTGTAATTTATTCTGACAAAACAAATATTTTCTCTCCACATAATCATAAAGTCCTCAGGTTGTTTGAAAAATAGTTTATAGAAGACAGTCCTGTGTTGAATTTTGATACTTTTCAGAGCATGGTTTGGCAATGGTGAATACATTACTCAGTTACTGAGTTTCCACACTGAGCCAAATAGGTAAGGCTACTGTTTAGGCAGGAGATATTTTTTTTCTCTGTGTGTTTATGTACTTACACAGAGACTTTGTTGATGTCAGTCTTTTACTGAAGCTTGCAAAATCAACTGTATAATGAGGATAATATAACATTGGGAGAAGAATAAGGAACATAAATCAAGTGGCTTATGTTCCTGATATTTTGTAATTTTTAATAGATACGGGTTGAAACTAAGTTGGTACTGAACTTAAAATATTCCAAGACCTGTTCTTGTTCCTGTTTTCAGAGGTCTGGCCATTGTTATGATATAAATAGAAAATACAAGATCTAGCCCCCATGTTTGTATTTGTGGGTTGTTTTTTCTTTCCTTTCTTGCTATGTGAAAGGCTGATGAGCTTTGAAATGTCAAATCTAGTTCTCAAAAGAGGAAGCCTGACTTAAGTGGACATGTGAGTCCGAGACTACTGCCAAATAAAAATGGTGTCTTTTTAGGCTAAAACTTCAAAGAAAGGATCCTGTATTAGCAGTACTGACCTTGCTGTGTATCTTGAACAAGAAGTCAGATAATGACTTTCAAGCTGGAATATGCAGAAGGTACATTTACGAGCAGGTCTCCCAACTCCCACAGGAGAAGAGAGTTTGGCAGCTGAACTAACAGAGTTCTGCAATTGCTCCCATGTCCAATAGACAAGGAAGAGCTGCACATGGGTAAAAAAGGGCAATTTAGGTGGGTAGTAAGGTGAGGTGAATATTGTTTTTACCTATCTTTTTAAGTACTGACAGTAATCACCAGATAAATAAATAAAGTCACAAGCCACAATGATAATTTGGAGACTCTTTATGCTTAGTTAAAACTAAAGTGGCAGGGAATCATGAGTTCAGTGTGTTTGTGTGTTCACAGAACTAAGGTCACCCGTTAGTTTCACAGACAAAGCCTCTTGGTATCTAAAGAGGGAAAAAATCCCTGTTTTAGAGGAACAGCCTGCAGTTTTTCTCTTGTATTTCTCTCTACAGCGTTCTCTTTCACAAGATTTACTATGATTGGGATACAAATTAAAAAGCAGTGTGGGGATACGTGAATTATGACTTATGACAGATAATTTAAAGCAGAGAGAAGTTTAAATACAAATGTAAATAAAAACAAGGCAGTGTAAATAAAAATAGAGGTGTAGAGGTCACATCTACTCAGTACAGTCAGTGTTGTTTTTATTGTGGGAAGAATAAGGGACTCCAGTAGAAGCACAGATTCCCACTGTGTTCACTGCTACTCAAAGACAGACTATAACAGATATCTCTTCCCCCAAGAGATTCTAAATACAGCCTATTTTTATTCAACATCTTTACAGAAGAATGCGTTCTAGATGAAAGTCATATTTCTTTGAAAGAGAGAAGACAAGGTAGAGTATTACGTATTGTCACAAAAGGAATTATGTCAGAAATGCTTTCACTGATTCCACTGCAAAAAGAACAAATTTATATTTGTATCTTTTTCACACAGATCTCTTTAGAGATCATGATATTTGCACTTCTGAGGAAAGTATAGCCTTTCCCAATCCCCTTTTGAGTAAAACATATGTAATTATTGAACAGCACTGAGTGGCCTTAAAGCAAAAACCTCCAGTATGTTCTGAAAAAACCTATATAATCCTGAGGACACTGTGTGGATTGTCTTCATTATCACAAAAGGAAGCATCCGATTCGAAACAGACATCTGAAATTTCAAGTGAGGGCATGGTAAACCACAGGGATTCGTAAAGTGAGGAAAAAGCATAATAACATTCTTGTGTTAGGCTGATATACTATTCAGTAGCAGTACAACTGTGGATTGGAAGAATGTTGCTTGCCAAATAATGCTTTTGCTTTAGTGGTCTGATTGCAGTTACAAAGTAACTGTGAATGACAACCTTGGCGTATAAATGGTTAGCAGATATTACAATCCTGGCATATAAATGCTTAGCAGTTACTCATTCCAGTGTCTGGTGCAATCCAATATATTTTGTAAGTATTTTTCCATTTAAAATGTCTCACAAAAGGCTTTACAGCTAATCATGGTTTGTATATGCGTACACAAGAGGACAGCTGTTGAAATATAATTCGCACTTGGCATATAGAGACACAGTATAGTCACAGGCAAATGAATTAGGATCTACTGTAAAAACAGACATTTGTAAATAGTAGCTAATTAAGAGTTTATCATCATGTCACAATGCAAAACAAACCCTAATATTTCAGAAAGTTTCATAGTGTGTGCAAAAGCTCAGCTGACATATCAGATGGAGGCTTACAAGAGGTGAGGACACGACACTGCACGTAGCACTGCGCTGTATGTGGAAGTAGCAGGGTAGAATATGACAGGATGGTTCTGCTGTAAATCCTCATCACTGCTTGCGTTTTTCAGAATTAAAGCCTTAGAAAAATGCCTTATACAATCCCTTGCCTTTGGTAAGGTAAGATATTGAGCTCTTTTTTTTCCTAAAAACAGAAAGCAAGAACTAAGTGTAAGATATTAACATAAAAAAGCTTTCTACATTATTAGAAGACAGCTGCTTTCACAACACCATGGAAGCAGCTGAACAAAGGAACAATGTCATTAACTGCTGCTGAACATTCAAAAATATGTGTATGGTGTGATTGAATGAAAAATGTAAGCACATCATTTTTTCAGTGGGAGAAATGTGGCAGAACTAAAGTGATACGGGATGGGCCAATAGGAATAATATTCTCATTTCCTTCCATTTTTTAAAGTCCTATAGAACTCCTGTTTTCCTCACTGCAAAGTAGCAACAACTACACAGCGACAATATGAAACGGATACTTTCTATTTAACACTTTAACTTGCGATCTCTTCATCGTGATCACTAATCATGCAGCTTAGAGCTCATTCAAAGTCTCACAACTTTGCAATGTCACTGAGTGGTCAACTGGGACAAAGTATCCTGAATGATCAGACTTCTGTTTGGCAGTGCTGAGTCTCTGTCTGCCATCAGTATCATTACAAAAGTCTTTTTTTTTCCAAGTCTTCCAGATCTGTTTTCTCAGCATCAGAAGAAAATTAATTATTCATGCTTGAGATCTTTCAGGAAGACAGCTTGGCTTCTGAAACGCCAGGGGCATTAGACAGAAAGCGCTGCTGAAATCCAGAAACTCTGGTAGAATGAGAAGAGTTGCTAATCTGGAAAACCTTCTTAAAGAAAGGAAAGAGACTATTCTTTCTGTCAATGCAGAAGTTGTTTGCTTTTTTGAAAAGGGGAAATGTCATTCTGAGCTACATCAGAATCCAACTGATTATTTTTAATCCTTCCAATATTAATTAACAAAGACCAACTGTTTACCATCTCTATGAAATGCAAGAAGTCGTGGCCATCAAGTGAAGACAGCAGCAGCCAAGTTCAAAGCAGAATGGGTAGCAGTCCTGTGGAACTTGTTACCAAGGGACACTATGAATGCACAGAGTTTACAGGATTTCAGGGAAATGTTGGCTAACTGGGAGAGAGACCTGTTGGTGGATTACTGAGCAAAGAGTATCAGTCTTAGGAAAGAAAGTCTGAAAGAATGAAGAGGCTGGGGGAGTGCTAAAAATTATGTATTGGATCCATTCTTTTACTGGGTTTTTTTGCATCTATTTATGGACATTTTTGGAGACAGAATACGGGGCTAGGCAAACCCTAGGCTCTTCTGTTCTTATGTAAAGAAATTTCTGAGCTGCAGACTGCTGGTTATCAGGATCTTCCAAATAACATGGAATGTCGAAAGTATACTCACCATGTTCTCATACTCTTCTGTAGGTTCCTACTGATGACCCGGAGTGAAGACAGGATGGGGGCTATATGGACTTTCAAATGAGTAGTATAGCTGTTCTCACGCTTAAGAACAGCAACCTAATTCAGGATACTACTATTCAGTCACCTTTTTTACCAGAACTGTTCAGAGGCATCTTATGGCGTATACGACTACTTTTCATCTGTTAAGTAATCTCTGTGGGTAATTACAGAAAAAGGAAGCAAAACCAGAGCACTTAGGAGAATGGCTGTGATTGTGACTTGGTTCCACAGCTGTAAAGCTTTGAAATCCCCCACTATTCACAGTCTCACAGAGTATGAGACCATTACAATTGGTCTCAAAATTTTAAGAACAGTTGTTTGTATAAACAAAACTTTTATCTTCAAAGAAAGTCTTTTGGTCTAAATACTGTACGTATGATCACAAAATTCTGCTTATTATGTGGCTTAAAATAAATAAACAAAGGACAGTAAAAAAATGCAGTAGGCCCTTTTCGTTGGTTTAACCTTGTCTGGATACCAGATGGCCACCAAGCACCTCTATCGCTCCTCTCCTCAGAAGGAGAGGGTGGGAAGAAAATAAGAGTGAAAAAACTCATGGGTCAAGATAAGGGCATTTTAATAAAGCAAAAGAAAAGGCTGTGTGTGGAAGCAAAGGAAAACAGAAGATTTGTTTTCTACTTCCTATCAGCAGGTGATGTCCAGCCACTTGTCGGCTTCTGTATGCATTGCAGTTGCTCCAGAAGACAAGCTCTGTCATAGCAAATGCCCTCTTCTTCTCCTCCTTTCTCTAAATTTTATTGCTGAGTGAATGTCGTACAGTATGGAATACCCCTTTGGTTACTTTGGATCAGCTGTCCTGGCTGTGTTCCTCCCAAGATCTTGCCCACCCCCAGCCTCGTGGTGAGAGTTGAATGTTACAGAGACAGCCTTGATACTGTGCAAGCACTGCTCAGCAGCAACCAAAACACCAATGTGTTGTCAACACCTTTCTAGCTACCAATGCAAAGCACAGGATGATGAGGGCTGCTATGGGGAAAATGAACTCCGTCTCAGCTAGACCTAATGCATCCTTTTGCTTAATTTCCTGAAAATACAGAAGTGGCTTTTTAGTGGGACTTTCCAGACGTATGCACTCAAGTTAGTTTTCTCTGAAACCACAAAAATGTCTCAAAGTTTCTGCCTGTTTGTAATTTTACATTTTAGAACATTTCTGATTCCTGTTAGTCAGAACTTGATGAAATAGTACAAGAATGTGTGCTTTGTTTTTTTTTTAATGGTAAAGCTAACAAAAGATGATTTTTAAAAAATTTCCAAGTCAGTCATCTAAGTCTTTTTCAAAAGTGACTTTTCCAATCAGAAGCCTAAGATCCAATGAAAATTAGTCACATATACATGAGTTGTTTAATCTCATGGAAAGGAATCTCATTTCCTCATCTTAAGGACACAAATGTTTTCACGGTATCACAGTATCACAGTATCATAAGGTTGGAAAGGACCTCTGAGATCATCAAGTCCAACCTATAAACCAACACTAACACCAACACCAACACTAATACCAAGCCATCATCTAAACCATGGCACTAAGTGCCTCATCCAGTCTCCCCTTAAACACCTCCAGGGTCGGCGACTCCACCACCTCCCTGGTCAGCGCATTACAATGGCCAATCACCCTTTCAGTGAAGAACATTTTCCTAACATCAAGCCTAAACTTTCCTTGACGAAGCTTGAGTCCATGCCCTCTAGTTCTGTCACTGGTCACCTGAGAGAAGAGACCAACCCCTGCCCGACTACAACCTCCTTTTAGGTAGTTGTAGAGAGCAATGAGGTCTCCCCTGAGCCTCCTCTTCTTTAGACTAAACAGCTCCAACTCCCTCAGTCGCTCCTCGTAGGCCTTGTCCTCCAGCCCCTTCACCATCTTCGTTGCCCTCCTCCGAACACATTCCAGTATCCTAACATCTTTCCCAAACTGGGGGGCCCAGAACTGTACACAATATTCAAGATGAGGCCTGACCAGTGCCGAGTACAGGGGGACGATAACTTCTCTGGTCCTGCTCGTCACACTATTCCTGATGCAGGCCAGAATGCCATTGGCTTTCTTAGCCACCTGGACACACTGCTGGCTCACATTGAGCTTCCTGTCCACCAGCACTCCCAGGTCCCTTTCTGCCTGACTACTCTCCAGCCACTCTGTCCCCAGTCTATAGCTCTGCATGGGATTGTTGTGTCCAAAATGAAGTACCCGACATTTGGACTTATTAAACATCATCCCATTAGAATCAGCCCATCTCTCCAGTCTGTCCAGGTCCCTCTGTAGACCCATCCTACCCTCTAGCAGATCAAACCTTCCTCCCATCTTAGTATCATCTGCAAACTTGCTGATGATGGACTCAATCTCCTCATCCAGATCATCAATAAAGATATTAAACAGGACGGGACCCAATACCGATCGCTGGGGGACACCACTGGTGACCGGCCGCCAACTGGATGAGACACCATTCACCACCACTCTCTGGGCTCGGCCATCCAGCCAATTCCAACCCAGCACAGAGTGCTCCCCTCTAAGCCACGGGCTGCCAGCTTCCCTAGGAGTCTACTGTGGGACACAGTGTCAAAGGCCTTGCTAAAGTCCAGGTATACCACATCCACAGCCTTCCTCTCATTTACCAGACGAGTCACATGGTCATAAAAGGAGATCAGGTTGATCAGGCAGGACCTACCCCTCCTAATCCCATGCTGGCTTGGCCTTATCTCTTGGCCGTTCTGCAGGTGCTGCATGATTGCACCGAGGATTATCTGCTCCATGATTTTACCTGGGACTGAGGTCAGGCTGACAGGTCTGTAATTACCTGGATCATCCTTACGGCCCTTCTTGTGGATGGGCGTCACATTGGCCAACTTCCAGTCTTCCGGGACCTCACCAGTGAGCCAGGACTATTGAAAGATGATGGAGAGCGGCTTAGCAAGCTCATCCACCAGCTCTCTCAGCACCCTAGGATGGATCCCATCTGGCCCCATAGACTTATGAGGGTCCAAGTGGCTCAGCAGGTCTCTAACTTCCTCCTCATGGATTGCAGGAGGACCATATTGCACCCTGCCCCATCAACCACTCCAGAGGGCCAACTGTCAAGCGAGCTGACATCCTTGCTGTTAAAAACTGAGGCAAAGAAGGCATTAAGTACCTCAGCCTTCTCTGCATCTTTGGTTACTATATTTTCCCCCCACATCCAACCAGGAATGGGGGTCGCTGCCGCCCTTCTTTCTACCATTGATATATTTATAAAAACTCTTCTTATTATCCTTAACAGAAGTGGCCAATTTGAGCTCCAGATGGGCTTTTGCTTCCCTGATTTTTTTTTCCCACACGACTTAAAAGCATCTTTGAACATGACCTGGCTTACATCCCCTTCTTTCCAACGGCGATACATCCTCTTTTTCTTACTTAGTTCCTTCAGAAGCTCCTTACTCATTCAGGCTGGCTGTCTGCCCCTACGACTCTTCTTACAACACATGGGGACAGCCCGCTCCTGCGCCTTCAAGACTTCATTCTTGAAGTGCATCCAGCCTTCCTGGACCCCCTTGCCACTAAGAACTATTTCCCAGGGTACTTTCCTGACCAGTTCCTTAAATAATCCAAAATCTGCCCGCCAAAAGTCCAGCATCGATGTTCTGTTCCTGCCTTTTCTTGTTACATTGTTTACAGAAAATTCAATTATCTCATGATCACTCCACCCCAGACAGCCTCCGACAACAACATCACCCACCAGCCCTTCTTTGTTTGTAAACAGCAGGTCAAGGAGAGCCTCACCCCTGGTGGGCTCACTCACCAGCTGTGACAGAAAGCAGTCCTCAATACACTCTAAGAACCTCCTGGACTGCCTCCTCTCAGCAGTGTTAAGTTCCCAGCAGATATCTGAAAGATTAAAGTCTCCTAAAAGAACAAGGGCAGCTGATCTAGAGGCAGTTTTAAGTAACTAACTAGGACTGTTTTCATACCAAAACATAAACTGTCATCTAAAGTCACCAACTAAACTTGTGGGAAAGGGGTTTTCATACCCATATTAGTACCACATGCAAAATATATGGAAAAAGGTCTACAGAAATTACCAGGTCTACAGAAATTTTAATAATTTCAGAACAGAGAGGCTTGGGTTTTCGTCATCTTCTACATTATGAAATTTATTAACATCTATGCTTAAAACTACAATACGTAGAAGTAAAGGTTCCCATAGGTCCATGGTGACTTTTGATGACTTTAAGCCACAAGGTAGCAAATGTCAAGTTTCACTATCCTCTTCATATCACTGCTTTTTTTTCACTGAGTCACAGTGGAACATGCCACAACCCTGATCCAATGAGGTCTATGTATTTTACATGCTGTCCATGAACACGTTGCAAGTAAATTGTGGTAGCACGTTTCTGGTTTTATATGAGACATCATAAATCTAAAATGTGAGTTCTGTGTGCTCACAGGTGATAGGGTGAGAGGAAATGGCTGCAAGTTGTGCCATGGGATTTCAGACCAGACATTAGGAAAAATTTCTTCACTGAAGGGGTGGTCAGGTGCTGGAATGGCTGCCCAAGGAGGTGGTTGGGTTGCCATACCTGGAGGTATTTAAAAGGCATGTGAGTGAGGTTCTCACAGACATGGTTTAGTAGGTGGACAGGTACAGTTGTGTTCGGTGATCTCAGGGGTCTTTTTCAACCAGATGATGCTATGATTGTCAAAAGAGCAAGCATTCTGCAATGTAACTGCTTCTAGTTGTCATATGTATTTATTATTTCATTGAAGATATGTCAAGATTTCATAAGAAACAAAATGAATGTGTCTGCTGCTAAATTAAGTGGCAGGGCTTTCTTATACTATATATTGTTTTTCATTAGCTTGCACTTGCAGTTTGAGTGTGTGCTTTCTAGAAGTTCTCTTTGCATTGACCCTCTGATCTCGGACAAGAGATCAGGCCCAGCCAGCATGCATTTAGGAGGGGTAGGTCCTGCCTGACCAACCTGATCTCCTTTTATGACCATGTGACTCGTCTGGTAGATGAGAGGAAGGCTGTGGATGTGGTGTACCTGGACTTTAGCAAAGCCTTTGACACTGTGTCCCACAGTAGACTCCTAGGGAAGCTGGCAGCCCGTGGCTTAGAGGGGAGCACTCTGTGCTTGGTTAGGAATTGGCTGGATGGCTGAGCCCAGAGAGTAGTGGTGAATGGTGTCTCATCCAGTTGGCGGCCGGTCACCAGTGGTGTCCCCCAGGGATTGGTATTGGGTCCCGTCCTATTTAATATCTTTATTGATGATCTGGATGAGGGGATTGAGTCCATCATCAGCAAGTTTGCAGATGATACCAAGATGGGAGGAAAGTTTGATCTGCTAGAGGGTAGGATGGGTCTACAGAGGGACCTGGACAGACTGGAGAGATGGGCTGATTCTAATGGGATGATGTTTAATAAGTCCAAATGTCGGGTACTTCATTTTGGACACAACAATCCCATGCAGAGCTATAGACTGGGGACAGAGTGGCTGGAGAGTAGTCAGGCAGAAAGGGACCTGGGAGTGCTGGTGGACAGGAAGCTCAATGTGAGCCAGCAGTGTGTCCAGGTGGCTAAGAAAGCCAATGGCATTCTGGCCTGCATCAGGAATAGTGTGACGAGCAGGACCAGAGAAGTTATCGTCCCCCTGTACTCGGCACTGGTCAGGCCTCATCTTGAATATTGTGTACAGTTCTGGGCCCCCCAGTTTGGGAAAGATGTTAGGATACTGGAATGTGTTCGGAGGAGGGCAACAAAGATGGTGAAGGGGCTGGAGGACAAGGCCTACGAGGAGCGACTGAGGGAGTTGGAGCTGTTTAGTCTAAAGAAGAGGAGGCTCAGGGGAGACCTCATTGCTCTCTACAACTACCTAAAAGGAGGTTGTAGTCGGGCAGGGGTTGGTCTCTTCTCTCAGGTGACCAGTGACAGAACTAGAGGGCATGGACTCAAGCTTCGTCAAGGAAAGTTTAGGCTTGATGTGAGGAAAAAGTTCTTCACTGAAAGGGTGATTGGTCATTGTAATGCGCTGCCCAGGGAGGTGGTGGAATCCCAGACCCTGAAAGTGTTTAAGGGGAGATTGGATGAGGCACTGAGTGCCATGGTTAAGATGATGGCCTGGTGTTAGTGTTGGTGTTGGTGTTAGATTTGGTTTATAGGTTGGACTTGATGATCTTAGAGGTTGTTTCCAACCTTATGATACTGTGATACTGTGATACTGTGATACTGTGAAAGGAGTCCTGAATTTGTTTAATGAAAACATATTAGAACATAAAACAATATTGAGTTAAGTGGGAAAGATGGAGAGCGTAAATAAAACTTCAGATCCATGTGACTATACTGTGGAACCACGTAATAAGTGGCAGTACTAGGGCACATTAAAATCCCTTCGTCTAAGTGAGTCTGCATACACAAATGATACAAAAATTGAGTTTCTAATTTTCGAGAGGATAACACAGGAAGTTAAATTATCAGTAAAGGCAGGAAGAAAGGGAGGAACTGTGAGCCAGGAAGGGGAGACATTAATGGCTTCTTTTTTTTTTTTTATCTCAAAATAGCACAAGGGAAATGGCAGCTGAGAGAAGGAATTAAGTTTAAGAAGCTTTTGGGAATTTGCATGGGATTTGATCAGTTGTGAATGAATATACTTGCCAATTTTTGGTACAATTTACTTGAGGAAGATGTAAAAGCACAGTTTTTAATAATTCTGATAATGTAGGAATACTTACATTTAGTTTGATATCTTAACCCTTGCTTCCTACCTTAATTGCTGATAAAAGTCCAAGTAAAACTTGAGTGGAAAACCAGGTCTCAGACCAGAAATCTTGAGCTGTTTTGGTAGATTATCATTTCAGTCCTATTTTTAAGCATTTCAGAACATATGGCTCAGATTTTTGGCTATTTTACAATTATCTGGTACAGAAATGGTCTTGTTCTTATGTGAGATGAAAGACAAAAGAAAGTTTACTCTGAAATTCAGTATGACTTACAGCCCTATTCACAGAATAAACATCTGAAGTAACTAAGAAACAGATAATCTGACTCCATAAGAATACTCATACAGTGCATAGTCGTCTAAAATGAAAAAGGACAGATTTTCCTAAATTTGCAAAAGAATAGTTATTCAAATCTATACATTTTTCATAGGTGTCTTGACAGAAAACTGTTCCCAGCTGTTGATGTTAGATTTTGGCCTCTACATTCTCACTTAAACAGGGAAAGAAGTAGACTGATGAATAGATTTGTATTTCAATAGCTAAGACAGAGACGATTCTTAAATACCAACTTGGAAAATATATGAAGCGGAGCCTCTTAAGAAAGCTTTGGGAAAAATCTGCGATACTGTGGGTATGTAACACATCTCATGGATTTCCAGGAACCTGATTTGTGTTCTCCTTGATGTCTCCTATACGTCCTTCATAGAACAAGTATTTCTGTGACTTAGATTTTACTCACATATATTTACCACTTCACTGAAGAATTGTTAAAATTTTACAAGAAAGTACAAACAGGATGGTGTCTCTAGATATAACATCCAGGAATTTGTCTCTCTGCGTAAAAGGCTACCCTAATATTTTTTGAGAAAGTCTTCCAATGGCTAGACAGAGCAATACAGAATATGCCAGTAAACATGAATGTCTTACCAACACTATGTTGTATGCTCAGTCTTGAGATGCTAGATTCAAAATTTTATTTCTCTATAATGTAATTTGTGGCCATTTATTCTTGTATAAGAAAAATATGAATTGCTACCAAACCAGACTTTCCTTCTGATCACTGAATGCAGAAATCTGTAATGCATCTTTGTTCCATCTATTATATTAAATTTCCGATCAATCCATACAGAGAAGTCTTTATTCAGGGAGGGATAGAAGAGAAACCTCTGGAGTCAAATTAAGGCAGCTTCTAACAGATTGTCCCTACAGATGAGTCTATGATTTTTTAGCCATCCAGCCCTTTAGACTGTACAAACCAAAGGGAAGGAGACCCTCAGTCTTCAAAGACAAAAGTTCTTTGCGCACACTTGCATCCATCTTTACCTCCATGATGGTGAATTTTCTTGGTAGCAGCTGCAGAGGTAGCTTCAAGGAAGCGTTAGCTCCCTACTAGTTTTTTTTTACACAGAAATCCAGACGGAATTGTGATTCAGGGAGCAGCTGCTTCCTTGATTTGCTTTCCTCAAAACACAGGTGGAGAGACTCCTCAAGAAGATACCTGCTTCTTTTTGTGTTCAATTAAAAGAGGAATTTGGTGTGAATGCAGCATAAAGGTTTTTGGACACTAATATCCCAATTCCAAAGCAAGAAAGTAAAAGGAGACATTTCATTATATCTAATGACTCCTACGTTTTAGAGTATCTGGATATTCTTGAAAATGTTAGTAAGGAGACATGCACTAACTGTTCAGAATTAGAAAAATATATCAAAATATGATTTCCCTATTCTTCACCAACACCTGGATCTAATACGTATTTGTGTACCTGTGGAAGGCAGAATTGTGTAATTAAGATCTCTATATACACCCTGTGGGTTTGAAACAGCAGACAGTACTCTGAAATTTTAGTGATTGTTGCCTGTTTACCACAATTACAGAGATGTTTTAAACTTCCACATTTTGTTGTAGGCATAATATTAGGTAAGGAATAGCAGCAGAACATTTTGAGCGATCTGTTATTGTGGACACATCCTGAAGACTAGCTGATGCTATATTTAGTCACTATGTGGTTATCTGTGACCAGACTGAGGATATTATTCTTTGTTTTATGTATGTTTCAAGTTGCAAATATTGATTTTTGCTGTCTGAAATTACTCAATTAAAGAAATAATATTCTCAGTTTAATTCAAAGCTATACATATGCACACACACACATAGATTTTTCCTTTTACTTTCTGGTGGTTAGTTTATATTGCTGTAGCTCAATTTGGTTCAGTTAAGTTTCTCTTGAAGCAAACAAGCTGAACTACACAAAACTATAAGTTCACAGCTAACTTCAATATAACCTTTATTAAGGCTATATCCTTAATATATTCTTTACATATATGTATACAGATCCATATCCTGTTATCCTGATCTTGTTCCCCCAATAGATTCAAAGAGAGAACACTGTAAAGAAACAAAGGTTTAAGAAAAACATACAAAAAAGTTATTCAGTAGGTAACTGTAGAATTGTAAGTCTTTTAAAAAGATGTACATTTCTTTAAATATTCTTTAAAAAATCTTTTCAAATTGGTAGTATTCTTAACTGTGCGGACTTGATTTAGGACTTTGTGTTAAGCTGTGACTGCCATAACCTCCTCTTAGTTTTGTGACTATCCTAAGTACCAGCACCAATTGCATGTTCAGGGAAGTTCAGGAATTCCTTTTCTACAGGATCAGGAGCCCAGACATATGGAGCAATAGGGAAGGAAACAGAATCATGCTGTTTCCTCTGCACATGACAACACAGTTAGTAATTTATAGATATTATTTGCAAAATCCATAGGTGAGCTGTGAAACAATTTAAATTGATATTGGGATAAGGCTAAAGTTCTGTTTTTATCAAAGTTTCCATTTATTGCAATGAAACTAAAAAAATTCCCTGAAAATTTGTGGCTAAGTTTTTAAGGTTTGCTGAGGTGTGTGATTCAGTATTTATATGATTTTGTTATATGAGTGAAGCTCAAACCCATATAATATCTTATTTGTTTCTACTGTGATTTTTTTTGACTTTTGATAAGCAGCATTGTTGCTTTTAATATGATTTATAACATTTACCTTTCTTAGTACACAACAGATGATCCACAAAAACTCTGAATTTCTAAAACAGAATTCAACATCATGAAACTTAGAGATATATTAATTTCACAGCCAACAGTCAGTGCAACCAGATATTATTTTTCCCATGTTGGTCATGACCTCTCTGCAAGAAACTTCCCTTCCTGCTTCGCTTCCAGTAAAATGGTTGACAGGGATGCTTCATAATCCACATTAGGCAAAACCGGGAGGTAAATTCAAGTGTTAGCTAAAGTATGCTGCCTATTTTTAACACTGTAAGTTAGGGACTGCTTCAAGGAACCTCTCTACTGACAAGCAGTGAGGACCAGCAACCTTAAAAACAAAAGAGATGATGCAGCTGGAGATGTAAATTCTGCACAACAGCATACGAATTGCAAATTATTCCTGCCCTTTTCAAAAGAGTGCATCTGCTGTTTAAGTCACATAGGTACTCCTGAAAATTTTACCCTTTGTTAGTAGGAAATGATCCGTGTTTTCAGGAGATCCGAGCATGGGAAAATACTAGGCATTTCAGGAGCACACCTGGTGTTTTCCAGCTTTAGTATGTACTCAATTCAAGTGACCAGTCTGGAGATCATCTGAAATAGTATCCCTTGAAATATGCGAAGTATTTCAGATCCTCAATACCAATATTCCTGCTCCTTTTTGGCCTCCCCACTTACTGGTAGCAACTTTAGCTCTGAACAAATTAGAATTGTTTTGTCAGCTTTCATTAAAAACAGTCTTTCAACATGAAATCTAGGCAGCTGTTGTACTGCATTTGTTTCAAATTTATTCTTTAACCATTTCTTCCCCATCCGTATGCCTCTAGCCTCTAGCCTCTTTTAGCTACTCATGAACTTCGTGATCTTTGCAGATCTACCTCTACTCCTAATTGAAACAGTCAACTCTTTAGCCAAGCTTATGGAACGTGTTCACAGAAGTTGACTTTAAGGACACTCTTCCTCTCTCACCTACATTGAATGGAGACAGAAGGCCTCAGGAGTATGGACTGAAGATGGAGAAATGACTAGAATTGTCAGCTGTCGAATGTAAAAATGTCAAATGTCAATCCCATATTATGTGCAGATGAGAAAACCCTGCCTTCTCAGATATTCATAAACCTTTCCACATGCCAGACAAAGTGCTCTGTATTTTCAGGAAAATCTGCAGTAATTATACTAAACTGCTTTCTAATAGTAATAGGTAGTTATAATTATCCTCATGGTAAATTTTCCTAGGTAAACCAAGGCACAGAGAGATTTAATGATTATTCGAAGATACGAAACACGTCAGCATCAGAAAACATGATTATTTTAATTCTGTATATCATTTGACCCCCTTACAATGCATACCTTCTCAAGGGAAGCTTGTAGTAGGTAAGACAAGGATACAGTTTTAGCTAGAAAACATTATCTGACAAAGAGTCAGTATTAACCATGATTAATACTGCAACCAACAAAATCCAGTTGTATCATATTTCAATCTAAGATGAATAATTCTTTTTCCTATGTTATGATGAGAGGAAATAACCTCAAGTTGTGCCTGGGGGGGGCGGGGGGGTGGGGGTTGGGAGGTGGGTAGATTGGATATTAGGAAAGATTTCTTTACTGGAAGAGTTGTCAAGCAGTGGAACTGGCTGCCCAGGGAAGAGGTAAAGTCAGCAACCCTGGAGGTGTTCAAAAGCATGTAGATGTAGCACTTCAGGACATGGTTTAGTAGGCATGGTGGTACTGGGCTGACGATTGGGCTTGATGATCTTAGAGGCCTTTTTAAACTTTAGTAATCCTGTGATGCTATACTATGTGTTGGCCACACCCATATGACCCTGCAATAAGGCCCTGTGCTGTTCAGTGGCAGAATCTTGTAGAATCACAGAATGGCTAAGTTGGGAAGAGACCTCTGGATATCATCCAGTCCAACCCCCTCCCTGCTCAAGAAGAGTCAATTACAGCAACTATTACAGTTGCTCAGGGCTTTGTCCAGGTGAATTTTGAGTATCTCCAGTGATGGAGACTCCATGATCTCTCTGTGCAACCTGTTCTGCAGTAAAAAAAGCTTATTCTTGTGACTAAGTGGTATTTCCTGTATTTCAGTTTCTGCCCATTGCCTATTGCCCTTTCACTGAGCACCACTGAGAAGAAACTGGCTCTGTTTTCTTTACTGCCCCTCACCCCAAGTATTTATATACATTGATAAGATAATCCTTGAGACTCCTCCAGGATGAAAAATCCTAGTTCTCTCATCTCCACCTTGCGTGGTGGATACTCCAATCCCTTAATCATTATGGCCATTTGTCAGACTGATTCTCCTAAGCCCATGTCTCTTGTACTGGGGAGCCCAGAACTGGATCTAACACTTCAAATGTGGCCTCAACAGTGCTTAGTAGAGGGAAAGGATCACCTCCCTCAACCTGCAGCCCAGGATGTTGTTTCTTGACCTTCTTTGACGCAAGGGCATATTGCTGGCTTGTCTTCAACTTCTTGCCCACCAGTATGTCCACGCCTTTTTCTGCTAAATGGCTTTCCAACTAGTTGGCTCCTGGCTTGTACTGCTGTATGAGTTTATTTCTTCCCAGGTGTGGGAGTCTGCATTCCCTTCGTTGAACTTTTTCTGAGATTCCCATCAGTCTGTTGAGGCTTCTCTTAATGGCAGCACAGCTACATGGTGTATCATCTGCAAAGTTTCTGAAGGTACATTCTGCCCCACTACCCAGATGATTAATGAATATGTTAAACAATGGGGCATTAGCACTAATTTGTGTGACTACACTAGGAAAAAGATTAGTCTGGAAGTGACTGCAATGGATTATAACAATCTGCTTCTGTTCTGGTGAAACACATGATTTTATGATTGCCTCCTAAAAAAAAGATGAGATGCTATAGTTTTTCTGTACCATACCCGCCTTTTCTTGTTTTCCTTCCTTGTATGAAAACTCAATACACTCTCTTTCCTATATGAATGTCTTTCTTAATTTTTCCTTGCAGTTGTTCTTTTTCATGGTCCATCTCATTTATTGCACTTGGCCAGCATGCCAGTGTCTACCAGCTGCCAGGTGTTTAAAGAAAAAATAAAAGAGAAGCAGCATCCATACTAAACCATTTCTCTGTCTTTCATGAAAACAGTTTGCATTCTGCACAAAAAAATAAATTCTGGCGTAAGGGAATTGACGTCAGTACTGTTACACCCAGGATGATTTTGGCCCTGCACATCTATTATGCAATACTTTCAGATGCACGAATGTTTGTGATGAACAAATGACTGCCAGATGTGAGATTAGTATTTTCTCCTTTTTTTGAGGTCTGTGAACAAGTTCTCATGTTTGGACTGTAAACTTCCTCACTGTATGTATATGTGTATACCTTAAAAATAATTCTATAGAAAATATTTAAAATGGCAACATAAGAAAGAATGACAGAAGTGACCCTACATTTTTTGCTCTTAAAAACGTAAAGCTGTTATAATTTCCTTTCAAAACTTGACAGAGACTCATCTTTCCTTTCCGCCAGGCAGAAACTGGCAACTTCTACCAAAGCTGGCCACATCCAGCTTTGGGAAGGAAGCCCTTGGAAGGAAGACAAGATAGAATTGGTATTTTGGCCTTCTCCTTAAGTCATGACGAAATGCTGCTTAAAGATATTTGTAGTTAAAGATGATAAACATCATGAAAGGTGTGCAAGAATTCAGTGCCATACAGGTATTCATCAGCTTTCCAAGAATATTGACTATTTTTCAATTAATCATAGTAAAAAAAAAGTTTTCAAAGCTGTATTTCTGCATTTAAGCATCTAAGTGAGGACTTGAAAGTCCTGTATATTCATTGTTCCTATGGATCTCATTTTAATTTTGTGAGAGAAGGTCACTGCAACAACGTTTTATTTGCAAGGATACTTCTACAAACACTCTTTTCCTTCCCTTATGTTTATTTCTGGCCTTTATGACAAATGTCTTGGGTCACTGCTTCTTCTTGAAAAGATCTTCTTACCTAACCAGTGTACTTTGCAAGTGTTTCTTTTGCCTACTGTGTAGGATCCTAATGCTACTGGTACTGCCTCTAGCAGTTTACTGCAGAAAATAAATACATCAAGTAAGAAAAAATGTTCCTTTCAGATTGCGTTTTCACTGCATTTTATTGAAATCTAATCTTCTATAAAGGTGGGTGATAAGTAGAAAGCGTTTCTTGCTTTATCCTTTCCTCTGTTTTAATTTTTTACTTCGTACTAACCTTTCCCAAATGGCAAATATGTTGGACTCCCAGTATTTATGTATAGTATGACTGAAGTATGACATGTGGAGTTAATTCCCGTTTTGAAGAAACTGCATGTGAAAGTCAACACATTATTACATGACTTAGGTTCTGTTTGCATTACATTCAGCACTTCAAGCTGAGTCAGTGTCCCCCCAGACTAGTTGTACTCCAAACGATAGCAACTTAAGCTAACTATCGATAATGCCCAGTGTTAAATACAACAGCAGCATGAATAAGTAAGAAACGACTGAATTTAAGGATTTTTATTAATAGTGGATTTTGGCAAAAATACCTGTACCAACAGAACTGACCAAGCATTGTAGGAATGCACTTCCCAAGTCTGCTTTGCTCATATTGAATGTTTTTTGAAATTTGAGGGAATTAAAAAAAAGGAATATTTTGCCACCAAACAGAGTAGGACAAGTAATAGTATGACTTTTCAATTTCTCCTCCTTGTGTGATTTTTTTTCCCTATCTTTCATTAAAAATACATCTTCCACTGTTTTTTTCCTCAGCCATGCTTTCCAACTCAACCTATTTTTTTTACAGCCTATTTGTAATGCAATTGACCATGTAGCCTTACTATATCCAGACAGACTGGGATACATTTCAGATACTATGTCTGTTGTCCCAGTGATTAGCTGCCTGTTAATGATTCCTTTTTGTTTCTTTTCTTTTTTTTTGTTTTGTTTTTAAAGTTTTATCTTCTCATTTTTAGTAAAATAACTCTGCAAATGTGCCTGGAGCTTTGAAATTACATATACCATATGGCTGAAGTAGCCTTATATTTCTAAACACAGGAACTTCTAGGCATATCTGGCCTGAGGGTCACTGAAGATTACAATATTATTCAGAAGACTGTTGCTTTCAAATAAGCTGTATAATATTTCCTAACCTTAAGAACACAAGCTGAAAATGTGCCAAGCTTTATTTCTATACAGTACTATCCTGGGGTATTTTTAATTTTTAACCAGCCCTGGAGAGTTGGACCTAGCTTGAGCTGTACACAAAAAGCAAATGCATATATTTAATAAAATAATAAATAAGTAACAAAAATGTAGCCAGGAACTTGAGGATTGTGATGAAATTGCGCCAAGACATCCTTTAAGCAAGAAGGTGGTTGGGTTTGGCAAAGATTCCACATTTTTGGTTCAGCAATCAGGTAAGAGAACGCCTGTAGTAGTCCTATGTAGCTCTTGATCTTTCTGAATGATAGGCCTCCTTCTCTGTGATTATTTCAGCTTTCTGTCTCCAGACTCAATTAAAGCTAGGAAAAAATGTAGGAGATCATAGGAAATTAAAAAACTTAAAACTTTAAAGGACCACTTTATATAGATGGCTCAGGCATAGAGATACTTGCGTCTGCGGTTGGAAGACACAGTGTATGTTTTCAGACACAATATATTAAATAAAACACACTTTCCTTGTGAATTGTGAATAACTATTTGTTTCTCTGCTTTTTGGCTGAAGGGAGAAATGCATTCCTTTTGTGAAAAACAGGAGGCAAGATTCTGTATGAAGCAATACTCATCTCCTAATTATGCCCAAACATACACTTACATGGGGATGGTGGTGGGGAGAGACAAAGGGTAAGGGTAACAAAAATCCTCTCCCTGGTAATAAGAGAAGTAGTTTGGGACAGTCAAAGCAGCAAAGCCAATTGGAAGCTAGGCTGCATAAAACAGGATTGCAGAAGCAGAAAACCATCCCCAGGTGAGAGTCACTTTTGGGTTGCTCAGCCCATTTTGCTTTTCCCCTTAAAAACAGAGTGGCAGAGGAATTGTGGACGAGGGCAGAGCACTACTGCTGGAAGAGATGTGGTGTTTTGTAACACCTGCTTGCAATACTGTTGGCAAATAGCTACCACTCTAAGACAGTCATTTTCCAAGTTTTCTAAGAAAGTACAATATAAAAATCTTAAGACAAAAGAAGTCGTATTTCTGCAGAATTCCCTTCTGTTTTTCACAGCTGTCATATACTAACCAGTTTCTGAGATGATATGTTCAGTATCCTATGGAACTCTAGTGAATTAAAGGAAGTTATTCAGGGTATAAATGAGAGTCTGTTTTGCTCTGTTTCCTTTAAATTTCATATGTTTATTACCCTCAAAACTAGCTGGTCCCTCCTCCTTTTATTTCTGCAACCCCTTTCCCACAGCTGTGGTATTTATTCAAAATCCTTAGCTGCTTGTTTCACCTTTCTTTTTTGCTGTCTGTGTAGTTTGATCCTCTGGAGTGTACTACTTGAAAACTCTTGTACACACCAGATGAGGGGTAATTTTTTCTGAGGCCAGATTAGTACTCAAATTATTTCTGTTTAGATGGCTAAATACTGATCTTCAACTTTTTTTTTTTTTTCTTGAGTGTATAGCTATAGTCTTCAGTATATACATTGAAACACAGTCTCTGACATTATTATCAGGGCCACAAGCAGGGAGTTGAACGGGAGCCGGAGTATTACTTATTAAGATATTCAGGGCAGTCAATGTGGTAAAAACAAGTAATTTGTTTTGTATGTCAGGCCCCTTGGTATGAGTTTTGTTCGTCATACTAATGTTGTTCTGATCTCTGCTGTGTCAGCCACAGTCAGAAACCTGATCAACAGGGGTGCATCCTTGACAAAAAGTACATTAGAAAGAACAAAAAATAATTACTTTCAAGATACAGTAACAGCAGGAATTGTTAATTTCTGAGGTCCTTGTGGAGATAACTGTTTTTAGAACTTCTAGCAGTGAAGCAAAGTGATCTAACAACAGTTTCTTGTTATCTGCATTTGTTTAAATTCTGGAAGGAAAATGTTCAGGATTTATGGAATGGACATGCCTTAATTTCAAACAGCAATATAGTATAAATTTAGATACTTAGCGCTAAACTTAAGAATAGAAACTTCAGTCCTCTTCTCATGCTGACATCTTCTTAACCACCCTTCTTCAAATCATTCTGGAATATAGGATGACTTTTGAACTGTTTCCTGTGAACTTGTTATTTTTGTGTATTGATGGATCTCATTCTACAGCTAGTGCTTCAGGTCTGTCAAACTTCTGTATGAAAGTTCAAACTGGTGGTTTTTTTAATCAGTTTGATTTGACTTCTGTTAGCCTGGATTCTCACAATATATTTCGTCTAAATAGTGACCTACATCACTAGGCTCAGAGCTAGGACTTGGAATGTTGCTGGTCATAGACAAGAGCTGAAGACCACATGTATTGACTCAATTAGATGACTAAAAATGTTCTCACCAACCAGATTTTTTTTTGATTTTTTGTGCCTATAAAAATTATTTTATGTATATGGATTTATCTATATTATTTCTGTATTTATATCAAAATATTTTACACACAAAGAAACATATATGTATATGTATGCATGTATCCAAATATGCAAATGCATATAATAGGTATGACAATTTACATTTTGTTACTACCGTAACCATTATTTGGCATTGCAGATATCTGGCTTGGTCCAGAACAGAAAAGTCTGTAGCAGCTCTCTTCTCTGCTCCCAGGGAGATTCTCACTTTCTCTTGACAGATACTAAAATTTTCTAACAATTTACCTGGTGAAATCTGACAGACTCCCCTCTGCTTTACCAGTTGGACTATTTTACAAGTTAGCTAACCTCCTCTCTAGTTATATTGTTTTACTCTGATTTTTCCCAGAAATAGTTGTGAAGCAATGCCATGCATTTCCCTACATAATTTTAATTTTTTATTAGTAGATGTATTTAAGGTCAGATAATCTCTTCAATCGTCTGTGGGACAAATGCAAAGTGGTGACAATCAGCAAATGATTCCTCATGGCTGTTAAAGAACACTACTAGTTTTGTAGCAATAGGATGATCCAGTTGTGGCTTTGGATAATCAGCAATCAATTGTTGCTTGTTACTAGCCAATGTACCATTTTTAAGCTGTAGAAGGCGTGTAAGATGCCTTAGGGTATGCTTTGATTTCAGGTGATTTAGCAAAAATGGAACAATAAAGATATTCCCTTTAATTTTCTTGAGAGCATCTTTTAAATTGAGGGCAAAGTTTTGCATTAATTTTTTCTCATTACCATTGTCAATATAAAGCTAATGTTTAAGACAATGGTAAGCACATTAATCATCCAGAAACTGGAGGAAATGTCCTAGCTGAGCTGACTAAGCTGAGGCATTCTGGATAACGTTTGCTCTAGCAGTTAGTCACCCTTCCACAGTCATAGAGCTGGCTTCCATGAACAGAGAGTTAGCTAGCTGTGGGATGGACTATTTTCAGTATGAATATGTAAAGATGACTAAGACTGCATCATGCCTTGCAGTGAACACGTAGCATTGAAATACATGTTCAACAATTTAAGAAATATCATAAGTGACTGTATCTAATCTAAAAAGTCTACCACAGAGCAGAAGTCATTGAGTGGACAAGGCAGCATATAGATATGAAGAAATAATGGCTTTTGTGAGCAGAGAGGAAGAAATGTGTGTCTCTTAAAATGGTCATCAAGGAAAAGAAATTAATGAAATAAGCCTATTACGAATTACCCCACTATCTATTCTAATGCTAGTGAAAAAGAAGTCCAGGTGGATATGGAGGCAGACCAAATCTCAACAGTGAGGGTGGGATCTGAGAACAAAGAATGAAGTGTGGACATTGCTTTAAGTACACAGAAGATGTAAACAAGTGAAGCTGTAAGATGAGGTGCTAAAAGAGATATGAAATATGTGTCTGTGCTACTACACTTTTTATCACATAAAAGAAATATTATTGTGACAAAAATCAGGGGATGCATAAAACTGAAAAAAGGAACAGAAAACCAATATTAATTGTGAGGATTCCCCTAACTTACCCCTTCTCCATACATACACACAATACACCTATTCAACAGTCAAATGTGGAGTTGAAGTTCAGCCTCTAGTGCACAAAGAAGTATAGCAAGTGCTCAACCTGTTTACATAAGTATCAGGGTAAAACTTGGCAAAACACTCAGCCAACATTTATGACAGCATGAAATGAAAAAAAGAGGAATAAAAGGAGCAAAACAGACAGTAGGCTGTCATGCAAATGGAAATGTTCATGTTTCATATGCAACTTACCTGAAGTTTTTTTTCTATTGTTGCACTGTGAAGCCATTTCTAACTTCTGTTATTACAGGAGGAATAATATTTCGTACCCAGCAAGTACTATCTACGTAAAGGAGCTCTTTCTCCACACTCTGGTATACTGCACTGTGAGTAGCAAACAGTACATCAGAACCTGAGGACCTTTTCAGCTTCTGGCTTGGCAGAATTTCTTGAAACAGACCTGATTGAACTACTGTTGAAGTAATAAAATATAAGCATCAGAAAGTAAAGACTCATGGACACAAAATATCCATGTCTAGCTTGCATATAGTGAGGGCTCTGGTTCAGATCAGATCAGTTTCTGATCTGAAATCAGCTAAAGAAAGTTTGGCAAAAGGACTGGACAGAAATTCTATCTCAGGTTTTGTTCCATGCAGTGACTTTTTTACTCTGGTAGAAGTAAATACTAGAGAGAATGAGGTCTGTAAAATCCATAGTTCTACCATGACAATTTTGGTGCTTTCCACTTACTGTGTGAAGGGTCCTGGAAGATTTCTC
Organism: Tapera naevia; assembly: GCA_033556795.1. Lineage (NCBI taxonomy): Eukaryota > Metazoa > Chordata > Aves > Cuculiformes > Neomorphidae > Tapera > Tapera naevia. The sequence goes on from JAUMJJ010000023.1 coordinate 6,737,956, forward strand.
TAAAAATTCCTCTTTTTATCAGAAAGAGCACCAGCTGTCCTCTCGGTGGTGAAAATATAGTTATTTTTATTAAATGAAGGATGCGTCTTATTTGAAATGACAGAAATATGCCATCTTTTTTTTTTTTTTAAAAAAATAAAAATGATGGGCTACAGTCTCTCACAAATGTAATTGGATGTTGAAAGTCTTTAGTTCTCGTTCTGGGCTGAGTGCTGCACAGGAAACACTGTGTGGTGTATTTTAGGGTTGCACCCAAAGGCAAGTTTCCTGGCATCTCTGCTCTAAAAAGTATGTGTGGAAGACCATATCTGACACACCCAAACCCATACTTCATTATGAGGGACATCCCATGTTTTAGACCCAAATTTACATCAGGCATGTAAGGACACAGTGTTCTCATTTAAATTATAGTAAATTACTCGCATGAAAAACACCAAAACATAAAGCTCATGTCAAGAGCCTTCCTATTCAGTTTTAACCCCCTTGCACTCTTTACATGTATGTTCATTTTAGGATTCAGGCTATATCATCAGGCTGCATTACAAAAATCTCCATAAACCTCACAGAAAAATGGGAATAACTTTTATCTATAGAAGTAAGATCAGTTAATAAATTATGCTGTAAGCTATCTTTTGCATAAACCTTGCCTCAGAAAATACATTTTTTTTGTCATTGGTAATTAGCACGAAATAATGGCATTACAATGCACTGGTGATATACCTCTTGTCCAGTTATCCAACAAAGTTCTACAGAAAACAGGAAAGCATTTCTGGAAGAATCATTCCAGGGCATAGTATTATAACTTTGAAGAAAAATAGATCTACTGACTCCTTGCTGTTTCTTTCTTTATTTTTTTTTTCCTGTTTTCTGAAGAAATATTTTTGAAAGTAAGTTTTCTAAACAGCATTTGTTCTGCAACATTTTCTTTAAAAATACTTAATTCATTGTATTAATATTTATATCCTCTTTTGGAAGAGCTCAGATACTTCACATCCAAAATTTATATGTATATATATGTGTGTGTGTCTCTGTAATACAGCTGTCTCTGAGGTGAAATACAGAAGCTACTCTGGTAGCAAAAATGTTCACTGTGGAATTAAATAACTCCTCTTTTATTGCTTATTTATTATTTATCTCTAAAGCAAAATCTGTAAAATACTGGGCCCATCTTGCTGCAAATACTATTTGTTTGACAAATTTAAATCACCTTTTCACAAATCTCTGGATGTCCATCTTATAAAGAGATCACTGTAAACTTAAACAGCTGTAATTTCATAAGAAATGGATAAGCCAGAGAGTGTAGGGGAAAAAGATTATTTTCACAAGTCGTGTGCGTTCTTAATACACAAGTATAATTTTTGGTCCTGCTGCTGCTCACTTCCTTTTGTGTTAACCAGTCTGTGTTCCTGTTTCTGACACTAAAGCTATGCTAGATGTGAGGAAGACGACCAAGCTGAAAAATTCAAATACTATCGTCTCTCAGGATTTGTAGTGACTCAGAGAGATACAGTAAAACTGGTAGTGTACTACACTGCCTACTAGTTACCCTTTAACCTCATTAGAAAAAAAATGAATAAAACAGGGTCATAGAGATGAACTGGAAAAGCAGAAAGCAGTTTGATTATCTTGTTTATACTGTCTTTAACAGTAAATGTATTGAATAATGTAGATTAAATTCATTTCCTAAAATACTTTATCTCAGTGAAAAATAGAGGTGTGCAGAATTCAAGTATGTTGTGAAAACAAAGAAAGAGCATTGACTGAAATGTAATCACGTTTCTGCCTTAAACACATATGCTTTACAATACGAAATGTAGCACATCACTGAATAATAGGGAAGGGTGAAACACATGCATTTTTCTCTATATTTTATATCTCTTTCCATTAGGTTTTTGACAACATTTTCACTTCTTCTCCTATAAATTCTGTCCCTCCTGTTGCTTTGTGGATCTTCCAGACAGCATAAAGGATCTTAAAGGGAAAACAGGGTTCTGAGTCATCCTCCAGTTGCTGAAAACTCTAACTTTTTTTAAGAGCTGAGATTTCAGTAACTGTGATACTTTATGTAACAAAGTTACTGTATGTGCACATACACTACTAGAATTATACATTGTACCTGACTGTTACTTATTCTACTAAAATATTGACCACTTTTCATATTCGAAGCCTTATATAAAGATTTATTCATTTGTCTTGAGTGTTAACCTGTGAAATCAGTCAGTATTGCCATTTCTTTCTTCTACCACAAGAAAATGAGGATCGAGAAATATCTTATCTTATTGAAAGCTACAACAGATTTCATTTAATTCTCATACTTAGGAAAATTCTCTGGATTTTAAGCCTGCAAGTGGATTACTATATTGAACTTGTTATAGATCCCTCTCTCCATTTATTTTTTTTCATCATTTATGCCTGAATTTTCTTGACCTTCTTCCACTCTCCTTTCTCAAGAACAAGTTGGCCAGGATGTAGTCTACTACAGAAATCAGACATTTTTTAAATATCAGTTACCTTCAAGAATACTTTTAACTACAGATAAGCAATCAAGTACCAATTATACTGACCTACCAGTTGCTTGGAAAAAACCCTCAGAATCTGAGATTCAGTTCTTGAGGCAATTACCTGGCTCCAACAAGCAGGACTTGGACTGAATCTTGCCTTGGGCAGATTTTTCTAACACCAAAATTAACAGAAAGAGAAAAAAAACCCCAATCCCAAACAAAAAAAAAAAAAAAAACCCCAACAAATATGTGTAATCAGAAGAAGGAAGCTGTAACTAAAGTGGAAAGAAAATAGTGCTCAGGATTTTTCTGTCTCAGATAGACTAATTTTACTGTGTCACCCTGTGTGCCACAAACAGATCAGCAGTGACGCTCACATAAGCCTTGAACTTTTAATTTGACTCTTTTTCCTATATAGAACATCACTGAATTCACGGAAATAAGGATCTGTTTATGTTAAGCTAAATATAGAATCCCAGCCACTGTAAAAGATGTTGATATGTATTATTTTCATCACAAACAGAGAAAAAATTCCTGTTGGTATTCTTAACATCAGATGGGAAAACAGGAAGAAACTTTGGGCAAGGACAGCCTTCTTTTTACGTGTAGGCAATACTGAGGACAATGGAGGCAATCTGTAACTGATGCCTGAAGGTGTAGCAGTGATGCAAATACTATTGATAAAAATAGCTGTCTCTGGCTTCCTTTGTTTGGTTTTTTTTTTTACTACAGAAGAGCAAAGATCACAGAGCTCTGTGGTACAGCTGCTTCCAAGCATGTGGCTACTTGTGAGATTTTGGCTTTTTATTATTACACTTCTCTGCTTGCAAGTTTTAAAAACATGTAAGGCCAATAATGCCATGATCTCCCACAGATGAAGATGGAATTTCAAACTAGGATGAAATTCCTGTATACAGAATCTGGCCAAACCTGAATAAACCCATAGTGCCTGTCACTAATATCAGTAGTAGGTGCCAGCTGATGGACTAGGCATGTTCTAATCTATGACGGGTCTTGTAATAATACACTCTTAGACATTGAGCTAATGTTTGGGCTGGTACCATCCTTTCATACCCCTGCACCTATGGCAGAGGCAAAAATAGAAAGTGTTACTAAAGAAGGGTAAGGTGCTCAGACAGAAGTGGTATTCTAGGATGTAAAGTAAGATTAAAAATAATTGATGAGATTTGGAACACAAGAACTCTCTACAAACGAAACTAACTGCAGGACCATTCTCTGGTGTGAAGAAAGACGCATGAATTCTGTAGTCAGAAGAGCTTGACTTATAACATTATCACCATAACTGCATAAACTTGGAAAAGTAATTTGTCAACTTTTCCATTTATAACTGAGGATGATTATATTGTCCTAATTATACAAGTATGAGGAGACAACTAATTTATGTTTTCATATAACTGCCATGTCTGATGGGTAACCGGTGCTAGACACCTCTTAGTGCAACAAAGTACTTAATTACTTATGTTTAAACATGTGATGTTATGCTGATGAAGGTTTAAGATCTTCATGTCAAATATAAAAGGCTGCTAGATGCTTCAAATATCTAAATAGTATCATTTTTTTTCTAGGAAATATGTGGAGACAATTATTTTAAACTGGTTTTGTTGCATTGCCGCAACAGTTCCCAAATCACTTTTATTCATGCCTCTGTACTTATAAAATCAGGCTAATTCAGCCAATTCAATGATTTAAAATAACTCGTTTGAGATTTACACTGTGAGAGCAGAGTAACGTTTTTACTATTTTGTATTTCTGTGGTAATTCAGTATTGCCACATCTCACTCAGCATAGTTTGTCAGTGGACGATTACAGAACTACCACAGAGAGGAGGAAGTAGTAGATTTTAAAACTCTTAGGCTGAGAAAGACTTTATTCCTTCATCTCCCATACCCTAAATAATGTCACTATCAATTATCACAAACATAACAGAATGAGTCAACTTTTGTTTTCTTTGTTAGAACAAGTACAGGCTCATCTCTTTTAGAGGAGGCTCATCATTCTGGACTGTTAATGGACAGAGACTGAATTTTAACATGCAGTCTTACTGAAAATCCTACTGACTGACAAGGTTTCTGGAAGTTCCAGAAGGACATGAGCCAATGTAATGGGGAAACGCTGAGAATGTGGCAGTCAGAACACCAAGATTTGTAGATCATCTTAAGTGTCCTTCACACGGCAAGAAAAAAAACTTATAATAATGTTCTCAAATCCCTGCATAGCAACACTACCAAGTGTCACCTGGCCTAAATCTTCTTAAGGAATTTAAGATACCCATAGATCATTAGCCAGTTGAATCTAGTTCTGTGACTAGCAGAGCAAACTGTAAAAGCACAGAGAAAGATAGAAATGAAAGATAGAATGCTTTCCTCTCACAGCTTATAGCCCTATTTTTGATGAAATAGTAAATGAAAAAAAGAAAAACCAGGAAAAATAAAGAGAACAATAATAAATCCATCTACTTTTTAGTTATGGCAGTGTGCATAGCTCCAGGCTTGTATCCCTTAAAGGAATTTTAAAATATATAAAACTAAATTACAATGCTACAAATATATGAGCTATCTCTTTATGAAAAAATACTTTTAAAAGAAGCATTAGAGAATGAAAAAAGATTGGGTGTTCTGAATCTACAATGTCATTGCAGATAGTACTGATGGCACAGGTGACATGGAAATGAAGGAATTTAAAGATGATTAGGGCAAAGAACAGTCTGGAAGACCTCCCAGCTGTCACTGCCAGTTCTATCACCTGGTTTTCTGCGTGGCCTTTTGCATGTGATCTCCATTTTGTTAGCCAGTAAAGAGGCTATTAGCACCTGATATTTTGGTTTTGGTATGTGGAAATAAAAATTAAATTGTTTAGTTGAAGTGACAAGATAAATACAAGAAAAGCTTTCATGTTACAGCTTTTTCCCCCTGAATTTTCCCTGCCCCACACTTTGCATAAAACTATGGTCAAAACCAAAGAATGACATATTATAAAAGTAAAGGTCTGTTAGTGAAGTTTCATGCTTGTGAGCATCAATAGCTGGTTTTGATTAATTCCAATGTTGCTCACACCCTCCGTATGACAATTGAGAGGAGACTCTCCTAAAATATTCTATTTATTAATATGTAATACAATGGTAAATGAAAAGTTATTGCTATCCTAATTGAAAAATATAGATTTATGGAAAATAAATTTCAATCGCTGAAGCATGTACTGGAAAAACTATGATAAAATGTGTATACAAAAAATGTGTTTTGATCAAAACATTATACTCAATACTACCTGATATAATAACACATGGCACATGATGCACAGGGATGTTCTTTGTAGTAATCAATCACTGTAAAAAGCATTCATTATTTCTCTTTTTTTTTTGTAGACACTAGAAAGCATTTTTAAAAATAAATGAATAAAAATGCCTTTTTAAAAGATGTTGAAATCTCTCTGCATTATTTCTACAGCATAACATCTTCTTTTTGGTTGGTTGGAGATTTTTGAATTAAACTAATGAAGATGATCGTCATAACTTGGAATGAAACACAGTTCTTGGTAAGGCCAGTGGTATTTTGCTTACGAGTGGCATAATTAATTACCAAAAGTCATTGGAAACTAAATTTGAACTTGCGAAGTGTTGTGTACAATTCATTCAGCCTGCGGGCAAAGAATAGTTTTCTCAACATCAAGTAACTTAAAGAGGAGTTTTCACTAGGGACAGCTACATGCTACAAAACTAAATGTCCAAAAAGCTTTATGTCTAGTCTCTTCTTTGTTGCTATTGAAACAAGAGGTTCTACTGAGTCAAGTAGTATCTTTAAAGAACAAGTGATATTTTACGTAAACCTGTGATCACTAGTAAATTTCATAGTATAAAAATCAGTTTGAAGAGAACATAGCACTTCATTCAACTAAAAAAAGAGCTGTACGTTCCATAATCAGTCAGGGACTGGCTAAAACCAAAATATCACCACAAAATTAGAGTATTATTTTGTATAGTTCAAATGTCTGAACATTTTCTTTAATGCGTAAATATTCAACCCTAATGAGCTGAACTTTTATAGCGTAGAGTTTCCTTTCATCCCTAGGAAGCTTAAGGACTTCACGTAAATGCCCTAATCCCCTTAATACAAACTTCTGATTCTGTTTGTTCTAAAATACTGGGTATTTCCCAGTCAGTGATGAAGCAGAGAGAGAAACAAACATAAAAAACATCAGGGGGATCTCACATGGTTTGTTGGAGGCAAATGCTTCTGGATCAGGAAGAAAAATAATTCCATGTGTTTATATGAAAACTAAAGATAAAATGCTTAAGCAGACCCCTATAACTGAATCTTGCACTGAAATTGTTCTGAATAAAAATGAAATCAAAACAACATCAGTTCATGTAGATACTTCTTGCAATCAACACACATTCTATATTTTGCTTTACTTTTAAACGTATCACCCAAGATGATTAAAGAACAGCGTTGCAGATTCTGTTTCTCTGCCTTCACAGAAGCAGCTCAGAAGTCAGACTAGACCCTAAGACAAGCCAGATTTTACTTGTCTATTCCTTGTTTGCATCAGACCATGTTAGCAAGCAACTCTAATTACAAATAAAGTAAAAGTGCTTCCACTTCAAAAGATTCTTTTGTTATAACTGTGACTAACTCTCAGTTCTGTCATGAAACGGCTATTTATGATTTCTGTAAGTGAAAAAACACAGCAGGATGTGGGTTATTGGGAGATAACCACATGCCCAGTGGCTTTCCTTTTATACTCATAAATGTTGCTTTAAGGCGATCGTTTCTCATTCGAAGTTGCTGACAAAATTCCCACTCATTTCAGTAGCTGCAGACTCAGGTGTTACTACAAGAAGCACATAAGATGCTACCTTCTTCTGATTATGAAAAACTATGGGATTCTTAAGAAAACTCAGGACCAAAGTGCACAGACTGAAGTGATTTATTTTGTATTACTAGGATGAGAAGCTCTTTCTAATCATGTTTGAGCTGAATGAAAATCCGGGCATCATCTGTTCGAGACCAATAATATTGCAATACATTCTTTCATCTCAGAGTGAAATAAAAGTTGAAATTCCTATTTGTCGTGTTGAACAGAACATTTTGAAAAATTCCAGTGCAGAAATAAGGAAATACTTAATTTCACAACTGAAATATTTTCATTCAGCCAAACCAAAGTGTTTTGCTTAACACACAGGTCGTGTCTTGTATGAAGCACCACCCATTTCATTTGAAAAGAAAGTGTTTGGCCAAGAAACACTAGCCCACAAGAGAGAACGTGGATATGAGACATATATAGCAAAGCAGCTGCACATGGATATACATTTCAGTATGTGCTGACTTAAAATAAAATACTTCAAATTAGTTCGGCAAACCAGAATATTTGGTTTCATATTTGGTCAACTGGAAAGAATCTATTTCTTTTCTTGCTTTTCCTGATGGGAAAATGGGGGGGTGGGGGTGGAAGCTATACAAAACATTTCTCTCTTGGAAAAGAAAACAAAAGATATTGCTATATTTTCTATACAGAGAAAAAGAAAGTGCAAACCACTTATATATACGAAGTCCTCAACCAGCTCCAGGGTATATGAAAGCCCATGACAGTTGTGCAGACCAGAACAACTACCAACAGTACCAAAAAGAAGTTACTACTTGACTGCTGCTTAAAAGTTTTCAGGAGGCTAAGGAAGATACAAAGTTGTTTTTATTTTTTTTTGTGTGTGTGAGCAAGGTTTTAGTAGCCAAGAATTTTTTATGAAATAAAAAGATAGAAAAGCTGGAATTAGTTGGCTTGTATTTTTAGAGGTGCTAGGTGGTCAGTCACCGACTTGGAGACCTTCCTACATTAAGAGGTCCTACTGTAATTTTTTTCAAGTAATTAGTAGGCAATATAGCAAAAACTTGCATTTCCATGACTACTGCTTTTACTCATTTATCTGAACAATGGCTAACAAAAGAATTTATGTCCCAAGGATTGTAAATCTACTGGCACCAGCTAGCATTACATATATTTATAGTAAATCTGGGAAGTCAGAAGAGAAAAGAATAGATAGACTTTGTCTGGTTCTACTTTATACCTTGGTGAAATAAGGAAGACTAATTCCTTGTCCTTTGCAACTCCTTGGGTCAAATGAGAATTCTTTACTACAGTAGTATCATATTGGCTGCATCATTTGGAGTTTTAAATGCTATCTATACTTTAACTCTTTTTTTTCTTAATCAAACCCTCTTGTCCTTCCGATGCCTCTTCACTACAAACACCTAAATAGAATTGAGTTGATCATTTGAATGTATGAGGAAAGGAGGAAAAAAATTAAAATTATCAGAGAGCTTTGCAGCCACCAAAATTTGCAGTCACTTGTATAGTTGCATAGCACTGCCTCTGTTAAATTCCATTAGAATCCCCTGTCTATGTTTATGCATCTTGAAAGTCCAAGACTGCCACAATATCAAGGCTTTTTTTAGCAGAAAGTGTTATATATGAAATTTGTTTGCACATGCGTGTGAGACAGTGCTGCTTAGCAGCTGTATAGGTGTGTGTTTTTCAAATGCAGACTGCAGAAAGTAGATTTCAGGAATAAAAGTTCAAATACGTGTTTGTATGCATGTATGTCTAAATAAAGGAAATGGGAATATCGAACTAAAATAATGAAGGATAAATCAAACGTGCATGGGTTGGTTTCTTCAACTGCTTATTTGCACTTTAACTTCACTCTTCCAGAGGCTGTTTCTGAAGGGTATAAAAGTTCATTACACAAATAAGTTTATGTAAATGATTGACCCATTTCAATTATGGATGAGGATCCTTTATTACTTTATTGGGAATATAAGAAATACAATTGAAATAAATCAAAGTCAGTAGTTTTAGGCAATATCACTGTTCAAGTTTATTCTCCAATCTTGGCTTGGAATGCTGATGCAATTGTTTCAAAAATCCTTAGTCACACAACTAGAGGACTTCCTTACATAGGAGAATATTGCCAGGTAAAATGTAACAGGATTCTACCTCTTGTTTGCTGTACTGTACATGATTCCATCAGTAATGGTACTCTTAATAAATCTAGCTTTGCCCTTAAGTCTAAAGATAAGGATACTATAACTTAGAGCTAATCTAAAATATGCAGAAAAAATAATTTTTCAACAGTCCAGTAATCTTTCTTTACAATTATGCACCAGCCAGTTTTTGAACTCCATTCAAATTGCTTTGTCCTTTGAAAAATGCTGCTGGGCAAATTATATTTGGTCAGTAAAGAAACTAGGGAAGATATTATGTGGAAATAGCTACTTAGAATAAAAACAGGGAGCAAATCTAATCTCTTAAAAATGTTTTGTAAGCTACTCAAATTTATTTCTCATGCCTCGGCACTACCCTGTTTCAGTCAGAACTGAGATTGGAAATTGTGAGAAAGCTTGTTCTTGCACTACAGCTGATGTGAATGAAACAAGGAAGTACTGCAAAATCACAAGACAGATTGTTTTTGGGAGACTGTCATCTGATTTCCAGACTGTAGAAGACTGGATGAGATCAGGTAAACTCTGGAGACCACTAAACTTCTGGATGTATATCTGAACTGAACCACCATAAATTTGTGACTTCTTCTTCACTAATGTCCACATTTTCTAGACTTGAGTGTAAATAAAATAATTTTAGTCTAGGAAAGGAGGAAACACAATGTACTACAGTAATCAGAGGTTTAGTTCCATTATCATTACAATTAGAACTGTACCATGCATCCAACTGCACTGATCATAGTGATTTAAATAAAGCTTATGTCCCTGAAGTCACTGGAGATAAACTGGTTCAACTGGGAGAAGATTCCTGCCATATCTGTTAATAGCATTTAGTTAAGCTGCAGACACACTGCACCTTATTAATGCATGATATAAACTTCCACTACTGCAATGATATTTCGTTGGGAATAAAGTTGATTCACTAATCCTAACTTGACTCATCTTTCCCCGTAATCACCGCCTTCTGATGTTGTATTGGCATGGTTCATAATGGTCCCTCTGTTGAAACAGTGTTTATGGTCATGGTGGCTTAACCTCTCTCTGCCGTATCTGTTTATCTACAAAGCAAAGCCTGTTTTGCAAATCTAGTATGCGTACTATGCAATTTAGACTTAAAAATGGAAGTTCTGACCTGGTTTTGCTCATTAAAGAAACAAATGTGTGGAGGTTGGCATGAGTTCTCACTAAGAACTGTGAAGCATTTTGTAAAATTTGAACAATTTCTGTGTATTTGTAGTCAACTTCAAGTCTGAAAATGAACAAATACTACGAATAAGATGTTCTTTTTTCTTTAAACAGTTTATATCTTACTCCTGTTTTAATTATTTAAATCAGCAAATGTCTACATTAATTTTTTTCAGTAAAATCATAAACTAAAGTAAATTCTTTTATGCTTAGCCTAGAAGACAGATTTGGGAAAATAAATATTTTATATACTTAGTTTGTGAAGTCACAGGCAATGGAAACTTTCAAGGGACTGGACCAAAGCAACACAAAATGCAGGAAATGACCCCTGCATTGGATTTCAGAGGCGACAGATTAGAAACAATGTCCTCTTACAACTTCTTTAACTTTGGAACATACTATCCGAGAAGACTCTTGGGTTACTGGAACCAGCCACCTGAACCCTAATGAGCAATAGTTTTATTAAGTATGATTGCAAAGAATATATGTCTGTATGTAAAGACCAGGGGAAACAAAGGTAAGTCACAGCTGACTTTTAGCGCTCATGCCAGTGCTGAAAAAAATGTCTTCATCCCACTGGATTAATTCAGGACACCAAATGGGTGTCCTTGGGGAGTTTTGTTCAGGCAGCGAATCCCGTGTCGGTCAGATAGTGTGCTCCAGCCAACATTGCCATGGCCAGAGAGTGGTGCGGAAGGGAAGTTGTTCTCCATGCTGAATGGTGTCTTTGTTTGCCTTGCCGCAGCAGTTACATTCTGCAGGCCCTGCAGATACAACAGTGGCTGTATGAGAGAGGAATGGAAATGAGATGCTGGCTCCCCCCCAAAAGTCCTACTTCTTTCCATTAAAACTGCAAAGATTCTGGCAACTGAAAACCCGCCCTTCATATCGAGCAATTTTTTCCTGCCTCTAAAAGGCGAAGTAGCCAAAAGCTCAAAGTGAAGTTAAAATATAGCATAGCTGGGCATATGTCAACATTTTATAGGTTGGTTACCTTGCAAAACAGAACAAGGCCTGCTGGTAAATCAAAGACAATAATCACACAGTGGCTTCAACTACCTGCAAATCTGTAAATTCACCGAAGCCCTAAATAACAGTAGAATTGCAATGCAGCCAGAACTGATATGTTTGCTAAACAAGTTTTTTTAGTATCCTTCAGCTTCACATGTAAACAGTTTAGCTCTTCATCTCTACACATTTTTCAATCTCCTTCTGGCTGAAAATCCCTGTTTGCTGGTAAAGAAGGCTATCATAAAATGACCATAGTCTGAGTTTTTTCAAGTTGATGTAAACCATCAGCAAGTTATGGGATATCATATTATCCTTCAATTAGAGGTAGGGCGTCTCCTTCTCCTGCTTCTTTTTTTAGTGGGAATTAGCCCATTAATAAAGAACCATCTCTTCTGTTTTCATAATTCATTTTAGAAAAATGATGTTGAAATTTTTTTCTTAATTCTCATCTTTCACACAGAGCATGCTCATCTTCACAGTGACATAAAATATCAATATTTCTTTAAAAGTGAGTCTTTTGATAGCCTTGTCAAAGAGATCAGAACCGTATAGCAAATGTGAAGGAGAAACTACATCACACATCATAACTGAACTATGTTACTACTTGTGGCCTAAATTGGCTTTCTATCTATTTTATGTAATAAAAGGGCAGTTTGTTTGCATTAGCAGAGTTATTTGCTGTTGTCATCATTGGTTTGCTCACCACATAGCTCTGATATGCTTGACCACCATGTGTGTATCACAATTGTAAGGCTCACAGTATGTTTTCCAACTCTTATTGGTTTGTCAGCCTGTATGATTTATTTTCTAATTTTTTCAATTAAGAGCACTCACGAAAAAAACCTTTCAGTAAGGTGGAAAATCTTACAATTTAATTTTGGAAAAGCTTATGTTACCAGCCTTTATTCAAACATAACTCCCATTGGTGTAAATAAATATAAGATGTAGTATAGATAGAACTCTTGCTTTGTAACAGCTCACTCACAGGCCCCAGCTGCCTGTTTGCTCAGGGAAAGAAAGAGAAAGTAAGTACTTTTACACTCCCCTGCATGACCTAAGTATTTTGCTAGAGCAAGCACAACTACAGCAGCAGATCTACTGTGCAACATTTAAGCAGCCATCAACATGTTGACCTGAGCAAAGGCATTCATCATCTTCAAGGAGGTGTTCAGCTGCCCAAAGGACCGGGTCATAAACATTTAAACGTTCATGAGCACAAAATAACCAAACCCACACTGTTATGTTCCTACAGGAAATATCATTACAGTGAATGCCCTTAGTTAGAGGTGCTTGAGCGGATATTTTTCTGCCCACTAGACATCAGCATTGTTATCGAAGGTGAATGCAGAATTTCAGCTTTAGATGGCAGAATTTCCAGTAAGGTTCCTGTGAAACTTTAGATCTATAATCAAAAAGAGAAACTTTCAAAAGTGAATGGTATGTTAGATGCTGATTCTTGAAAATCTGGAACATAGCAACCACAAATGCTGTTGAACCAAATCCATTGAGCTAGCTATTAACAGACTGCAACTTAAACACATATGTTCATATCCATCCCTGGTAAGTATTAACCTCCTAAGCCAAGTGGAAATTGTGGCTGTATATAGATAGAAGTTGAACTGAAATAACAAGATAAACAAATGGTAAACAACCATTTTTAAAGGTACATCTAGTCATTTTTTAAACTTAGGAATAAGTTCGATTCTAAACACCTGTAACTCAATCCTAAACTTTTATAGCTCTTAAAGTCACGTAACGATAAAATACAATCTGAAAATACAGGAAAGCATTCTTCATAAACTGATGCAATTTCATATATTGATGATAACATCTGCTACAGTATCTAAACCAGATAATTTCTGAGAAGTTAAAAGCTTTATTTGCCTATTAACTCATGGGTGCTTTTCTACAATTCTTATTTACCTGGAGGCTAGAAAAGCAGAACAAAGCCAAGCCTTTATTTGCTAAGCAACCTATCAAGCAATTGTACAGAATAATTTTTAAGTTGGTCCAATGGCAGCTCTTTTGAGTTGTGTGTTGAGTTTTTGTTTACCTTGCTGTTACAGCAATAATAGCAAGGTGGGGTCTTATTCACTCAGTAGGTAGGACCCTAAAATTCTGAATGCTTCACTGTTTACCAGACACAAGTGCTGGGTTGGACCATATTTACCCAAATCTGGGTCCACTGACAGCTAGGTGTGGCTTTATTGGGCTGTTACTCACACAGCTTTGACAGAGAAGCTCAGTTTCTTACTGACAATGCTTTAAGGAAATTACAGAGACGTGCAGGGATGAACTAATTTATGGTATTATGTATTAATTTGGAATGATTTGCTTATTGAAACTATATCTGGATGCAATGCCGAGAGACCGTAAATTAACAAGAAGCGACAAAGTAAAAAATATTTATTTGCGCTAACTTTGTGGACAGCAGTTAAATAAAGGGAACATCTGTTTATCAAAGGCAATGTACTGCTTCTAATTAAACCATCATCTTGTTTAATGCTGAATTGGTAACTCGGCTTGCAGATCACACCCTTAAACAGACAAACCTCATGACTCTCTTTCCAGTATCCTATACTGTCAGAGAAAAAAAATATTTCCTGTTTCATATTTTGAATAGGTGTTGTCTCATAATAGTAGCTGTAAGACTGAGAGACATTATGCAATGCAGTTCTTGCTTCAATGCATGTTTAAAGTTAGAACTTAATAACTTAAGGGAAAATTTAAGTCAGTAGGAATTTAGCTGCTGTGACCTTTAACCAAGGGAAATTTTCATATTGTTTACAATGAAAAGAATTTTGAAATCCTTTGAAGAATGATGAATGGTTTGAAGTACTCTAAGTATTAGTTATGGTGATAAGACCTGAGCCTTGGAAGTGCGTTATTACAGCTCTGAGTGTCTCATATTGTTCAGCTAAAATAGTTTCCTGGCATGGCTGATCTATTCCGAAGGAATTATGACATTTCCAAGAAAAAAAGGAAAAGGTTTATTTAGTAGTCATCATCTAAATCATGAGTGATTTTTTTTTTACATTCCCTTTGTGCTTCTTCATACAGAAGGAAAAAGTTATGGAATCAGTGTTCTGTTCTCTAGCAATATTTGGCAGGCAGGTGTGAAGTTTGAAAATATATTAGAAGGCCTCTGTTTGGCAAAGCTAGTATAAAGTGGCTACAGAACAATAAACAATCCTCTTTTCCCCTTCCCCCACCATGACAAATATCCTGTGTAATCAAATCTACAATAACACAGAAGGTCATAATACAGAAACATCTTAGGGGCACTACATATCCAAGAATACAGTTTTCAAGATTTTGCTGAAATCAGTAATTTTTATGGTATGATGTCCTGACTTACAGTTATTTCAGCCTGCTTTGGACAATGCCTACCTCAAACTCTACTTAAGCTAGGTGAAGTTCTTCTATTTTTAAGAGAATGTCTGTCTTGAAGCAACAGCCATATACAAACCTACGAGTATCTTTTGTGATGCTGTTGCTTTTTGCAATGACAGTATCCAACTAATATATGCAATACTTCCTACTGTAGGGTCTGCTCCTGGGATCCCAATCAATTATTAGATTTTCATTGTCTTATGTTGTGTCCATAGCCAGGGTGATCATTTTCTACCCATGCTGGCATTCTTAGATTTATGTTAAACCAATGTCTGAATTTGTGTAGCTTCTACTTTTTTCAAGAAACCATAATGTGATACCTTTAAAGAACAGGTCACACAATATTAAGAGATCCCTTTAGAACTGTCTGGGTGGGATAGAAATGTTCTGTGCAGCTACCAGGGATGAATAATCTTGACTACTGACTCCAGGAACCTTTTCTTAGTAGCTGCTCTGGTGATTGCAGTCCATGTTTCATCAAACCTATAAGCTTATTTAAAATCAGGGTTTCTTTAATAGGATTTCTTGATGCATTTTTATTTTCTCAGTTACTCCAGAATGACTACCTTGAATCATAAAATCTCTTCTATCCTTGTATTAAATTTACAAACCACACCTTTTTTTTTTTTTAGTTTAAAAAGAATCTGCTTTCTTGGACACTGTTTACAATTCAGTGATTGTGTTAGCATTCTTCTCTTATAAATACTCCTGCTTCTTTTAAATGAAAAAGGAGTACAAATAATAAATAGAGGGAAACTTTCCATGGTCAGGGATTAAGGCAAAAGTCATCATCTTTTCTGTGAGTATATAGACAATTATTATTAATGTATGTGATGCATAAAGTACTGGCCTCCACTCTGATGAAGGTAAAAATCTATAATCTGAATTTGAAGTGTCCACGGGCAATTTAATTTTGAACTATCCATTACTTTATTGCTTCTTTGAGTGCTTCAAGACAGCATTTTTATTACAACTCACTCTCCATATTTGTTGAACATCTTTGCATATTAATACTCCGACGTTTCTAGTTTGATGATTTTGATTAGACGCATCTTTTCTCTTTACAGTTTATAACCCCAAGAGATATGCTTCTTTGTTATATTAGTTTTTCTAGCTGGTCTGCTTTTGCTTTAGGAACATCATTTTTGTTCTGGTACTATGGGCTACTCAGAAATTGCTCAGAGACACGGAACTAAAGGACATCTGCTTCATTAACCACCTCGGTTTTTACTAATATACATTGCATAATTTAAGTCTCCACACAGTATAACCATCCATTGTCACTGGCTTATGTCAGAGCTTTATAAAGGTGCTATTCATCACCAGATGAGAATATGTATATTTACTGAATATCTTGTCGAGGACAATTCATCAGGATGCAAACATGAGATTTAGAGTACCAACTTATGTAATTAAATTATTTCTAGAAATACATGGAGGATGCTCAGAATTTATAAATAGCAGCCTATTCACTTTTTCATAAAACAAAATCTTACCCTTGTCCCATTGGCAAACATCCTTTGGAAAGTGTGATTTGGGTGGAGTGAAAGGTGAGAAAATATACTAGCCCATTGAACTTCTAAATCTCACATGGTCCAGGAACTAAGCAGGTGATTGGTGGCACTGGTAATGGTAAAGTTTGAAGTGGACAGGGTTAATAGTATAGTTTAGGGGACCCTTTCTGTACGTAAAAATCTCTCTACAGATTTTCCAAGATGTAAAATGGTCACTAGGTTCCCTAACACACATTTGAGAGCATACTTGCTATTACTCCTCTTAATGGTGGACTGATTATTTTTCTATACAGTATAAAATACATGTCATTCATATCACACCTATTGAGCTGAATAGCGAAGGCCAGGCTAGCAGATCCATGATCACAGAACGTATGTAAAATTCACATGTGCAGATTCAGCAACAATAACACTATCTTCCCACTTCTTTTGTACTTTTGTTTCCTTGGAAAGGACTTACAGGTGTATAAGCTCAAAGCCACAACATTTTCCAGGCCTTCATCTGAATAGCCATGGGACCAGGATTATTGGGTAAGCTGTGGAGTGTATTTCAGGCTAGACAGAGACAAAGAAAGATTCCAACCAGTTCAACAGCAAGTGAGATGAAAATTTTCTTCTGGGAGGAAGGGATGAAGGATTCATGGAGAGATAGTTAAGCACAGTATGCTCTGCAAAGGCATAAATACAAAAAGCTGCACCAATTCAGTTCATGGCTGCATCCTTATTATGGTTTTGTACACTTAGATGAAGAGAACAAAAGTAATACGGGAGAAGACAGCAAATATTCCCAATAGACATACAGTACTGCATACCATAAACAGAGAAACACTTACTAAAACACATACTGAAACATATATTGAAGCACATGTTGATGGGTTACCTTTCCATAAATATATTCTCACAGCATTAAAGACAGACTTGAAAAGAGCTAAATCAGGCTCATCAGACATGAGGAAAGGAAAAAAAAAAATTCAAAGCAGACAGGAATTTACATGAGAACATGATAATTGCTGGTCAAACTCAGACTCAGACATTAGAGAATTACTGGTATGCACTATCTATTCTCTACCTAGTGCTGGAAATACATGATCACTACAAAAAGTAACCAAGGCAAGCATAGGTAGAGAGAGAGAGAGAGTAGAACAGTTCCACTGAAACTCCCCCCATGGTATTTGTATTCTTGACAGAATGAGTCTGGTCAAGGGAGGGAAGAGTGTTCATAACACATTTGGAGAATATGAAGCAATTGTTTAGCTTTTAGTGCTATGTAAAGGTAGAGAAAGCCCTGGAACTTAGACTATGTTTGATACTTACTGGAAAAACAGATTTAAGACCTAACAGATTTGCTTCAGAAATGTAACAGCAGATCAAAAAATCCCAATAGTGGAGAAAAGCTTCACTAAATAATTATTTAAAGAATGAGAAAGTTTATAAACATGGACCACATCATGGTTCTGTACACAGGAAGCAAGCTTCTACAAAACATGATTCAAGCTAATGAAAGACAGTTCTGGGGGATACATGAATCTCATGCACGAGACTTTCCTATTTACTGCTGCACGTATTCTCATTTGAAATGAAACGTTAGTCACACTTAGTGGTAAAGATGGAGATATCCTAGGCATCCTTGCGTGCTGCCTTGGATTTGACAATTAAAGATCTTACCCAATCTATACAAATACTTAGATAAGAATCACACACAGAAACCAGTACAAAATCTTGGGAGTCAGAAAATATTGAAAAGACTGCATGGCATTTTTAATTTTGTTTGGTAGTTTCTGTTGGGGATTGTTTCTTGTTGTTGTTTGGTTTTCTTCAGGTTTTGAACAGTAAACTTTTTAGATCTTTTGTGGTCAAAAGAAATGTTTATGTAAAGAGAGCAGAGTTCATGCTTTAGAGTTTGGGCAATAGGTGGTCTTTACCACATCTCCTTTCGAAATGGCGTCAACATGACTTAAGCATGTCTGCAGAGTTCTGATGAATTGTTCAAAGTATACTAGTATCAGCAGTTGTCAGAAGATGTGACACAGGTTCCATATAATTATCACTAAGAAAAGACCGTCTATTTTACCATGCACTTATGCAAATGCTAAAGCAGGAATTTGGAGACAGCCTCTGCCGTGATGTACACAAGATACAGCTCAGTCACTCAAGGAGAATAAATTATGGTAATGTGGTAGAATCATAGAACGAGCTGAATTGGAAGGGACCCACAAAGGTTGTTGATTCCAACACCTAACCCTGCATAGGACAATCCCAAAATTCACACTGTGTATCTGAGGGCGTTGTCCAAATGCTTCTTGAGTATTGGCAGCCTTGGTGCCGTGACTGCTTCCCTGGGGAGCAATTTCCATGCGCCACCACCCTCTGGGTAAAGAACCTTTTCGTAATATCTAACTGAAACATCCCCTGGCACATCTTCTTACCATTCTCTCGAGTCTCAGTACCCAAAGTAAACCTGAAACTTAGAAATGCAACTGTGTCCATTCCTTTCAAAGAAATAAATTTCTATGCATTAGTAATGGACTGAAATGTACAGAAAAATATGAACTCAAAATTGTACTAACCAATGTATCAGCGATGAAAATGCAACTGTTCATACACTCAGCACAATAATTGCAGTAATCTGTCCTCTATTGTATTGAATATGCTTTGAACATGAATATGCTATGGAAATATTGTGATATGTATTTATACCTTTTGGCACAGTTAAACAACGGAAATATTTTAGTTCTTTATTTCTTATAAGGCAAAAATATTTTTAGCATGATAGGTAGTTGTTGTTAATGTCCCAATCACCACTGAGCAACCACACAGCCAAGGTTGTTATAGCTAAGAAATTCTGCAAGCAAACATCTTCAAAATATACCATCAAATTTTGTACATCAGGTGGATGTATCAGCTATTTTTTTAACCTCAATCTATTGACTAACACAGTGATACATAGTAGGTGAAGATTTCCAGTAGTGCTAATAGTTTCATTTTTCACAACTCATGTGTCTTAAATAAATTGGCAATGAAATAAAAGAATAAAATATACTTGGCTGTATTGACTTCTGTTTCCCACAACCAAAAGTGAAGATAAATAGGCCTCAACTCAATTATGCATCATGTTTAATTTTGTTCCTCAAATAATTCTATCCCATTCAACAAAGCAGTACACATTTCTCCTGTCAACACTGACACACTTAAACGTTAACTGTGTGTTGTCTGAAACCATAAGCTGGTGAATCCACTTTTTGGATTTATATCTACTGTGAATGAATCTGAGAAAGATTAATTACAGTATTTTAAAAAAGTATACTCAGAAATGCAAGTCATTTCAACCGCTTTCAGCTGCGAAGAGGTAGATATGTAGTCAAACAGATGTCTCTGCTCTCAGTAGTGGCAGGGAAAGAGAGACGACAATTCATTCCATCTATGCTAGACACTTATCTTCGGATGGGATGAATCACCCTTTGGGAGTCTCTACCTCTCTTCCTTTACTACAGAAGTGCAGATGAGCTTAGACTCAATGCCTAAATTTAGATTGCTAAAATTAGATGGGATGCACTCCACTTTTCATTCATTCATTTAATTAATCTAGTTAAAGGAACTTACTGGAAAATAAGTGGTGCAATTTTGTTGAAAGCTGTGATAATACTGTCCTGACTTGAGCAGTCTGGAGTCTAAGTAATGTGTGGGTGAAATGAAGTATCATCACCATTTTACACATAGTGTATTCAGGATGAAGAAAGCCTGTGTGAATCACTCTAACTTACTTAAACTAAAACTTTGTGTCAGAGTATTAATAAAAAGACAGTGATAGTCTGTTAGACTGCACAGAAAACTTAATGTGGTT
The DNA here is from genome assembly GCA_033556795.1 of Tapera naevia. Taxonomy (NCBI): domain Eukaryota; kingdom Metazoa; phylum Chordata; class Aves; order Cuculiformes; family Neomorphidae; genus Tapera; species Tapera naevia. Next base: position 6,758,414 of record JAUMJJ010000023.1, read on the forward strand.
TTTCAATAGAGCCCTGGAATTTCAGTTCACAAATAGCTATAATTTTTGATGTAAAAGTTCTCTGCTGAAATAAACATGCTTGCAATGTCTTTGGTCAAAGTCATCTAAATGATCAATAATCTCTCAGCATTCGTTAAAGTAGTCAGAGTAAGCCTAAGATCTTGAGATTCCACTGCTAGAAGCCTGACACCAGGAAATCCACTGTGATGTATCTACAGAACCAAAAATTGCTGTATACTCTAACCTTTATTTACTCTAAGGCTACTGTGCTAAAAAATAAGCTTTTACATTTTCATGGTTTTGGATAAAATGGTATTATGTTTTCATATTTGAAGACAGGGAATTATCTTACTGTATTTTACACTTACCCTTTGGCAATAGACAGATGTTACTAATCATAGATATTTAACATTGAGGAAATGGCTTCCTGAATCTTATTCATTACCCCTTGAGAAAGTGTCTGGTAAATTCATAGCATAATGAAGTCATATATAACAAGGCCATATCTATTAAAGTAATAATGTTTGTTGGAATACTATTTGGAACTTGTTGAAATTACCCTATTTTAGAAAGGTTTTTTTTTCATTTTAGGATCCTAATTCCAGTTTGTAATACAGAACAATCTTAAGGTAATAAATTAAATTGAGGTTGTGATATCAAATAAATTAAGACTTTTTGGTAAATGGTGTGTTTACAATAAATTCTAAGAGTACTGTACTTCCACAGACCCACTCCAGAATTACTATGATTTATAACACCTGTCCTACCCCTCCATTTGTTCACGTATCTGTATATATGAGGTTTTGTGTGTTTGTATATGTGTACAATCACATGTATGTAAGTGCATGAGCTTTATGCAACCTATACATACCAATTCAAAGCTCAATTAATAACCCCAGTAAACACAGCAGAGTTGCATTACTTTCAGGAGAGTAGAGAAGATTGCCAGTTTGGTCTACTGTACACTATATTAACAAGGCTCCTGCACACTGTATTAATAAAGTCAGAAAAATATAACATCTTACAAACTGCTTTTTTTCACTTTAATCTTTTATTTGTGTGTGTGTGTGTGAGTGTGTGTTAAGTTGTTGAGGGTAAGCATAGCTTTAAACAGTTCTTCGATGTTTAGTGTGATGTTAGAAATATGTTCTGGATTGTATTTATCTCCAAAAATCCATACTATTTTTTCATCTCTGAAATCCAGAGTCTTTTCTACCTGTATATCAAACATTTTGCTTAAATAAAGATCAGTAATAAAATGACAGTGGCATGGTGTATGTGGCCAGTCTGAATCTTTTCTTTGTGTTGTCAATGAATATATGAATATTTGAATATTTAGAATGTATAAGGTATAAGAATTGCATTTTGGCAGACAACTTGTGTCTCGATCACTGGATAATTTACAGAGCGGCATTAAAACACTTCGAAACACATAAGCAATCTTTTGTCAAATCTAATACACAACACTAAAAACACTATCTTGAGGGCTGTCTACTAACAATCAAGTCAGTTGATAAGGCTTACTTCTACTTAAAAAGTAGTTAGAACACATTTATTACAGTGACAATTGAATGTAATTGTAATAGGTCAGTATTTGTGCCTTGTTATACTAGCAGTCCTTATTGTTACCTGGCGTCTATTCCTTACTCTGCTACATAGGCAATCAAGTTAATGATACTGTCTCCAATTTCTTTGACCTTTTTCTTCATCTTTTCTTTTTCTGCAATATCTTCATCACCATATACAGCTTTTCTAAAAAAGATGTCACAAATATTCTGTGATTTTTCTAGTCTCATGACCTTTGTCACTCAAAAGAAAATGAAATAAACATCTATATCATCAAAGGTGCAGTGAAGTTTCTTGTTCAAGCCAAACATGAAGATATAGGATTATTTGATGTTCTTTCTACCTCTCTTAGACTTATCCTAACTTGACTGTTATTTTTTATATATAATTTTGATATCTTTACATGTAGTTGAATAAAATATTATTTCTTGTGTTTGCTCCCAATATTCTCACACTGTGGTTGCAATTTTACATTTCAGAATATACCATCTGTTTCTTCTCTTTTATTTAGAGAGTCCAGTTTGTGCAGTCACATATATCAAAACTGCAAATCCATCTTTGTACCAATAAGACGTTGATACCCTGATAGACTCTGAGATACTCTTTTTTTTGTCAATTTGTCCTTGCTTTCACTATCACTGAATGTATAGAAAGTAATATCTTTTGGATGCCAGTAAAATGTTTCTCAAATCTTACCAACAGAACACAACTATTTCAGATCATCCATCAAAATCAGTTTTTACAAGTGTGAAACTTGGATGGCTTCAGTGAGATTGAACAAGCCTGGATAAAATTCATTTGAGACAAAAGCAGTCTGCAAAGCTACCACTTACTAGTGACACCATTATGGTTATTAAATTCCACAGTAAATGTGGCCAGATATTTAAAAGATCCCAGTACTGGAAGAAATTACTCCACCAGTGATCAAGTAAGGGAAGTCATCACGAATTTCCAACAGAATACAGTTATGTAAGATGAACTGTACAGAAAAAACAACGAGTTCTTTCATATTGTCTCTTCTCGTAATATTTTAGCACTATTGGTTCAATTTCAGCAGATTTGAATGTTCTGAGATCTACACAGGTTATTTAGGAACCTGGACTGAAGAAACCCTGTACACCCTTACCATGGGCAGACAGGTATCTGTGTTCCACTCCAAGGTAACAATCCTTTTGGATAAGTATTTGCAGTAATACCAAGTCAACCGTGCTATCTAGGGATTTATACAACTACTGCATTACACTTTAAGCTTCACTGTTAGATCTTGGTTCATTTTTCCCCATTTACAATGGCTACCTTAATGCCATTTTTCTTAAAGTTTTGAATTACAAGAGGGCCAACTGCAACATTTTTCTTCCAAAAGATCCATTTAAATGAAAAGTACTCCTCTAGGGGTGAGACTTCTAAAATCAGAAAAAAATATTTTATTGTTATAATCTGTCTTTGTTATGCTGTACATCTAATTCTTACTTGGCCATAGGAGAGCCTTTTTGTGTCACATCTTGTAGCTTTATTTGCCCATACACAGTGTACTGCGGGATGTATCTTTTCAAATTGTAAAGAGTACAGAGAAAAATCCATAAAAAAATACGTAAGAGGTAAAAACCATGACTGACTGTAACTGATTTAATCTATCAATCTATTCGGTTTACCAGAAAGAAGATGGGGAGAAGAGATGACTGTAATATGTAAAATATGCATTGATAGAAAATACTAACTATAAACAGTTATTTAATCTGAAGAAAAAAGCAAAATAATTGCTAGAGTAAAAAGTAGACTTTTAAGGTAGAAAGTTACTTCTTATAGACCTTTCTTTTCCCACAAATTTATAAATATTAGGGTGAAAATACAGTAAAAAATTAAGCTTGATGATGTCTCAATGGTAAGAGTTCAGACTTGCCAACCTAATGATAGTTTCAAAATTTTATACCACTGAAAACAAATGTAGGTCCTGTTATATTACGTGGATGTCAAAGAAAATCCATACCATTCACCATTAACATGCACTACTCATTTTCCTCATTGCTGTCCACAATTGTAGGTTATACAATATGAACCTTAACAGCAAAGAGTTGCTGTCAGATCAGGTCAGACTTCATCTAAAACAGTACAGCACTGACCTGTTTTACGTTTTCACACTTGCTTCACTTATAGAGGCATTTGGAGGGCATCATGATCCAACAAAAATCTGCAACAGTTTTTTCCACTACCCTTCCTCCTCTGCTTGAAAGAAGCTTTGAATTTGGCTTAAGAAAAGATGAATTTTTATTTGAGATCTTTAGTACCTGTCAACATTCCTGTACAAAGAGATTTTTCCTTACTTAGTGTCAGGGACACACACACTAATGATCTGCACCCTAATTCCTCCCCTTCACCCCTAACAGTTATACTGGCTATAAACTGAATGAAGCCATAAGGGTAAGTTTGCCAGTAATAGTTTAAATAGTGTGTTATTATATATGTACTTCAATTTGAGTTACTTGTAATATTGAAAACAAGGACTAGTGCATTGCTATATTTGGGGGAAATAAAATGTCAGTATTGCAAGACTTGAGTATTAAAAAAATACATTCATAGACTGGCCTGATGTCACTGTATGGTGAATATGGTACACATTTCCCATACAAATTCCTACAATAAATCAATACCACAGCACAACCAAATGCAGTTAAAGTAATGCACTTAAAACATAGTTTAAACATATCTCTGACCATACTTACAGTAAAGTTCTCACTTCATTATAAAGATTATTTTTATTTGCTTAATTTGATTTGATTCTGGAACATGAAAATATTGTTTCAGATTTCTGTATGAAGGAAGATACACAACTGTTAATCCATTGTTTTTTGTTGTAACACACATAGATTACTGAAAATATTTTTAGAAATATCCCATAGAATATTTACATTCAGTCCTGCAGATTTATAAACCGCATAAAATTTTTAACCGAAGTGTTTTCTCATACAGGAAAAATGACATCAACTTCTCCTGCCACTGTAGCCAGGACATTAAAATGATTAATAGATGTGGTCATATATATTTCACACAATTGTCCTTTCTACTAAATCCTAATTCCAACTTTTCTGGTTTTTTACAATTACCTAGAATACTGGTTCTTTCCCTGAAACTCCGAAACTAGCCTTTATTTCCTGCCAACAATTCATTAAAGACTGATATGGCTAAAATTGTGGAACTTGATAATTTCTGGGCATGGTTTTATTTATTTGTATATTTTCAAAATTCACTATATGAAAATATTTTATAAGAAATCAGGTAATATGACGGAAATATGACAGCTAAACATGAGCTAGACTTCTAAGTCTTGGACAAAAGGAAGCCACAATCTTCTTTTCCTCTCACTCCTGCAGTTAGTTCTAGGGAAGACAGTGCATAAAGGTGAAGGAGCAATTCAAAAGCAGATGCCTCTCTGTCACAATGCTTGGCATTTCCACATTATCTGTAAGAAATGCTTTTGCCAAAGGATATACCGTTAGTGCAAGATGCAACTAACAAGTGCAAAGTTTTCAGAGTATAAATATGTCAACAGCATAAATGATGGCAAATGCAGTATGTGTTTTGGACAGCTCTGACACAGAAACAGGCCAAGAGAATGATATAAGCATTTTGTATTTTTGCCCTTTTCTGGAAAAATAAATTACTTTAGATTGCTCCGTAATCACAGATAAATGTATAAAAATGATAACGGATTTTCCATATTTACAATTCTTAAAATAGAAGTATTTAATGTGTTATAACATAGGCTGGCGTGCTTAAATTCATGGAAAATGTGCTGAGATTATTTTTATTTCTCAGAAATGCATCCTCATTAGCAAGAATTTATAAACCATAAAAACCTCTGAAAATATACATACATTCAATTAATGATTTTCTTAGTTTATAGATAAGCTGCAACTTTAAATAGTGCTCATCTCTTGAAATTTTGCTTTGGATGTCTTTTCTATGAATAGTTCGTGACCTATCCTTCATATGCAGCTCGTCGGGAGTAGGTGATATTTTATATTCAAAATGATTGATTCTACAGATTGTAGGATAGTCACGTCTATGAGCTAGTCAGTTTCCCGTTACTTTAGAATCAGATCTGTGTGACTAACACTTGGAAGAATAAATGCAAAATTTTATATATTATTATTTGATAATAATGGCAAAATGAATACTGATTAGAACGTGAAGGGTATACACAGAAAATCTCAGAAATCAATAAATCAATCTAAATATTAGATTTTCTCCTGGAAAACAGAAAGTTTGTATCATTTAGCACCAGGAAAGGGCTTTCCCACTATGTTTTGCTTGGTCAGGTCTGCTACTCTATGCACTTAGAGATACCAGCATGACAGGAACTACCAAGGAAGCTATACTTCCTCTGCAGACTTGCAATTTTGATTATGCAGAACACAGATATAATGACAAAACAAAATTGACGTTTCTCCCTTTGATTTCTTAGGACAAAGTTTATTTCCTAAACCACTTTTGAAAACTCTCAAGTTTTCACATTTAGATTAATGGCACCTAGTGCCCTATAAGAACATGAAATTAGGCTTGAAAGACCACTTTCTGTCATAAAAATATATTACTACAGCTATTTATTTATATTGCTGTCACGTGTAAGAGTACTAGTCTAAGATGTTGTCCCAGTTGTGCTCGATGCTGTTCAAACACAAACCCAAACCAACACCTTTCCCCAGTGTACAATGTAAAGATGAAATATGAGAGAACACAAGTATAAGTGAAACAATGAGGTAATATTCTTCAGAAAGACAGGTGGCAGTTTCAGCCACTGAACCACAACCCATCTTTCCTAGTTTTGAAAGAGGTTAATATATTAGTATATATGACTATTTTTGGATGGCTGGAGACTTCCTCTTACGCATGAGAAACAGCATGATATAGAACACAACTTTGTAAATATGTTGAAAATAGTTCTGAGTCAAATGGAAGCTAATGCCATGGACCAGTTAAAGACCAGGATCCTACATCCTCACGTTGTGAGGCAGAGCTTAGGAAGACGTTGAAAATGCAGTTTGTTATTGTCCTCATTTTTTATGGGAAGAGTTGTAAAGGCAGCAGAGAGAAAATTAAAACAAGAAATGAAAATGTGAGAACTGGAGTTTCAATTGCAGGTTTGTCAATTAATTAAACTGAAAAAGTAATCAGTGTTTCCAAAGACAAAACTAGCAAACATGAAAGAATAGTGAAATGAGAGAAAGTCTGGGTAGTAAGGCACAGGTATTAGGGCTTCAGCTTGGAGTTACTGAGGCTCCTTGCAGAAACTTAAAGGCTTTCAACTCTCGCTAAAGTCTTGGTTTACAGGAAGTCTCAGTACAGGGAACAATGCAAAAGACACAAGAAATGAAGGTCGTACCTTAGTCTTAGTGTCCACAGCATATGAAGTTCACGCAAAATCAGATCAGTCAAAATCTGAGGGCCAAGACTAAAGGGAACAGTTGCGTCCACCAGCCTCTCAGCAGGACCTGTACCACATGCACTGCTACGTTATCATAAATTTCTGCTCCCTCAAAGACATAACTTCATACCTTTGCTAAGACAAGTCTTCAAAATATTAAATAAGTGACTGTATTTGCAACATAAATAAAATGCATTGACTGCTCTTTACTCCCCTGGATGATAAATGTTTTAATACTTAACTGTGGAGCATTGAATTGTCTTCCCTAACTTAGAGACCAACGTTCTAGTACAGCTGTATGTGTACCTGACAAATCAATGTACTACATATTCAAGCAATTTGGGCATACACTTAGCAATAAATTACATTAAGATTCTTACAAAAGATTCAAGAAACAACAAACCCTCAGCTGCCAAATATCATAGGGATAAACTTAAAGGATGCAAAAGTATTAATTTATGTTAAACACATACACTTACACCCTTCTGTGGTTAAACATTAAGGTTATCCAGCCTTTCTGGAGAGAGATAGATAGATAGATAGATAGATAGATAGATAGATAGATAGATAGATAGATAGATACATACATACATACATACATACATACATACATACATACATACATAGACAAAACGCTGAAAGCAGAAATGGGAAAACTCCTGGACTTGTAATTCAAGAAGTGTTTAAAATAAATTTGACTTTATTTGTAAGTCAGTATCTGTAAGCGTGCACTTAATAACTGCATTAATTCTGTTGCTCAAACTATCATCAGGACTAGACTCAGGAAAATCTACTCAATTTACATATAATTTAATGTGTCTAAATCTTACTATAGGTACTATTCTTGGGCCTGTATACTTTACAGCTTCCAAACTAGCTTATAAAGAAATAGATTTAGGCACTCAAATGTACACGTCTTTAGCTTTTTATGAACAAAATGTTTACTCCTTAAAAAGGGAGAACATCTACCGTTTAATTATTGTATATACATTTTACCGGGCCTTGTAAAAATAGTCCTCATATAGTTAGAGATTTATAACACAATCATTGATATTGTTTTAGAGAGTACAGAAAGATCAAAGTCCAGTCTTGAGAGCACTGTCATCCATGAGCCTTTGATGTCAAAGGAAATCTTGCATAAGTAAAATTTACATTGTTTTAACTAGTTAGTTAGAGAAAATAGTCACGATGAAATTGTTCTCTGCAATGGCATTAATTTCTGTATAAGTTTCAAGGATGCACATGCAAAAAAGAGCATGAATATTTAAATGTTTCAAGAATAGACCAAATTCCAGTTCACTTGGGATAAAATTTATAAAGGTTCTGCCGAACATGCACCTTACTCTTCTACTACAAGAAACAATTCTTGCTCTGCCTTGGAAATAATAGTTGGCAGGACAAATGCAGTGGGCAAAAATTATAAAAGAGCTCTGAGAATCAATTTATCTGCTGCCAGATCAGCAGACTTTCCTCCCCAGATAATGGCACTATCTAGTTTTGCCTTGATCCACTGCAAATCATTGCCTGGTAACTTGAGCTGATTCCCTTTCAGGTCAGTTTTTATTAGTTGAAAACCTTTTAATTACAAGCTTGACCAATGCAATCTTTTTAATGTACAAAAATATGACTCCAAATGCTTACATAAACAGTGTTCCAGGCACTGTTTTCCCAATGCTACTACTGTTCATATTTACTGTCAGGATTTCTCCTATTAATCAGCATAGGTCAATCTAGCTTTTAGACTAAATTGGCAGCTTTGAAACAAAAATTAAACTTTCTTTCTTCTGAGAAGTTTTTTCTGACTTTCTGTCTGTTCATGGGATGCTTTCTGCCCTGTGCCAAGCAGGCTTCTGCCCTTTGCATTGAATGCATTCCTTCTTCTGGAACCTGCCTGGAGAAGTCTTCCCTGGGAATAGTGTGTAGCCAGGACATTGTGGATTAAAGTCCTAATCTTACCACTGAGCATTATTTACTGCCAGAAATATAAATGTTGCTTGTTTTTCTTGAAAGTTTCCCTTATCATTCTAGTAATAGTAAAAGGTCAGAAAACTCAACCTACCTGTAAGAGGTACAAATGAAAAGCTCTGATTAGGTCTTTCTGATTAGATTTCCAAAGTTTGTTTCAAGATTCTATATGTGATGTCATTTTGAACAGAGCATGGGAAAGGGGTTTCTTGCTAGAAGAAGAGATGTTTGTGCCCTACTGAGTCTTTCAATAATCAGGGGAGATTTCCTCATTCCATAGTGAGGTCAAGTTTATTACCACAACAGAGTTTTCTGCTAGCATGAGGTAGCTCCTCCTCCACTCCATGTGGTTTCGTAAGACTAAATGTCATGCTACCATATGTGAGACCGCATATTTCCAAGACCTCTCTGAATTGGTGCAGCTTGCAGCATAAAGGAAACATTTTTTTTTTTCTGCACATTAAATATATTAGGGCATAAGGGCTGCTTGTGTTGACTTGATGAAGCTCCAGCTGTGTGCCACTGATTGTTGATACATAGCTATCATATCTGTCAGTCTACCAGCACGTGATTGTACTGATTCGGGAGATTAACATCCTCAGCCCGACTACACTAGAAAATAGCATTCAATCACTGTCACTGCAATATTTACTTTGAAATCAGTCTGCTTTTCTGGTAGAAAGCAGATGAAGAGCCAAACATGGAGCAATTTACTACATGAGTTTTATTGCAGACCCACATGTGGAAGGTCTTTATTCTTTTCCCCTTGATCATTATCCAACTTCAGTCAAAGCAAACGTGACTCAATATGGCAAAAAAAAAATCTTCTAATAGGATTTATAATGTACAACAGATTATACAACCAAATCGCCCAGCTCAAATGGTTTAGAAGTTGCCTAGCTACGGATTGGAAAGGTTGAGAAACTCCCTGCTAAAGTGACAGGAAATGAAGCCCATGAGTGCTTGAGGGTTGAAGCTTCAAGCACCACCTGGTGACAAAACTTTAACATTGCCTTTATAGATAATCCCAGGGAAAGCACGGGAATGAAATGTTTCTAAAACTCTGCTGCAGTATTGGCAGGGAATGAGAATCTGAGCCAGAAGCAGAACATTGTTTTTTAAAAAAATACAAATAAAACTATAAAAACAATGCAAGAGGCACTAACTGGCAATGGACTGCTCAATAAACCTTAAAAACCCTCGTGAAAAAAGTGTCTTAGGCTAGTGTTGCATAGGAGAACAATGTGGCTATAACGACAGTAATTTGTGAAATCACTCCCCTCTTGGGAAGGAGATTTTTGCGTGAATAAGACAGAGCGCTAGTCACTATTAATATTTTTCTCCAAGAAAAGAGCATCTTGTGGTTTACACCAGCAGTTACCTGGAGCGACATGAGTGAGATTTTGTTCAACAACTATAACAGCAAGTCCAATATTGTTCAATACAAAACCTTGTGAAATGCTTATTCTATGCATAATCATTTTATTTTATGAACATGCCAATATGGATGCTCCCTCATAGCAAACAAAATAAGATTTTTAATCTTTTGAGCAGCTCAATCATACATAAAACTCTGTAGGACAAGCCTGACTTGTCAGAGAAGTTATTGCTGGGAAAAACAATATTAAACTGTGTTTCGAAAGCATGGAATTAGAAAGAAATTCTGGCAAAATTTCCTCTATATACAATATCTCTAAGCCATTTACCACACTGAATGTTGTCATATTCCTATATCTTGATTAAGGAAAAGGCTGTACAAGCAATGTGTTTATATGACGGAATAGAAGTACTTGCTGGAATAGTGTTTAATGTTAAATTCTGCCAAATTTTCTTTTAATTTGTGGTATTTTAATTCTATTTAGGGTGATGCCTGCTAGTGGTATCTGGCGCTGAGCTACTCTACTTATGCTGTTCATTAAGGAACGTACTGCATTAAGGATTGTGATGTAAAGTATGGGTAATTGGGAACTGATCTGTTACCATGTTGGAAAAATATGCAACTCAAGTTTCAGCAACAGACTTCTACTGATATGCTAGCCTAAAATGTTTACTACCCTAATTCTGTATCTAGAAGAGGTTGTATTATGACAGAAGTCTTTGCAGCAGTTTGGCTGCTCTCTAAGTTGCCTGTATATATGTGGATAAAGCTACTGCAATAGTTCCTCTTTGTGCAGAGGTACTTTACATCAACAAAACATGATTTTGCAGATTTATATTGCCAGGGAGAGCAAAATAAGTTATGATGATGGCAAAAACACATTAATGTTGTACAACTGCAATTACACAAGGGATTTTTCTTGAACAAAATCTTGCCAAGAAATCACAAATGAATCAGCACTGCTAGAACATACAAAAAATTTAGTTATAGAAATACTACTTAGATCTAGCTTTAGGCTAAATAGCCAAGGTATGTACCTACACAAAAGTAGGTTAAATCAAGCAGAATGGCTATTCATTCAGACCTCAACAGGAAGAGGAAGGGGCTAACACAGGAGGATCTACGAAATTTCCCCAGTGTGTCACACGTCAGCTCTCCCTTCACCACAGCTGAGCTACGTAGGAATATGCTGAATACCAACAGCTTCTCCCTGTCCCTGTTCTGATATCCATTAGGCTTTCCTCTCATGGAGATCCACTGTTGTCTCAGAGTCCCCAGGGGCTCATAGAGTGCTGGGTCTTTTATGTTCAGGAGAAATTTGTTTTTGTCTTTTGAAAAACCCATTGAGCCCAGGTTCTGCGGCAGAGTGCTCTAAACTGCAGATCCCTGAGTTTTACATTCTGTTTCACCACATTGCTCGTTGTATTCCTAGGGCAGTAAGCATCTGCTCTGGGCCTACTATACAGCCCAGTGTTTTTCTGGATCAAGGCCATAAATGGAATCTCACAATTAAATTACATCAGGTAGGTACGTGTACATGTCAGTGATGCAGTGCTGCTAGGAGGGAATCTCACAAACTCAAGTGAGGCCAACGGCAAGCAGGAGGAGGAGCAAGCTCCTGTGGGACCTTATAGTGACCTTCCAGTACCTGAAGGGGCCTACAGAAGAGCTGGGGAGGGGCTTTTTACAAGGGCAAGTAGTGATAGGGTGAGGGAGAATGACTGTGAACTGGAAGGGGGAAGATTTAGAGTAGACATCAGCAAGAAATTCTTCATGATGAGGGTGGTGAGGCACTGGCACAGGTTGCCCAGGGAAGTTGTGGGTACCCCATCCCTGGAAATGTTCAAGGCCAGGTTGGATGGGGCTTTGATCAGCCTGATCTGGTGGGAGGAAGGAATCCCTGCCTATGGCAGGGGGATTGGAACTGGGTGGGCTTTAAGGTCCCTTCCAACCCGAACCATTCTATGATTCTATGATTCTATGATTCTATGACAAAAGGAGTTTAAATTCATATTTTTATTTTTTTTTTTTCACTGAGAATAGCAGAAAAAGTTCAAAGGACCTATTACAATTCACTACTACAATTAATTCATGGGTCTCACCAGGCCTGTGGGTCTAAGGCTGGGTCTGATCAACTGAGGCTGACCAGGTAGGAAAGGGCCTCCACACTGTTGGAGTGCCTGCCCCACACTCTGGTCTTGTCCCGCTGGACCCACCAGAAAGTGAGTCAAGGCAGTAGCCACACTGGACAGCCCTGGGGTTTAAGCAGGGCCTTCCCTAGTGTCCCCAGGAAAGTATATCCCTGGCCAGTTTACTGTATTGTTGGAGTTTTGCTTACTGCATCCCATCCTCTGACAGAACTGTGGCATCACTGGAGGAAGGGATCCTGCAGAGTTCTTATGCCAGCAGGGTGGCCCATGTGAGCCAAAGGCTGGCCCAAAGAGGCAGTGTCTCACACTGGAAATAAGCATGCCGTGAATTTTAGTAAAACTGCAACTGCTTCACTTACTGAAAGGTTTCTGTGTGAGAGATTAAACCGAAAAAGAAAGGCAAGCAATCCTTACACATAAAAATTAATACAAATGTGGAGAGAGGTTAAAATCTGAACAGTTAGTAAGATCTTTTTTTTTCTCAAAACTTGAATTTAGAGAGCTATCAAGACATAAAATAACAAAAAATAATATGAACTAGGAACTAATCATAACATTTGGAAGTTCTATACTTATTTGAAGGGTAAATAGTCTTTAAAAAGCCTTCCTAATTATACACACACTCTTAAAATTAGCAGCACTGCAGATTTATTTTACAATACTATCATCAATTATGCATTTCAGTGATACAATGCTGCTCATACACAGATCTCAAAGCACTTAGATAAGTACGATTATTTTCATTTTACACAGGTAGTTTGAGACAAGGAAGTCTTTGTGATTAGTCTAGGAAGATACAGAAGATCATTTCCTGTTGCCAGGGGCATGTGAACTAAGAAAAGATGAAGAATATTTTAGGGTAGTATTCGCATTTATTTTGTATAAACCAGCTGCCTCTGGCCAAGTTTTGACAGCTTAAGTGGAGTGCCAGACTGATGCAACAAGACCTCAGCTAGACTGGGCTAGCTGGTGCCTCATATTTCTAGTTCCTCGTGCTGATGAAATGAACTCAAGTCTTGCCATACTTAGCAATGTACACCCAAATCTGACTTCCATTCCTGACGGTGAAAGCACCATAATGGCCTTCAATTGTTCATGTCAAAATAAATGAGCAGAATGACTGAGTGTGGTTGACTGTGGAACTTACTCGTTTCAACTAAACACCTCTCTGCAGTCAGTGTCACTTCATAGAGAATCCAAGTGTTGTGATTATTTAGAGTTTAAATTAATTCAACATTCAAAACAAAACACCACGGTAAGCATTGAATGTCACGTAGTTTCGTGCAGTTTCAATGAAACTCTCTAAACAGGATCATGTTCTTTCAAAACTTGAACCATATTTCCTTTAAGGGTTTGCTAACAACAGGACAACCTAATTTCCCAGGTGCTTATAGTCTGTGAAGAAATTTTCTGAAGCAGTACTTCCAATCACCGCTAATTTATTATGAAAGAATTGACAAGGACAACAGTAGCAATTGTGAACTGCTGATCAATAGAGGAGAGGTTACAGTTTTGCAGAATATGCTTTTGGTTCAAAGCATCAAAAGTTAATTTTAAGTCCAATTTCGCCACTTAGCATGTGCTTCCTTTATGTTCTGTCCTGAATCTGCCTGTACATAAATATGCTGACACCAGTTGTTTCTCTCTATACTTCTGCTCTGAGCTCAGGTCAGTCTGTATCTACATGTGAAAGTGTAGTTTTGATTGTTCTCTGTCTCTCTCCTTTACATGCCAAGTCTAAGACTAATCTGGATTTACTATTAGTAAGTCTGGTTTTCAAACCCCCAATGCTGGAGAATGGTTACAGAGCAGTTAAGTTTTGGAGTGAGCTGTAGTGCTGTTTTAGTAAGGGCAGGTAGAGGACAGCTCAGGACAGACAGCAGAGGAGGACAAAGGGATTACTTTTCCCTCCTGCCTTGAAGAAAGAATGACTATAGGAGCTGTAAATGCCCTGTTTGGTAGTACTGTTCAATTATATTTGTTATAGTCTTACATTTATAGCTATTCACCTTCCTTTCCTTCCTCCCTCCCCATCCCACTCTACTCCAAACTGCCCAACGAGGTATGAATAACTGTAGAAATCTTTTACAAGAGTCAGTTGAGACCCCCTCTAGGGACGTGCACAGGCGTATTCCCTCCACAGCTTCGGCCCCCTAAAGAGTCATCCTGCACTGCTAACACTGGCCTCTCGGAGGTGAAGTGGGATCTTTTGTAGAACCCCCAGCGCAAACAAAGGTGAAGATGAGCTTGCAAGAGTGTCCTCATCAGTAGTGACTGATCTGCTAGAGTCCTGCTTTAAGAGCCCATGCCTGCCATTAAGCTGTTCTTAAAATAGAGACTTTGTTGTTTTTCCTTATTGTTCTTGCTTTAAGCATGACCGGATGCTGTAAGTACCATGTTACATTTTGTAGCTCTTACCCTAAGCTTAGCTTTCAAAAGAGTAAACAGATAAAACATTTTTACTGCTGCTTGCTCCTGCCCTGGGAAATAAAATTAAAGAAGAACAAGACTTTTCTCTTCCTACATATGCAGAGCATTTGATTCTGATCTGTGGGTCTAAGCCATGAGTAGATTACTTTTCCTGTTTCTTTACAATCCTTTGCTTACACTGGACCTCAGTGTCACTGGTGAGCATGGGAATTTGGGAGGAACACTCAGGCCACTGTTGCCCATCATGGAGACTGGAAGATTCCTCCCTTAGAAGAGCACTTAAAAGTCACAGACCAATGAAAAATCAATAGAGATATTCGCAGACATATTGAGATCGGGGTTATTATTATGGCATTTGGAAACAGATTACAAAAAATAGATTTTTCTCATTTATCTTCTAAAGTTAATTAGTTTTGAAGCTTTCTATGTCTCCATGCAGGCTCATAACTTCTTGTTTTTAAAAGGAAACTGAGGTTGTCACTTCAGAAATTTAAATCCAGAAGGCACAGGTTTAGTATAAATGCCAGATATTACATAACTTTACAGTAAAGTGACTTGTCTGTGACATCATTCACATATGTTTTTAAAATATAATAGCAAGAAAATCATAGAAAATGATCTACTGAAGACTAATCTCTTAGTCAGAAATTAATTTTAAAAATTCTTACCGTTTTCTTCTGATTTTGAAAATCTTTTCTTTTGCACTTTGTGCTCCTTTGAATTGCTACTGCAAGAGAAAGAGCATTTGATATTATCTATGTATCAATTACAAGACTGGGCAGCAATTGTAGCTCCTCATGGTTAGTGGGGACGATAACCAGAGAGGTCAACTATACTTTCGGTGCACGTAGCGCTGTATTGAAACATTTTTCCATTGTGATGATGTGAGTAGCGAAAGCAAACTTCCAAAATGCTGTAGGCCAAAACTGTATGGGAAGTAGCTACTTTGGAAGTGTGTGGAACTGTCCAGATTCACCTCATCATAAAACTGCTTCTTCAGTACTTTTTTTGCCATTTCCAGTTAATGTATTTATATTTCTTGTTGATAAAGAAGCATTGTGATATGTTTTCTGGTGAACAGAATGATGGACATGAAATGATCCAGAACTTAGGTTATTTTCTGTGGAAAATTCAAGTGTTTATAGTACTCTTGCTCAGATGGAAGGAAGTAGATTTGAGATATGAATTCAAAAAAGGCAAATGGGACATATGAAAATAAGGTAGATAATCTCTGATGCAGAAGTGGTTAGAAGGCAGTAACTATGGAGTTCCCAGTACAGCAGGATGCCCAGGAAGCTTCTGGAGATGACAAGACAAATTACCTCATGTGTGGGTAGGAAAGCCTGAGGAGAACCAAAAAAACCTGATCAAGTTTACTATCCTTCAAGTTTTGACTTACATGTTTAATCTACTGAAAGTAATTAAGAGCTACACTCCTTTTCATTATTTAAATAAGTGGCTCTTATTAGCAGCTCTCTGAGTAGCTATTTATATATTAAGGAAACTATGCTCTAAAATAAAATTTGAATTTTCTCTCAAAAAATATACAAAACCTCACCACTTTGACAGAAAGGACTGCACTGATACCTTTTGGATCCATGTTTGCTGACAAGTCACTTGATAACCTTTTTTTAAATGATCCATCAGGAACTTTTCAAAAACACTTTCATGCATAAAAGATTAAAGCTGTAACCAGTAAAATTTAGTTACAAAATACAAATTAATTTGCAATTAAATACTCCACAAAAGTTTAAAAGTCCTCAGGAGTCTGCAGTCTTAACTAAGATGCAACAGCCTACTGTAAGCTGGTAATACAAAATAGAAATCAAAAACATAACCTCTTAAGGTAAATATTAGCTAGAGCTGTAAGTGGGCAGGAAGTCCAGGACTCAAAACCAAATAGCAGTTCTGCGCTGATGGGATACTGGGGAAGCACTAGTGGAAAGAAACCACAATAGTTTGCCTCCTAAGAGTAGAGCATAGGTAAACAAGTCTTAAAAATTGTACTGGACTAGTGATTGGCGACACTGTGTGAATCTTTCCAGAATACAGTATCGTCGCTGATTATTTTAATCCTAAGCATTTGAATGAAATGTTAGTGGGGTTTCAGAAGGGGAAACCCCCTATGAATGGGGATCTTTCTCATTCCTTGCTAATCTGAGCATATTATTATTTTGTTGGAAATCAAACCTTGTCTTGGGAGGATTTCAGAGCAAAGTGGATGTTACATGGCACTGGAAGCAGGGAAACAATTTATTCAGTCCCTCTTCCTGATTTAGTTCTTACCTGGGACTCACATATGCCACAAGGCAGGCCTAAAGTGCTGCTAATTGCCAGAGGAAGGGAAATAAAGCATGACCAGCCTTTGGTTCATTTCCCTTTCAGTACTAGAATAGTAAAAACATGAGTAACACTGGGGATCTCTAAAAGTGATAGAAAGAGACCAAAAAGCAAAAGTGCAGCAGGATGCAGAGTAGATTCAGCATAGGGAAAACAGCATGGGGTAGAGTACAAAGCAAATTACATTGGTAACTCCATTAATAAAAGCAATAGTATTGACAGCTATTATGATGTGGTGTAATATGTTTTCAGAATCATGAAGCAGAGTGTTCTATGGGTATGTAATGTGGCTCCTGTGCTTGGCTCAAGGATGGCTACTGCAATTGTAGACATCCATCAGTAGCCAAAGACTACACTACAGTAAGCAAGTGCACTTAAACTAGATGAGAATTTGAGAAGCTGTATGTTCATGGTGCTGTTCAGGACCAGACAGCAACTCAGAAATCGAAACTGCTAAGTGTTCTATGTTCCTGAACGTAAAATCTTTATAAGCATAAGCGTAAATACAGATACAAAGCATTGTTTGAAAGATTTTTTGTACAGTACTGATGTAATTCTTTTAGTTATCAAACTGAACATTTTATTTAAGTAAAATAAATGTGCCTCAGAGGTATAAAAAAATGAAGGTTTTTTTTTAACAGGATTGCCTTACTCTCTTAGTCATGTTAATTCTCTCATTAATAGTTGTTTTTATTCTGGAAAATCCTGATTTCAGTTGCTGGTACCTACTTTGCATTTTCCGTTATTTGTGTTTTAAAGATTACAATATGAAAATAGAGGTTCAACAAATCCCAAAATTCATGTACATCTGCATGATAGAGAAAATATAAGTGCAGAAACCTGTGAAGTCAGATATTCTATCATAATACATCAAACATAATTAGAAGACATTCATAATTATGAGTTTAGGACTCTCAAAATGTATTTTTGTCTATCTTGATTCTTACATTTTTATTAGCAATGAGCCATGTGTATACAGACGCTCTGCAGTGGCTTTTCTCATAGCCAAATTTATACACTTCCTCAAAAAATGGAGAAATGACTATTAGACAAAGTTAGCCAAAGTTTAAAATGTAGAAATATTTTCAGGCTCAGAACTAGCTTTTGGTCATATGGTTAATAAATGAGAAGCTTGCATTTTCTTTACACTCTCTGCGTTAGAACGTGCAGAGGCAATCAGAAGGAATGGTAGATTTTTTTAGAATGGTGGACAATCTAGAAAAAAACACTATTCAAAATGTTGTAATCCAGTCATATTGTTTTAATTGGGCAACATGGCATTGTGATAACAGATACCAATTTCATTTGAACAGATTCAGCCAGACTGATAGCATTCTGCCTCAGCTCCACTGAATGAAAAGCTATGCGCTTCCAGTTTATATTGCAATAGCTTTACTGAGATTTCATACTTGGATAGACAATGTGCCATTATGAAAGCAAAAAACATTTAAGGTTCCATACATTAGTGTACGAAGATTTCATGGTAGTTTCCTTTACTAAAGTGTCAAGTTATTTGGAGCTGCAATAGCTGAGCTGTTTTAGAGTTAAGACGTTACTGCTGGTAGCTGTCTACCCCACCCCCACCCAACAGAGTTCCTGCATCGAAGTAGCAGAAATAAAATGATTGTATCTTAACTACTCCATCTAGATAGAGCCAGCTGACATCCATCTTCCACAGTGGTTTATCCTAAGAGACCAGGCTTTTTCTGCAGAAGTGCTACACATGTTCCCCTCTACTGACTCTGTGGTAACTCCTGGCAGAGGAATGGGTTGGATAGCTGAAGGCAGAAAGATCTTTAATTTCAGAGGAAGGATTATTCAGAGTTTCCTTCTCAAAATTCTACATGTGAATAGCTTCCTCCTACAGAGATAATAGCAGTTTCTAAGCCAGTGGACAGCTAATGTAGTGTTGCCATTTTGGAGCGACAAATATGTTAACGAGGCACTTCGTCAAAACGTACATTTACTGTGCTCTCCATAACCGTCTTCATATCCATGCACTTCCACAAAATGGCCAGGTGACAGAGGGGTGGAATACAAGTCAGTCATCTTACTCTACCTTAAGGGATATGAGAGCCTTTGGATTTAAGAGCCTCAGCCATTTGCTTCCTCCTAACAGTAATGACTGAGGTAGTAGGGAGCAGAAAAAGAAACCAAATGTGAACAGGCTCTGGCTGCCTCCTGTGTTCTGTGTGCTTTCTTACTCCCTTGCTGACCCTCTCAAGAACAATTGTAATCCAGATGAAGTTTTTCCTGGCTCTTGCCTAATTTAACAGATGTTTAATAAAATGGTTCTGGATCGCTACCTACATGCTGAACAGTTTTTCATTAATCTGAAAGATTTCTAGAGAAAAAAGAATATATAGAAGTGTGATGAGGAAAAAAAAAAAAAACCAAACCCAAACAAGCAAAACCAACAAAACATGAAACGAGACTTTAGTTCTTGGGCTATATATATCTGGTCACCAATAATTTAGCTGCTTCTGGAGTGATTATCTTAATATCTCAGTACTTTAAATGCTTTTGTAGTACACTTGGCAGGCACCACTGTGCAGAAAATCATGATGTACAAACCCACATAATTCCGAACAGCAGGCTTTATCTGCCTCAGCTAGTGCTTATATGGCCCACTAAGCTATAGGAGCTAAGCTCCTCATGGCGTTTTGGGCCTTTACGCTCAATGCTTTAGTGAAATATAGAAGTGCTATACTCTGCACTGTTCTTTAACAATGGTCTCAAGCATGGCAATGAAAATGATGCTCTCCCTTTTCTCATGCCTTCAGAGCTGTCTTGTAATGCTGTAAAGATTTAGGCAGCTGTTGACATTCTATCTGATCACAACAAGCCATCTAATTAAAGCTGTTAAGTGATCCACTAAGTACTTTAAAAGTGACCATCCAGGTGTTCCAGGGGCCACACTTTCAGATGGCTGCTCACAACCTCTCATCCAACTACAGGTCACTATACTGAAGACTGAGTTTCCTTACCAGTACTAGAGAGTAGCAAATGATTTTAGGGCATGAATCTGCTTAATGAACAGACAAATGATTCTCTCTAATGTTTATTTCTCTTCATTGGCTGTAGCAAGTCTACAAAATTATTTGGATAGAGAACTCTACATTGAGTCAGACAATTTCATGCCCTAGACTGGTCATGAAAACTGACATCAAAGGACAATATAGACATACTGAAAGTATGATCCACAGAGACTGTCAATTACCTGAAACAAACTAGAGTTGGTAGGTACTCCTAGGTGTCTTTGAAGCTGTCTGTGTCAAAGTGATTTGTTTGAGGTCTCACACAGTACAGACAAAAAGTCTGCATCTCACAAGCCTCAGGTCAAAATGTTGTCTATTGATCTGTCTTCCCTATCAGTCTGGTGGAAATGAATACGCATTATAATTGCCACAAATTCAGATGCTGGATACAGAAGGTATTTTTGTTAAATAAAAAATTCTTCATGATTATTTACAGGAAGGAAATGAAATCATGCATGCCTATGTGCTACGGAGCAGTCTAACAAGAGAGTTTGAAACTATCCTTGTTTTTTGCTGTCCTGTGAAAACAATATCTTTAAAGCTTCTTTTAAGTTTACTGTTGTGATAAGAGGAGGCCATATGTAGGCTACTGGACACACAAATGTAGGTTTTACTCTGTTTCTCATCCTGTTTTTATTTTACTATATTTGAAATGGGGTTTTGTTATGTTGCTACGTCACTTCCCAGCTGCTTTCCCTGTTCAACACAGTCTTTCCTCTTGAAGATGGCAAACTGCATTACCTCTCTTTTTACTTGCAAAGGTGACTGAGAAATGAGAGACAAAATACTTGCATGAGATTAGGAAAAAAGATGTTGTTTTGTCTGCTGTTTGGACACGGCATTTACCTCTTTAGGAGAAAGAATTATTTTAAGAATAATTTTAATTTTAAGAATTATTTTAAATGTATTGTTTTATTATTAATTATTTTAATCTTATTATTTCCTTTAAGAAAATAATCTTTCAAAAGTTATGGTCTTAACAATGATCATAAAAATGTGAAAGGAGTATAACAGTTGCAGAAATGCTTGAATTTGCTTAAAACATGGAAGTACAACTTGAAGAGATTAACTGTCCCCTTACTGAAGATAATGTTTTTGAAGTACAACATGTTGATATTTCACCATTTGTCAAAACAATAAAAGAAAGTAAAGGCATGTTGTGGTGACTTGTCAGAAATATTCCAGGACATCAAGCATGGGAAGGAGGGAGAGATAAGATAGAGACAAAGAAAAAAGTGATATCGCTAGAGGTGGATCTGAAGACATTCCTAATTACTGGATATTAATGTATTGCTGACGAAAATGTGATAAAAGAATCAAAAGAAAATCAATTTAGTTCATATTTTTTAGTCTTAATACTTGTTTACCTGTGTTTCCATTATGTTCTATTAAACAGATTTTCCACCAGTTCAGCTCAGAAAATAAGAGCTTCCTCTGGAGTTCTGGGCACTTTTGGCTTTGATATGACCTTTGGCACAACCAGCGAGTGCCACGTATGTGCAGTTGGGTATGAATTCATAGGCAGCACTACATCTCCTACACTGAAGTGGCAACCAATCTGTTCTTAATCAGCTCTAACAGCCCAGCCAACTTAAAGCAAAAAAAAAGCCAATATCACAACATGCCAGGGTTGGGAAGATAATATTTGCACCCTTTATGAAAGTTTGGCTCTGAAAACTTAAAGATTACAACTGCCAGCTTGTAAAGGACAAATAAATATTTGATTTGTACTGATCATGAGAGGTAGCCAGAGTCAAATATCTGAAATGGTCTCAGGTCCCACAAGTGCGAGCCTGGCATTTTGAACACCAAGTCCCATAAACACACTTTTTGCATCTGAGCTCTTCCTAGAATGTGTCATTTTTATAATGGGAAAACGGTGATGCTGTTTCCTACCTACCACATCCAGTTGTAGATCCTCTCACTTATGTTTGTAGGAAAGTATACTAACTTTTTCTCCTTTCATTAACAAGATAAATATGCCATAATACACAGATACTTTGTATGTTTTGCTAGTATTACTGTTCAGTTGGTAAAATCTACCTCAAACCAAAAAAGACCCCCCGTCTTTTTGCGATGATTAGTAGGAAAGGAAATATTAATGAATTTTATCCCAGTGAAAATAGAATCAAGACATCATGTACTAAGCCCCTGATAGCCAATCAGATTATGTAAAAATGATTTGAGGTTTATTTTATTGTTTGAATTGTACTGTCTCCGGAAACTATTTATGCAAGTAGAAGGGAAAAAGATCACGCTCCTCAAAATGTGAGAAAATAACAGAGCTTTAATTGTATTTTACACTACTTAAAATTAACCATAAAAATGATATATTTTCTTAAGAGATTCAAGAAAGAATAAGCTTAGCTTCACTGTTCTAAAAAATGACATTAATTTCATTTTCCATCCTCTTCTTTTGAAAGAAAATATTAAATGTCTATGGAAAAAATGAACAAGCATTTGGCAAAACTTGGCTTCTGACAAACTGGCAGCAGTTACTGCATTACTGAAACACATTCATAAATGCTGACTGTTCTTCCCTGGAGGAATGCCAGTGAAGTACCCACTCTAGCATCTCCCTTTACAGATACACCAATTCATTCTAAAGCAGGCCTTCTGTGCCATCCCAGCTAATTCTAAATTAAAGCAAATAAGGATTAGTTCACATTAGTTCATCTAGGTTGTATCCATGGCTTCAGATATCAGACAGGTATGTTCCGGTTGTCAGCTATGTTTGCAGGATACAGAAGTGTAAAGCAGTAAACACAGTAAGAACTAGCATATCTGTAATGCCTATCATCCGAGGAGCTCAGAAGTTTTTTATAATCAGAAGAAACAACCTATCCTCCTTAACATGTTAATTTTGCTTCAGTGCGTTCATGTTCTTCCAATAATATCCTCATGTAAATGAGAACAAAGTTAAAGCTTTTTGTAAAGACAGGCAATAATTTTTTTCGTAAGTCTAATTCTAATTCTTTTTAATACTGAAACACATCAATAAACATGGACAGCTGTTGATACACATAGACTCATTCCACCCACACTGAGCAAGTCAGATGTTGAGCAGCTCCCATTTGGGAGTTCAAGCTAATAGGCACAGTGTTTAAGTTAACAGACTTTGCTTCTTCTTCCGGCACATTTATACTCCTAATCATCACATTCTGATGTATCTCTTGCCAGGTGTTCAAATACAACAAGCAGGAGACTGTGTGGCATAAAATCTTCGTGGAGGTTTGCAACCTTCCTGAAGAATCTTTCTGCTGGACAGAATGATTTTTGTTGTTATTTTTGTTTGTTTAATTATTTATTTATTAGCTATTAACAGTGAAATTTACTCAGCGGACTAAGTAAGAAACACGGCTATGATGTCGTAGGCACCGTAGTAACACAAAACACAAATACTTAATGTTATAAAGAAACTAGGCCATGTGCTCTAGAATTCTTAGGATGCATTGACATCTTGTGGACAAAAAGGATATAACACATCAATACCTGCTGCCGGGCTACATTATAGCAATATTAACTCAGTATTTGAGGCTACACATAAGCTAAGTTCAAGCCACTTAGCTTGATGCTGGGGTTATACTAAGTGTAATATGGACTTTGAAGGAAAGCATTTGAATATTTATCTAGTTATTTTGAATACTTTAGCTACCTGATTTCTGTGCTGTTGCAGCTAAACTTCTATTGGTACCTAAGATACTGTGGGTAAACTAAGCTGGACACTATTATGCCAGACGCTTCCAGCAGTAACAGCAGTATACTGGTGCTCACTGTGTATGCATCTAAGAAGACGTACAGTGGTGACATCTTCATGATGTAATAGCCAGCCACTTGAGGGAGGTAATTGTCCCGCTCTGCTCTGCAGTGGTGAGGCCCCACCTTGAGCATTGTGTACAGTTTTGGGTACTGCAGAATAAAAATGGTATCAAGCTACTGGAGAGAGTCCAGAGGAGGTAACAAAGCTGGTGAAGGATCTAGAAGCGAAATTGTATGAGGAATGGCTGAAGTCACTTGGTCTATTCATTGTGGAGAAGAGGACACTGAGGGGGACCTCATAGCGGTTTACTGCTTCCTCACGAGGGAAGGAGGAGGAGCAGACACTGATCTCTTCTCTCTGGTGACCAATGATAGGACTTGAGGGAATGGAATGAAGATATGCCACAGAGGTTTCTGTTAGGTATTAGGGAAAGGTTATTCACTCAGATGATGGTGGAGCACGAAACAGGCTCCCCAGGGAAGTAGTCATGGTGACAAGCCTGACAACATTCAAGAAGCATTTGGACAATGCCCTTGGACACATGGTGTAAATTTTGGAGTTGTCTTATGCAGGAATAAGAGCTGGGCTCAATGACCCTTGGGGTCCCTTCCAACTCAGGTGATTCTATGATTCTATGATTCAATATGATTCTAATTTTATCAGAAGATGAACACTGAGATTAGATGCACAGAATAATTTCTATGACAAGAAATAGGAAAACTTGGGACTATCACACTGCTTTCATTGGTTAAAAAAATTCTATCTCAAAGCATTTTATCCACAACATTTTATTACAGTTGTTACTGAGGCCATACTTGTTTTACAAATATCAAGATTAAACATGGAGACATAGTGGTTTGCCTATAATCATCCAGGATTCTAGTGTCAAAGAGAAACAACATCCTTAGCATCTCATTACTAAGTGTTGTTTTTTACTCACTTCTGCCCTTTCAATACCATGTACTGCACAGGAAACGTCACAGCATATAGTCAAAATGCCACAATCACAAGTTTGTGCTCAGTCATTTTCTGAGTAGGTTTTTGGTTTTTTTTGAAAATTTTGCATATGTTTTGCTGAGAAATTATTTTTGGTGCCATTGTCTTTGAGCTACTGAGTTCAACCAGACATTCATATCAAAGGAAAGCCTGAGAGCATAATAAAGTGTGAGAGGGAAGTTGCAAAGGATTACTCAGTCAGGCTACACAATTCTCCTGCAAAACAAAATTTCAGAATTTCCAACTCTGCAGTGTAAAATCTGGGGGGAGGCAAAGGAAACTAAAATCCAAACAGACTAGCTTCCTATGTTTTGGAGTTCAAAGTATAAATTGCATTTCTAAGTCACTGCTCGTTACAATAGTTTGGTCTTTGCAGTCAAAATCAACTGAAATACTTTACCAAAAGATAATGAAGTTAAATATTGTTCCCAGAAAGAGCAAATAGACAATATTAGGGCTAGATTTAATATTGAGTTACTAAGTTTATTATTAGTCTTAGTAAGGTTATTAAATCAAGGAGTAATACTAAAATGATAAACATAAACTCCTTTCAGGAAGGACCTGAAGTGATAATTTTTTCATGGTGCTATACTTTACCAGATGGCCACAGCAGATTTCCACTAGGGTGTTCTCTATTGTGTGGAGTTGACATGTTATGGTAACTAGCCAGTATCTGAGTAGTTTTGCACACAAAATCAGTATCAGCCTACCAAAATTCTGAGTTTACTTATGGAACATGGCACTTCTTCAACCAAAGGCACTGCTTCAATCACAGACACATTTTTTGTTTGTTTGTTTGTAAAGATTTTTAAGTGTTTTTATTCATGGTAGCTTGGATTTGAAGTTTTGGTTGGAAAATTCAAGGTTTTAAAGCATCTGTAATGTTAGTTTGCAAATGTTTTGGGAGAGTTAAATCAGCTATTTAAAGCATTTTTTAATTTAAACAAATATATTTATTGAAAGCACCTAATTTAGTCTCTGTTTCCTTTCATTGTCTTTTATATCTTTCACTGTCTAGTCTTTCGTTTTGTTCTTTTTTTGGCGGAAAAGAAATTTAACAGCTGTCCTGGGATAAAAACAAAGGTAGGACAAATCTCTTGTGGTAAGAATAGCATAACAGGACAGCTGGTCACCTTAAAAACACTACCTAATGTTCATGCTTTTTGAGGCTGGGTCCACACACTGCATGACTGCGACTACACCCAAGGGTGTTGGTGCTTGGTAAGTAGCTTAGCTTTCTAAAGAAACAGGGCTGATGTGACAACACACTGCATCCATTCTGCAACATTTCCCTCTACTCTCAGCAACTACGTAAAGGCATAACGATATAAGTTCATGACTAGAAATAGAGCAGTAGAGGACAGAGAAAGGCAGGCAGAATTCAACCCATTGTAGCCATTTACAGTATCAACAGCTAAGCTTCACATACACTTACAGGAAGCTTTGAATCAACCTTAATAGACATGGCCATTAGAGTCATAAAACCATAGAATCATAGAGTGGTTGGATTGGAAGTGACCATCTAGCCCAAAGCCCCTGCAGTGAACAGGGACATTTTCAAATAACTAAGTTTGCTCAGAGTCCCATCCAACCTGACCTTGAATGTTTCCAGGGATGGGATATCTGCCACCTCTCTGGGCAACCTGTTCCAGTGTTTCATCACCCTCGTGAAAAAAAAAAAAATTCCTAATGTCTAGTCTAAACATCTTCTCTTTTAGTTTAAAACAATTACTCCTTTCAGCGTGAGAGCTATGATATAATTGCTATCACGGAAACGTGGTGGGACGACTCTCATAACTGGAGTGCTGCCATGGAAGGCTACAGGCTCTTCAGGAGAGACAGGCGTGAGAGGAGGGGTGGAGGAGTGGCCCTCTATATTAGGGAAACCCTGGATGCTGTTGAAGTTGAGATCGGTGACAACCAGGTTGAGTGTCTATGGGTAAGAGTCAGAGGGGCAGTCAGGTCTGACCTCCTGGTTGGAGTGTGTTACAGATCGCCCGGACAGGAGGAGGATTGGGATCTTCTATTGTTTAAACAGCTGGAAGCTGCCTCTAGATCGGCTGCCCTTGTTCTTTTAGGAGACTTTAACCTTCCGGATATCTGCTGGGAACTTAACACTGCCGAGAAGAGGCAGTCCAGGAGGTTCTTAGAGTGTATTGAGGACTGCTTTCTGTCACAGCTGGTGAGTGAGCCCACCAGGGGTGAGGCTCTCCTTGACCTGCTGTTTACAAACAAAGAAGGGCTGGTGGGTGATGTTGTTGTTGGAGGCTGTCTGGGGTGGAGTGATCATGAGATAATTGAGTTTTCTGTAAACAATGTAACAAGAAAAGGCAGGAACAGAACATCGATGCTGGACTTTTGGCAGGCAGATTTTGGATTATTTAAGGAACTGGTCAGGAAAGTACCCTGGGAAATAGTTCTTAGTGGCAAGGGGGTCCAGGAAGGCTGGATGTACTTCAAGAATGAAATCTTGAAGGAGCAGGAGCGGGCTGTCCCCATGTGTTGTAAGAAGAGTCGTAGGGGCAGACGGCTAGCCTGGATGAGTAGGGAGCTTCTGAGGGAACTAAGTAAGAAAAAGAGGATGTATTGCCGTTGGAAAGAAGGGGATATACCACGTCATGTTCCAAGCTGCTTTTAAGTCGTGTAGGAGGAAAATCAGGGAAGCAAAAGCCCATCTGGAGCTCAAATTGACCACTTCTGTTAAGGATAATAAGTGTTTTTATAAATATATCAATGGTAGAAAGAAGGGTGGCAGAGACCTCCATTCCTTGTTGGATATGGAGGGAAATATAGTAACCAAAGATGAAGATAAGGCTGACGTACGTAATGCCTTCTTTGCCTCAGTTTTCAACAGTGTCAGCTCGCTTGACAGTTGGCCCTCTGAAGTGGTTGATGGGGCAGGGTGAAATATGGCCCTCCTGCAATCCATGAGGAGGAAGTTAGAGACCTGCTGAGCCACTTGGACCCTCATAAGTCTATGGGGCCAGATGGGATCCATCTTAGGGTGTTGAGAGAGCTGGCGGATGAGCTTGCTAAGCCGCTCTCCATCATCTTTCAGCAGTCCTGGCTCACCGGAGAGGTCCCGGAAGACTGGAAGTTGGCCAATGTGACGCCCATCCACAAGAAGGGCCGTAAGGATGATCCAGGTAATTACAGACCTGTCAGCCTGACCTCGGTCCCAGGTAAAATCATGGAGCATATAATCCTGGGTGCAATCATGCAGCACCTGCAGAACGGCCAAGAGATCAGGCCCAGTCAGCATGGGTTTAGGAGGGGTAGGTCCTGCCTGACCAACCTGATCTCCTTTTATGACCATGTGACTCGCCTGGTGGATGAGAGGAAAGCTGTGGATGTGGTATACCTGGACTTTAGCAAGGCCTTTGACACTGTCTCCCACAGTAGACTCCTAGAGAAGCTGGCAGCCTGTGGCTTAGAGGGGAGCACTCTGTGCTGGGTTAGGAATTGGCTGGATGGCCGAGCCCAGAGAGTGGTGGTGAATGGTGTCTCATCCAGTTGGCGGCCGGTCACCAGTGGTGTCCCCCAGCGATCGGTATTGGGTCCCGTCCTGTTTAATATCTTTATTGATGATCTGGATGAGGGGATTGAGTCCATCATCAGCAAGTTTGCAGATGATACCAAGATGGGAGGAAGGGTTGATCTACTAGAGGGTAGGATGGGTCTACAGAGGGACCTGGACAGATTGGAGAGATGGGCTGATTCTAGTGGGATGATGTTTAATAAGTCCAAATGTCGGGTACTTCATTTTGGACACAACAATCCCATGCAGAGCTACAGACTGGGGACAGAGTGGCTGGAGAGTAGTCAGGGAGAAAAGGACCTAGGAGTGCTGGTGGACAGGAAGCTCAACATGAGCCAGCAGTGTGCCCAGGTGGCCAAGAAGGCCAACGGCTTTCTGGCCTGCATCAGGAATAGTGTGGCGAGCAGGACCAGAGAAGTTATCGTCCCCCTGTACTCGGCACTGGTCAGGCCTCATCTTGAATATTGTGTACAGTTCTGGGCCCCCCAGTTTGGGAAAGATGTTAGGACACTGGAATGTCTTCAGAGGAGGGTAACGAAGATGGTGAAGGGGCTGGAGCACAAGCCCTATGAGGAGCGACTGAGGGAGTTGGGGCTGTTTAGTCTGGAGAAGAGGAGGCTCAGGGGAGACCTCATTGCTCTCTACAACTACCTAAAAGGAGGCTGTAGTCAGGCAGGAGTTGGTCTCTTCTCTGACCAGTGACAGAACTAGAGGGCATGGACTCAAGCTTCGTCAGGGAAAGTTTAGGCTTGATGTTAGGAAAATGTTCTTCACTGAAAGGGTGATTGGTCATTGGAATGCGCTGCCCAGGGAGGTGGTGGAGTCGCCGACCCTGGAGGTGTTTAAGGGGAGACTGGATGAGGCACTGAGTGCCATGGTTTAGATGGTGGTTGGTGTTGGTGTTGGTGTTAGTGTTGGGTTACAGGTTGGACTTGATCTCAGAGGTCCTTTCCAACCTTATGATGCTAAAAAGTTTTCCCCATCTTTCTTATAAGCACCCTTTAAGGACTGAAAGGCAGCAACAAGGTCTCCCTGTGCTCCTCTCCAAGGTGAGTGACATGAACTGTCTCAGCCTCTCTTCACAGGGCAGGTGTTCCAGGCCTTTGATAACTTTTGTAGCCCTCCTCTGGTCCGTGTCTTTCCTGTGCTGAGGACTCCCAGAGCTAGACATAGTATTACAAGTGTGGTCTCACCAGAGCAGAGTAGAAGGGCAGAATCACTCCCTCGACCTGCTAGCAATGGCTCTTTTGATGCAACCCAGGATATGGTTGGGTTCCTGTGCTGCAAGTGCACATTGCTGGCTCATGTCCAGTTTCTCATACACCAGGACCTCCAGGTCGCTCTCTACAGGGTTGCTCTCAATTTCTTCATTCCCAGCCTATATCAATACTAAGGGTTGCCCTGACTCAGGTGCAGGACCTTACCCTTCACCTTGTTGAACTTCACAAAGTTTTCATAAGGCCACTTCTCCAGCTTGTCATGGTCCCTCTGGATGGCATTGTGTCCCTCAGGGGTGTTAACCTCACCACTCAGCTTAGTGTCAATCACAAACTTGCTGAGGGTGGACTTGATCCCATCATCTATGCCATTCATGAAGTTACTAAACAGCACCGGTCCCAGAACAGAGCCCTGAGGGGATCATCACTGATCTACCTCTGGACACTGAACCTTTGACCTCTACCCTGTGGGTGCAACCATCCAACAACTTCTTATACGCAGGAGAGTCCATCTATCAAATCCATATCTCTCCAATTTAGAGAGAAGGATTTTGTGGGGGGCCGCGTCAAAGCCCTTAGAGAAGTCCAAATAGATGGCATCTGAGGGTCTACCCAGATGTAGTCACTCCCTCATTGAAAGCCACTAAGTTGATCAGGCAGGACATGCCCTTGGTGAAGCCATACTGGCTGTCTCAAATCACCTCCCTGTCCCCCACGTGCCATAGTGTAGCTTCACAGGAGGATCTGTTCCATGATCTTCCCAGGAACTGAGATGCGGCTGACAGGTCAATAGTGGTAGTTCCCAGTGTCCTTTTTTCTACCCGTTTTGGAAATGGGTGCAATGTTACCCTTTTTCCAGTCATGAGGTATTTAGCTTGACTGCCATGACTTTTCAAATATGGGGAGTGGCTTAGTGACTACATCAGCCAATTCACTCAGAACTCTTGGATTCATCTCATCCCATGCCATGGACTTAGGTACATCCAGGTTCCTCAAGTGGTCATGAACCTGATCCTGAGAAAGACTTCGCTCTCCCAGTTCATGTCTTAGCGCCCATCCCCTTCAAGAGGTGTAGGAAGAGAGGTTGCTAGTGAAGACTGAGTCAAAAAAGTTGTTGAGTGCTTCATCTTTCTCCTCATCTGTTGTTGCCAGCTTGACAGTTTCACTCATCAGGGCAGTACACCCTCTTTGACCTTTATTTTCTGATTCTTCGCATGCCTCACCAAGTTCAGCTCCAGCCATGCCTTGGCCTTTCTGACTCTATCCCGATGGAACCGGTTAGTGTCTCTATACTTTTCCTGGGATATCTAACTGTGCATTGCTTTCTTTCCCTTTAGAAAGATCCGAAAGAGCTGGACAGGGGAAAAGGAATTACCATTGGAAGAGGTAGGAGATAAGAGGGGGGTGGACTGAATACGTGTGTTACAGACTGAGAGGAAGCAAGGTTCCTTCAGCTCCACAGATTATCGAATAACTGTCTGGTTTTGCTCCCAGTCCATTTAAATATTTTATGGTCTGTGCTATTGCAGGCAGTTGGAGCTCATTATGGTTCTCCCTGCTGTTAAATGCCCATGCATTGTAGCTGTTTTGCCTTTTGCAGTTGCATAGAAGACATGAGGAAGAAAAACAAGGTTGTTTCGGATTGGACTAGTTTTGGCTCTTACTTCTTTAGCAGTGAGGGACGTTAGGTCTAAGCAAGTGTTTTAGGGGCATTGCTTTTTTAGTTGCTCTGGAAGGCCTCACTAGCGTATCTTTGCTCTTTGCAAAGGGAAGACAATGAAAACACCAGGATGTTAGGGCTGACAGGCATGCCAGTTAGTGCCATATGTGATTTACTGAGGAAGACAGCTGTTATCCCTGGGAAGTGTACTGAGATTACTAAACTCTCCCCTAAACAGCCATCAGCCCATAAAGACTATTGGCAGTCAAGCTTGAGTGGACAACCGAGTGTTTATTTGATACAGTAAGACAGACATAATGGATGATAAGGAATAATTCATCCTTAATTTTAAATATCATACAGACTGCTTTGTCTCACTTTCCAGCTTTACCAAGTTTACCAAGTAAAGTTTCCAGCTTTACCAACCATGCTAATTATTAAAAAAAAAAGAAGTGATATTTTAAGTAAAATTTTAAGTAATATTAGCTGATAAGCAGTCTTCGGCACAGTTAGTGGCTGCAAGTCCATGTATGTCCAACCAGTCTCTGCCAAAAGTAGATAGATTTTCAACTGATTTAAGTTGCAAATATGGGCATACATAGTCTGACATCAAAGGAGAAACTCACCAAAACTCTGTGTCTAGGAGGTAAGAATCAGCCCCCCATACCTTTTAGAAAGTCTGTGCCATGGGTAGCTGGATGTAGTTACTCTGTCCACTACTTTGCCATGTGCCTGCAAATAAGGGTTCCCCAAAAGGTAACTCGGCTCTTCAATAAATAAATAATACAACCCTGCATCATGTTTTGCATTTACGAAGGTTAGGGTTGGGTAAGTCCATTGCCTCCCTAAATTTCTGGGCTGGCCTCGAGTTTCTGGAAGGAAAATTGTGCAGCTGCTAGGGAAAAAGGCAATGTAGTTCTGAATTAGGGTTTATTCCTGACATTAACACAAACTCCGTATCCAACCCATATCTAAAAAAATAGCTATTTGGTTCTTTTTGCCTTAACTTCCTGCCTATGAACACAAAGCTAATAGCTCCTCACTCATTCTGGAAGTGCTTAGAGAATTTATCTACATCTAAAGTGCTTTGAGCTCATATAACAGGAATTATTACAGAAATATTAAAAGTTCTTGTTATTTTTCCAGGGGAAAAAAGTATCCAGACACTCAGCCAATGGGTAAGATATTTCAGGTGCTTTTGACTGTGATTATCTCTGTCTTCCAGGCTTCAGAAGGGTATGTCAAACATCTGATATCTAGGTTTGGATTCTCTTCTCTAAAATGAATGATAGCTGTGTTTTTAAACAGAGATAAAGGGAAAGGGGAGAGTAAAGGATAATGGCAGCAGTTTGGGCTGTCTCTTTTGGCTTGGCCTCAGTCCTCTTATCTCACCTAATGGCAGAGTGAGTGCCAATGTTTATTTGGCCATTCTCATTCACCAGCTGCTCCTGTACCATGGTGTTTTTCTTCCCAGATGGCAGCACTATGTTCCATGATAAAATTGACGCAAAAAACAATGCAGAATTTGTCTAAGAGAGGTTCAGCAAGCATGAGAAAAACAGCTGATATCTTTCAGAGAAAGCCAAGTTGCCTGACCTTGATGCCAGGGTAATTATGGTCTAATTTGAACAGAGGGTATGGAAAGAAAAGCCACCGCCGGATTTATCAGGTATGTTTCTGGGAAAGGAAAAAAAATATTAAAACTTCTCTCCACGTTTTGGCTCTGTGACAAAATCAATTGCTGCAATATGAAAAAGCTCCCAGAAGTCCCATACATTAGCAGGGCTTGTGAACTATTACATGCTGGCTAATTAATATCCTTCTAGTTACATATTTTATTCAATTATACTGTGATCTCATTCAAAGGAACACTGAGCTGATATAAACAGCTGCATTTTTCTGAGTTTCATCTTTCAATTGTCAATATTTAGAAGCATTGAATAGAGATTTAATATTTAAATATTATTTTTAAAAAATAAATATTTTCTCCAAACTTCTGGTTAAATTATTACAGAAAAAATGTTACAAGGTTTTTTTATTAATCTAATGTCTCTGAAAGTAATATTTTTTCCCTAAGTGCTAAGAACTTGATACCCGCAGTAGCTGGCACTGGGAACCCACTGTTCCCAACTCAGTAGCTGACACTGATGTCCTCACTTGTCCTACAAAAGTGGGATGCCTACACCCTTGGCCTAACTCCAGATGCTGGCACTAAATCTGCTCTAAGCCTGCTCCCCAGTACTTACCACTTAGCCCTTACAGCGTGCACACACTCACAGGGTACAAAAAATGGGTTACACAACTACTCAAGAAATTTAATATTTAATAATTTAATATTAGGAAATTATATTAGGAATAAATTCCTAATTTAATATTAGGAAAGGACAGACTGCAGTGATCAGGTGTAGGACTTGGTCAGACAAGTGTATTAAGCAGCAATGATTTACATGTGGCAGGCCTCTTTCGTACCCCATTGGGCCTATTCCACCCACTTTCCCCCCCCAGTCCCCTTTTCTTAAACGTTCCTGTGTGAATTTTGCATAGTCTTACATAATCCCCTTAAATACCAAAAATGCTCATGTTCTTCCTGTTTCTCCCCATCATCACTTACGAAGTCCAAGTCATGCCCTTCTAATGTGATGCATGATAGTTTCTTAATGATTGGAGACTTTTGGTCTTTGATATTGCTTTGTTACCCCTCATCTACAAGGTCTGTGTCTCTGTGAGTTCTTGTACGTTTTTGCATTGAAATGTCCTTCATGACTTCACTAGGGTAAATTGTTCATGATGAGTTTGGTGGCCTTCTATGACATGCTTGTAGTGTTGGTGGATAAGGGAAGAGCAACAGATGTCATTTACCTCGACTTGTGCAAAGCCTTTGACACCGTCCTGGACAACATTCTTATCTCTAAATTGGAGTGACATGATTGGTATTGGGACTAGTGTTGTTTAACCTCTTTGTTGGAGACATAGACAGTGAGATTGAGGGCAGTCTCAGCAAGGTGGCCAAAGACACCAAGCTATGTGGGGTGGTTGACACACTGGAAGGAAAGGATGCCATCCAGAGGGACCCTGACAGGCTTGAGAGGTGGGTCTGTGTGAACTTCAGGAACTTCAACAAGATCAAGTGCAAGGTCCTGTACCTGGTGCACGGCAATGCCAAGCACAGATATAGGCTGGGTGGAGAATGAATTGGAGGTCAGCCTTAAAGAGAAGGACTTGGGCATGTTGGTTAATTAGAAGCTCAGTATGAACCAGCAATGTGCGTTTGCAGTCCACAATGCCAACCATGCCTGGGGTTGCATCAAAGGAAGTGGGATCAGCAGGTCAAGGAGGCGTTTCTCCTCCTCCATTATGCTCTCATGAGACCCTACCTGGAGTACTATGTTCAGGTCTGGGTCACTCAGCACAAGAAGGACTTGCTGGAGCAAGTTCAGAAGAGGGCCGCGAAGATGATCAGAGGGAAACTACACTTGTCCTATGAAGACAGACTGAGAGAGTTGGGGTTGTTCAGCCTGGAGAAGGCTCCAGGGAGATCTTACAGATGTTTACCAGTACTTATAAAGGGCCTACAGGGAAGATGGAGAGGGGCTTTTTATGAGGATGTGCAGGGAAGGGGTGAGGGGTAAAGGTTTTAAGCTGAAAGAGCGTGGATTTAGATTAGACATTAGTAAGAAATTCTTTACTGTGAGGGTGGTGAGACACTGGCACAGGTTGCTCAAAGAAGTTGTGGGAGCCCCATCCCTGGAGGTGTTCAAGGCCAGACTGGATGGGGCTTTGAGCAACCTGACCTAGCTGATCTAATGGAAAATGTCCCTGCTCATGCCAGTGGGGGTTGGGACTAGATGATATTTAACGTGTCTTCCAACCCAAACCATTTTGTGATTCTATGAATAACCTTAATGAAGCAAATGCTCTCACTTGCCAAATACCCTTACAGAAGTGACTTGCTTTCTTTTAAAAACAGAGAGAATTTACTACATGTTGCTTTTAATCTTCATGAAATAGAGCCATTAATAGATGCCCTGTTTTGTTTTTAAGGGAGTAGTGAGAATCAAATAAATTGGAAGTACTAAAGTCAGAAAAGTAAAATTAATATTCTACTTAATAAAATACTTTGTAATAAAAAAATTCTAATGGTAACTGAAGGACTGTCACCCAATATTTTTATACTTTAATTCAAACCTGTTCAAATTCACACTGTTAACCTCTTCCACTTCACCTACAAGTTGATACCAAGTAATGCTGAAGAGGACTGCAGGATGAGGGAACCTACGGAAGGAGACTGACTCTGTACTCTGTCAATCACTCCATGGGGGCTTGTTAGACAGCAATGGAACAGCTCAGCATTTTGGTTTCTGCTTGTGGCAGATTGTGGGTTAGTGGCTACAGACAGCACACTGAAATTTCACAGTGTTTGGTTCACATGTGGCATCTCAGCTAAGCATTTCTAAATGAAAAAAAACCAAACATGACTTCTTGTCTGAGTTAAAGAGCTAGAATTTTTGTGGAAATGATAGCAGTTACACAACTGTAGACATAACCTGGCCTTTAAGAAAATGACAGAGAAAAGTAGGCATGTTCTCGTCTAGCTCCATCTCTGCCAGACAAAGAAATGACAGTTTCCATGCAGTTATTACTGCTCTTTCCTGATTACTGCTGTCGTCAGATCTGCCAACTGAGCCCTCCTGTGCTGGAGCCAGAGCAGTTCCCATTCCTATTAGCTGATGGAGTTATCTGGGTGTATGAGGGAGTCTTTGTACCAATAATTTAGGTGATAGATTCGAGGGACAGGTAACATGCAATGATAGAGAATAATGAAGAAATTGTAGGAATAGTGCTTTTCGCCTGACACTAGTAAAAGACTAATTGTGTCAGTGTAGATCACAGGAAGAGTTCATTTACTGTAATGACAAAGAGGATGATGTTACCTCAGTTGTGCTAAGGCTTCTGGTCTTGTATGGCTCAGAGGTAGGTTCTGAAAGATATTGAAGCATTAGCAAAAGTTTTCAAAAGGTGTTAGGACAACAGTTCCTAGATTTCCAATTTATTGAATGTTGCCCAGGAGAGAGGGAATTATGTGGGAAAACTTTACTTTTTCTCTTTCAGTCTCACCAGTCACTTTATTTGCAGTAAATGCCAGTCAAAACACAAAGATTAACATACAAGTCTTCAACATTCCCAGTCTGAGCTTTTGTGAAGAGAATCAGCACAGATAGGTCATTGCAGAAGTCATCATTCCTGGAGTGTGAATTCCATAGAAGAGAAACAAAAAAGATCATTCCCTTTTAAAAAAATGGATTCACTTTGCACACACTTTCCTTACAACGCATTTGTCACTAACTTTTATGTATAAGATTTCCTATAAGAATCTGCAAAGCCATCTATACAGGACCTGACTGGCATAGTAGTAGCCTCAGTCAAGTATGTCTGAGCACTGCCACCTGGTTATGTAACATAGTTATGTGCCACATCAACTAGTAACACCTGAATAATATGGTATGAATGGAAAACACTGAATATTTACAGAAATCTGTGATTCAGGTATGGAGATAACCAAATATTAGAATAAAATCTCTAAAATTCTTGTGTATCACCTTATGTAATGAAGAAGAAAGAACTGGTAAGAAAATAAGGCTAAATTAATCAGTAGATTAAGGGTTTTTTTTGTTCTATTCTTTTGCATATCTTTTTATATTTTAGTGACATACAAGATGTTAGATGCCTGACAAAACCCCCTCCCTTATACATTCTCTAGTTGTACTATTTCAATTTAATGACCTAACTTTTACTTTTTTGTTGCTATTGTTGATAAGAATCAGGACTTATATTTTTTTTGCCAAACATTGTAAACTTTTAGTCTTGTGTGTCTTTATCAAAATAAAGCAATAAAAAGTCAGTAGACTAACTGAAGCCCAGTTTCAGATCTTTTGAAGTACAACAGCCTTTTCTGACTTGACAACCTCAAGGTGGGGTGTTTCACCACATAATAACTCCTTCTCTAAAAGCACATTCTTCTTTCAAGGGCTGACAAGGGCTACTTATCTTGTGCTATAATTCTCTCTGTATCAGATTCATGAATGAAGGGGCATTTCACCCTAGACTAAGTGTGGAGGTTAGATGTAC
Organism: Tapera naevia; assembly: GCA_033556795.1. NCBI lineage: Eukaryota > Metazoa > Chordata > Aves > Cuculiformes > Neomorphidae > Tapera > Tapera naevia. Next base: position 6,796,000 of record JAUMJJ010000023.1, read on the forward strand.
TTTCCTGAAGGAAAATTGAATATCCTAAGGCAATGAAAGAGTTAAGAAAAATCCTAGTATTTGACAAACATCATGATGTAATTCTTTGAGCCTCTCATCTGAGAATGATTTAAGACCTTAGACAAGGGGTGTCAAACTCACAGCCTGTGGATCGAATCCAACCCTCCCCTTTTTTAATCCAGCCCAGCACCTTGTTTGTACCTGGCAGAAGCCCTGAGCTCCTTGCCCCTGCGCTTCAACCAGCGCTGGTCACGTGTGCAGCGAGTGACACGCGTTACGCTGCAGGCGTAGGAGAACAGCAGGAGCTGAACTTTGGCACTCCAGCTCTAGACAATGTCCCTTTTCTAGAGATTCCAACAGGAGCAGATGACTGTCTTTATAACCAAGATTAAGCAGTAACTGACAATGAAAACTTGGTGCTAGTTCAGGAAGTCATCCTCAGTTACAGTGGATTTCTTAAATTCTCAGTTCCTTCCAACGCAAACAAAAATCTTTTAACTAATATTATGGTTTACATCACATATATGCTCAAAAAACCCACTGCGTTAAAACAACTTCTTACTCAATTGATCTATCCACTGGAGTGTCCAAATCACAGTGGTTTTTCTCCCTTTCAAGCCCCTTTTCAAAACTGCTTGATAAAGCAAAAGAATCTTAGCAGCTATTGTGGCTGGTACATTGTGGGATTTGTCAAGCAGGAGCTAAATGTAACTGGTGTATTAAAAGACGTGTGATGCAATAACCTTTAAAGCTGCATATAAAGCAAAGACTTCAGTTTCTAGACTAACAAAAGATTTGTTTCACATCAACATTAACAAACATTTTTTTTAACATAGACCTCAATTTGATCATTTTTCTATTAAGTTCAGATCCCTGAAAAAGGAGATTCCCTTCTAAACCAGATTTTGTTCTCTCTTTTCCTAGAAGTCCCTTCCCAACTAGTATGGCCTTAATGTAATTTATCCATAGATGTGCTGAGGAACAGATTTTATATATAGAAAAATTATTTTTATGTTATGCTTTTAATCTTCTGTGTTCACCTATGAATGTCCACTCTAAACTTGTTATCCAATCTCATTTTGAAAGCAAAATTATTGATTATGCAAGCAGAAATTTAATATAAAGACATCTAGAGACCCAGAAATATCTTTAGTAATTTATCTTAGCACCACATCATTGTTTTCTTTATCCTAATTTTGATAACATGTCCACTTTGATTCTATACAGAATGGCTTTCCTACTTTTTTTTTATTTATTTCACATGAATCATTTAGCTGGTCATAGTTGTGAGTAATCTTTAACCTCTTTAGAAATATCAAAAGTCTTGAAAGGTTCCCTTAGGCCAGCTCCTAAATGTGTAACTTTCAACTCCTGGATGTTTCATAGCACACAGTTTATGGTCAAAGAAACTTAATCCAGTTGTCAGAGATCAGGATTTCCAAGTTTTGGTAGTAATTACCTTTCTGAGCACAAATAGTAAAATGAATGAGACATAACATCTGTTTTCTGGTTTCTTAAGTAAACTTATATCAAGTGAATTCAATCATTGATTAACTGTTCAAGCCAATGAGACATCACATTTTTCAAAGTCAGAAATTATTACAATTTCCATTGATCCTATGATCTAATTAGAACTGAGTGGAAAACAATTTTCTCAGCCTGTTAAAATGTATGAGATTTCAAGAATTTTCCTCAAACCAAGGAACTCTGTAACAGTCTTCCCATGTGTGGAATGGAACCCAATCTACTGCATGGAAGTTCAAACTCCTCCTATACCTAATTTAAGTCAAAAAATGTAGGTTTCCCACTTATTGATAGCCAAACTACCAGGAGGTTAGTTATGACCCTGCTGGTTTGGGATGTGATGGGGGTGATGAGAGTGTGTCATGACTGATGTGGGGTCTGGGAATTAGATTTGATTCTGAGGTTTGGGGATGGAACAATACTAATCATTGGACTATGGGATTCAAATCACTGTACTCATTTACTATAAGGGTATGAGGAGAGACTAAAGTAGATTAAATCTTTGATGGAATGAAGACTTCGTAACAAACCCATAATTTCTGAGCCGTGAGTACCACACATCTGTATTTTCTAGGAAATTTCTAGCTCCAACAAAGTTTTCTGGAGACAGTTTTCTGATAAGTAAATCCATGGCTGGATGTACTTTATGAAACTCATGCAAAAAAACTTGTGCTTCCACAGAATGCTGCTGCATTTCCTTGTAGATGAATTTTGATCAGAGTAGATTAGAGAGGTAGCCTTGGGAGAATGGGGAAAGCTTGGAGGATTGGAGGCTCAGAAATCCATAGATAGGAAAGAATAGGAGTCTACTACGGAAAGACCAGGGAGTAAGAATGATGTGGGATGTATGAAAGAATATTGTGAATGATGTGTGATAGGTTAATAAAGGGGTGGGAGCATTGTGGCATCAGAAAATGTTTGGAAATGTGGTTTTGTCTGAGCATAAAAGATCTAAACTGGTGATGTTGAGATGGTATTGGGAACTACTGGAGATCTGTCGAAGCGCTTATCCAGGGTCGTTTGGGTTACAAAGGAGTGCTATTGCATATGAAGACCATCATCCCTGATTTGAGATGTGAGATGCGTGTGTGAATGTTGCCTTCTCACTTCTATCATTTTCTTTCTTAGTCTGTATTGCACTGTCATCTTTCTTGGCTTCATAAAACACAAAGAACAATTTTCTCTCTCTCATCCATTAAGAAACCAACAGGACAAATGTTGAATCCTTTTTTCCCAAACATACCTCTTTTCTTCTTATCATCAAATTCATTATAACCACTGCTGCAGGCAATTGCAGCCCTGTTTCATAGGATACCTAAGCCTGTAGTCCCACTTTGATGACCCCTGTGGGGAAGTCAGCTATTTAGGTATGTCATTCTCTTACCCAACTACAAATCTATCATTATAAAAGGTGTCAGTGTCTTGCTATGCTAATGCTAAATGACGAGAGCATATTCACTCTCCAAAACACACTCACCTCAAGCTAAATTTACAGCTCTTTTAGGAGTTTAACCCAGATTTGTATTCTGGTCTTTGTTAGTAATCCATTGAAATTCATTACAGAATCTGATGATCCCCATGCTTCAATGCAGACAACCAAGTCGACAACCAAGTCATAGAAACTGCAGGAAACAGAAGCTAATTCCTCCCTTTAACTGCAGACATTTACCTTTAGTCAATTTTTCCAACTTTGTAAATTCGCCACAGTTTTGATGGGTTTATCACTGATCCTGGCCAGTAAGAGATTAGTGCCAAAATCCTCATGGACTTCACCAAAATAAAAAATTCATTTTGGGGGAGTTTTTTAATGTAATTTCCTGGAAATAACTTAAATAAAACTTTTGGCTTTCATTCAGTCCAGCAAATAATTTTTAGGCTTCATAGTTGCCAAAATAGATGACAATACGAGCTCTTAATACATTGAACATAGAACATAAATAACCCTCCAAATGTAGTATTTTTATAAATGTATTCCTAAAACAGTATCAATACTTTTAGGTGGCTGATCAAGATTTTTCAGTGCCTGGAGTAACCAATACTGCCAAATCATTAATTGCAGAGGGCAATAAGTAAGGGTGATGAAGTCAAGCACTTGGTGTTTTAAGAACATCAACCAGCGTAGATGAAACTGATTTCCAAAAATGCAAATGTAAATTTTACTAATCTCTGCAAAATCAGCAGATCTGACCCTCAAACCCTTTCATGCTCACAGACACTCAGGAAAACTTCCAAGCAGTCTACTTGTATCTATGGGATCAAACAATTTATGTCTGTGACGCTGAACTGAAATGCTCTGAAATATAAAAGGAAGCATGTCTAGTCTGCCTAGCTTTAACTCTTCTTTTCTAGACTATTCCTCATTTCAGGGGAACAATTTCTAGACAAATACAGGTTCCTCTGAACAACTTCATGATCCTCCTCACAGGATGCAGCCCTTTGAAAACACTAACAAGAAATGGGATTATAATCCTGATTGATTGAATAAAAACCCCTCACAATGAAGGCCATGTATGTTTGACAATTTTGCAGTTAATATTCGACAGACTAAAATTTGGGACCACTTTTTTACTTTTTTTTAAAATTCAGAACTAGTTTCTGAAACTCACTGCTCTTGGTTAGTAAAACACTCCTGTTTTTCTCTGCTTTTAAGGGTTATTCTCTTTGTTGAGAATACAGATCCACTCATAATAAATGTGGGGTAAAAAAATCTTGCTAGCATCTTAAATTGTAGCTTTCTAGAGTGTTCTTATGTCCTGAATGTAAGTATTTTTAAAATGTTAGCGTATTGATAAATGAATTATTAGGTAGGCACCAGTAAATTCTCCTTATCAAAACTACCCCTTCTGTTGTTTGTTAGTTTCTGCTTTGTCAAGTAACATATAACTCTCTGTCAAATCCCGAGCAGCATCATTATTTCTCTTTCCACCTACAACCCATGCTAAGGAATGGTAATGTTTATTTTTTTCTGGTTTGACCTAACTCTAGGTAACATTGCCATATAATAGTCTTCTCATTCTCTGACTCTTTAACATGCAAAGCCAAGAAATTTCCACAATACTAGCTACTGGGAATAGCATGGTAAAGACCTTACAAATAATTTTAGTTTCAAAAAAAAAAAAGTGCTGTTGCACAGGAACACCAGAAAAGACGTTCAAATTTCTTAATATAACAGAATTTCATACTTTTGCTTAGCCAACAATGATTTTTGAATATTGCATATTACTGTTTTTTCTCCTACCTGCTTACAAAACTTTGCCTTTTTGATCCGTACTACCTGGCTCTTCATCACATTATGAATAATACATTGCATCCCATATCATAACAAATGTGTTTACAAATGGAGTCTAAATGCATCATCAGATGTACAGTTTGTAACTTTGCATTTTAGAATGAGCTAAATGATTTAGAGCACTTGAAATCAACTTCCATTATTTATGTTACAGTCAGCCTGAATGTAACTATCCTCTAAATCTGTTGATTTGAGCCAAGTACCAGGCTTCACTGTACTATTGACTTTTAAACAGTACAGTCCATTGATTTAATTGGAGAACTCCGATTAAAAACTGATGTGACAATATGTCTTATTGCCGTCAGTCTGCATGTAAAGCTGGTACTGATGTTACAACTGAGAAGTTACAGTCACTTACATTCAACCTCTGTTCAGCTAATTGCAGATAAAAATTGCAGCTTGTTCTTTTAGAAATAATAGCAGTAGCAATGAGCACAAAGACCACTCTATTTATGAGGAAAAGTTAACATCAGTTTCGAAACTTTCCTCATAAAATCTTTATACTCTTACCTGTTTGAAAAAGACTTTTGGTTCAAATACCCTTCACAGGGGCAGAAATTGGGCCTCAATAGGACTATCTGATAAGGAGGTGGCAAATAATTTGTCTTTTGGTCAGTGCTGATATGATCAAAAAAACAGAGGTTGGCTTATGTAGAAGGATGTAAGAACACCTGTGAAGAATATCTAAGGCCCAGTACAAAACTTGTAAAGCAGTAACCTGTAGTTTCATATTGTATTTGTTGAGTATATACATTCAAGACACGTTTTCTGTCCTGCAGTGACAATGTTCCATTAACTGAAAGGTAAAATTTAAAGAAAAAACACTGTCCTCTTGATGTCTTCAACAGTTTTTACTGATTTTCTTAATGTACTTGGAGAAAACAATACTTAAAGCTGTCATTAACTACTTTGTTGACTACATCTGAGAAGCACTCTCACACAGCACTAATTTGGATGTAACTACTAGCAATAACTCCGTATTTTTACCTCTGTACTCTTGAAGGAAATTATTTTGATCTTTTACTGCATTGTAGATGTTGGAACTAGAACTCAGCTAGTGTTGATAAGTGAGCCCGTATGCTACAAAAAGCCTTAGAAGTAGTATGACATAGTCGAAATCTTCAATTCAGCAGAAAATATTCTGTGAATTATAATTCTGCTTTCCCTGTACATATGCATTCTGGGTATATTGTCTTTAAGCATAAATGCTTCTTTAAGCATAAATGCTTCTTTAAGCATCACAATCAAAACACAACACTTGGAGTATTCAATGGCAAAGTATGAACTGATTATATATGCAATATTAATAATGAAGTACACCATATAATGCGACTTCATATGAAACAAATTGCTTTTTATCGTGGAAAAATTCCATTTGTACAACATTCACCAAAGGATTTCCACACTTTGCTGATCTGTGCTTCCCAAAATTTGTTTTAAAAACCAAAGCCTACCTGCAATTCCTGCGGTACTCCATAAGAGGGCACCCAAACCTTTCAGTGTAAAACACAAGGAAAGATGGAATTTTGATCACTTTCCAACAAGATTTTAGAAATATTCTCCCACTTTAGAGCATACTAAGCAGAAATATAGTGTCTGTTATTAGACATTGAGATATAGTGTGTAAAGCGTATGGTGTTACTTTTAAGGGAAAATTACATTTCAATATATTTCCGATCCACATTATTTGAAGATATGCAGCCAGAAAGAAAACCTATGATCACCTAGTCTGAGTTCCTAAACAATTTTCTTCATTTATTCGTGTCTGAATAAGATAATTTCCTGTAGACTTTCCTAACTTGACGCTAAATAATACATGTAGATAATTTCAGTGACTTTACCTTTGTTATCGATCCGAACTAGTTTGGATTTCAAGTTTTATTGTTGGTTAACTCAATTTACTTTCAAAATTAGCTGTTGTATTCATTTTCAATAATCAAATAAAAATCAAGCCTGCAGTAAAGTGAACAATTTAGTACATCTGGAACACTTTTTTAAAGTAGTGTGTACAACTGACTTGGCCTAATGTATCTAGTACCTGAAAAGAACAAAAAGTTTTTCTTCTGTTCGCAGCTTGACTATTTGCATGTAGTTGAATGAGGCAGTTTATTGTACTAAGCAATGACTCAACTGCCTTTTCTGCAAAATGAATCTACTTTTAAAAATTCTCTGGAATCCCCAAGCAAAAAACCTGTATGAAAGGGACACCAATCCCACAAAGTTCTTTGTTGTTTTATATCTCCCAAATTGCTGTCCTTAGTGGAGTTAAGTCCTCACCAGAAATTCACATTCCAATTTAGGTATTCTTGGAAGTATTAGAAACAGTATTTTCCATTTCCAGGAGGGGAAATATTACTAATAAAACACGCAAAATATTCTGTTCAGGTGTCCACCACAACGTTGAAAAAAGAGTGTTTCCTAAGCAGGTTATGTGTGTGCACTAGCGGTGCCAGAATCCAAACCTCAAACCCCATTATTTCACTGGCTGCCTTATTACCAAATGCTCTGATATTATACATATGATCCATGCTCCTGTCTTCACTTTGAAGACACCTGCCAGATTTTTCTTAAATCTAATTTTATACCCATTCGTGCCTAGTTTCTTATTTGCTTACTGAAGCCCAAATACAAATCACAAAATGGACTTTTATGAACAGGTTCTTAAAGATACTGGTGGCAAACCACAGTTCATTGTTTATTCTCCCACCCTGGCTCATAAGTCGGGAAAAACAACTACTTGCTGCCCTTTACACCCTGATGTGTCTCTTTAGGAATATCAGTATCTCCACCTCACATTTTATCTGTGTGAATACAATGCAGAAAAGAATGTAAAGCATGGAACAAATAGTAGGAGCAAAGATTGCAGTTTTTGAAAACCATGATAAAATTCACTGGAAATAGTTAGTGGCAGAAGAAAAGATAACTGAGTCCCAAAATGGTGCAGACCTCTTCCTAGTAAACACAAGCAGACTGTCTGGACTCAGCACAGCACCAGGCCCATATACAAGCTATGTGGTTGCAGTTAGCACTGCTGTGAAATCAGACTTAAACGTGATAAGGTGCGCGGTGTGCCCACAAGTTTAGCTTGCTCACAAACAGAAAATAAGTTCTAGAGCTGTATATCATGCTCTTGCACAGAGACAACAGAAAGCTCACTTCAGAGGAGGAATTAGGCACAGGTACTAGACAACGGATCATTGTTGAGTCAGATTCCAAACCTCGGTAAGATTCAATAACTGCCTTGTGAAAGTCCTGTCTTTGATGAGCTTCAGCAATCATTTTGTTATCTGACTGTCTATACTTCATTTTTTTCTGTTATATAAAAATAAGAGCAGTTGAATAATAAATTTCTTTACGCCATTAAGAACTTTTTTTTTGAATTGCAATAGCTTTATTTTCATCAATGAATGTTAGCAAATATCAACAATATACAAGAGCATATTACACTTATATTGATATAGCCATTAACTACAATAATTTGCATTTAGCAAGAATCCCAAGTTACAAGTAGCTTTTTGTTAACTCTGTTGTATCTGAAGACTGAAAAATATTTCATGTGGTTACTCTTCCCAGACATATTTATTTCAGATGCAAAAATGCAAAATGTCTAACTACCAGGTGAAAAATTAAATCAAAAAGAAACAAAGACTTTATTTTCCATTGCCTTTAATACATACATACATGTATATATTAGAAAACGGTTGCAAACCAAATATTCAACTGTAGCTTTAGTGTAGCTTTTTTAATCACTAACCTTTTTCTACTCAAATTGACTTCCCAAGTGCTCTGGTTTTGGTTGCGATAGAGTTAATTTTCTTCCTAGTATATACTATGTATAGTATATAGTATATATATAGTGCTATGTTTTGGATTTAGTATGAGAATAATGTTGCTAACATATTGAAGTCTTTAGTTGTTTCTGAGTCATGTTCATACTAAGTGAAGGACTTTTATCTTTCCATGCTCTGCCAGGAGCGAGGTGCACAAGAGCCTGGGAGGGAGTACAGCTTGGACAGCTGACCCAAGCTGTTATAAGGATATTCCATATGATGTAATGTCATACTCCATATAAAATCTTGGAGGTTAGCCAGCGTGAGAGGGGGGTGATAGCTGCTTGGGGACAGGCTGTGCATTTTTCATTGGGTGGTGAGCATTTGTATTTTGCATCACTTGTTTTGTATATTATTATTATTATCGTCATCATTTTTACATTTCCTTTCAGTGCCAGTGTCCTTCACAGATAACCAAATACTGCATGCACAGGGAATTCACATATTGAAAGGTAGGCTACCATGTAGGCTCCAATCTTGATCATCTCATTTTTCAGCTATTGGAATAAAGAGAACTTTTTTATTTGGGTTACCTGAAATCTAGATTATGTGCATAGATCTAAATGGAGCAGAACAGAGGGAGGAGTGTAGGAGGGTTGCAGGGAATGTATGCCTTCAGTAGTGCCAGGGAGTGCATATATAGTGGTGCAACATGCTCAAACATATGGGCCTACATTTGGATGTGTCTGTTCTGGGTGCCTGAGCTGAGAGGCCTAGAGAGCTGAAACTTCAGCAAACCTTGGGGATGAGCCCCTGAAAATCAGGCCTTTTTATGTTCTTTCACTTTCTGCTTATAAAAGTAGACATCACTAATCAGCAATCAGGTTTGAAAATATAGACTGGAGAATATTTTCCACTCTGGACTTAGAAAACTCAATGTGCAGAAAATCAGAGATTAGAGTTCTAGGTTTTCTTTGAATTTGATCCAAAACTCAAGATGAAATCCTTACTAACTGAACAACTGAATCTCAAAGGTTTAACCTGGTTTTGGTTTGTGCACTGAGGGGACTGTCCTTAGATGGCAAGGGACAGATCTAGAGAAATCTTTGACGTTTTTATTTGCTACTTGTGAATGCCTCTAACAAAATGCTCAAGATGAAAACTTCTTCCCTTGGAAGCCATTGTATGTGTTAATTAAACCAGTGTACAAATCACAATAAAATAGACAAGAATACATTTCTAGAAAAAGATATGCATGATCCTAAGTGTACATGTCTGAATACCTTAATAACACAGCCACGTATGGCTCAAGTAATATGAAATTGTTCTAGGTTTTTCCTCAGCGATGTATCTTCAATATAAATTAGTTCAGCACAAAAATAAAATGACAGCATTAGCTAGCTTCAGGATTTCTTTTCCGCAGATTCAGTTCTTTGATCAAGAGCTACAGTAGATTGAAGTTTTGCTATTGTCAACATATTGCAGACACACAGTGTGTTTATTTTTGTGCACTTTTAATGTATTTAACCTTAATATCTGCTTCTTTAAAGCAGAGAAACTGTGGCTCAGCATCTTGAATTGTCAAAGCAATCTATTGCAGATTTCTTTTCATAGATGAAAAGAAGCGTCCAGATGATGAATGCTATTCACAAAGTGATTGCTGTGGCAGTCATATCATGTCTCAAAGTACACATGGCTGTGTAAATAGAAACAACTGAAACTTGTACTGACATGTGAAACTTTTTCCATGGCTTATGAACCTTTGTGTCACCTAAGGAGATTCAGCTGGAGCCCTTTCTAAAAATGCAAGTGTATTTAACTGATTTTTAAATTTTATTTTTTTTTTAATGTCAGTTTATTAAATGGGCCAGAAGTGAGATATTCTTCTCCCCCATTATACCCTCAGGTTTAACATTAGAGAAGTTTTGTGACAGTCTAGTAAACCTTTAATGAGATTTCTTTTTTGTGACAGACAGATGTAAATGTATCCCTCTAATCCTATCCTTTCAGGTCTTTGTCTGCAGATGAATGTTAATAATTAGTAGTTGCATTCCCCCCCCTTCCCTCATAAAACTGTAGTCTTCATAAATTCATCATTTTTTTTTTTGTTTTCTTAAAGTACCAGCAGCCCTGACAGTCTTCCTTTGTTCCTGTGTTTATAAATAATTTATAATGTAGAAATATCTCTTCTTAGTCTTAAAAAATAAACTAATGGTTGAACATAACATACTGCCAGGAGCAGATATACCACTAGCTTTAGAAAGGAAAAAAAGAAAAGGAAAAAAGCTTCACTCTTAACAAAGAGAGAAGGAAGGAACATCACATGGAAATCCATTTATCTCTGTGAACGTTGATTTTTTTTTTGCTGATGCTAAATGTATCTGAGTTACCCTCATCTTATTCTCTGTTTCTGCTTCTTTTCCAGACCGTGCACCTCAATTCACTCCATAAAAATGTAGCTTCTTTTAAATGTCCTGAACACATAAAGGGCTACAGTGTGGTCCAAGTTATCAGTATAAATAAGTTAATACTGGTGTAGGTGATTCCTTTGAGGAGTATATCAGGCCTTATACTGACACTTTGTTGATGATTGCTGTATATGTTGTAGATGTAGTGCTAAAGAAAATCAAGTGTTTAGCCAGGACATTCGTAAACTGTGTAGGGATCAGCTGTTGGTGTTGGGATTCTTTCATAAGAATTCTGAATGCTGAACTGCAGTGTCACAGTCACACGTGCAATCTCAAACTACAAAGAACAAGCACTCAAATTAGAATTGAAGTACACTAAGTTTCAACACCTACTGAGAGCTGAGGACTGATCCCATTTCTAGATGTTTGTATGGCTCTGTATTATTGCTTTATATAGTCACAGCCAAGAGCAGTGCCCACATAAATGACTGGATTTATTGTTAATTAAAGTAAATACAACTGAACTTTGTATTATGTTGTCTAGCTAAGTTCTACAGGGATATATTTATTTTGTTGTAAGTTAGCTTATGTCAAAGGAAACGTTTTGAAAGTCACCATGTGATACACTGAAAGTATGTTCAGGTCTTTCTAAATAACAGTCCTAGCAAGCAATACATCCAGGGGTCTTGACATTACCTCACATCAGCTGCTAAGATTTTTAACCAAAAAGGAGGTACCATAACATTCCCCTATGGTGGTGACAATAGTGAGTCAGCGACTTACTACCAAAATGTTATGTGACAGCATCCCGGTATGCAGAGTAGCTCCAATGAAGACTCCATAATGACACACAAAAGTAAGTAATGTAGGTGCTACTTTGTTTTACAGAAAGTGAGTGTAGCTTTATTTTAATATACTATATTTTAAATTCCCCACCGGGTGATAATACAAGTGGCCTCTGCAGGTGACATGCAATATTCAAGTATATAATTAGAAATAACTACAGCTGAACCAACAGCACTATATAATTTAGTGATAGGAAGTGAGTGGAAAAATAATACCTTACCCAGGTTCACATATAGTAGACGATGGAGAATTTAGGCAGATAGGCAGTACAGATACAGAAATAGTTTTGACCTATAGGGCTGAGCTTTGGATCTAGTAAGTTAAAGGAGGGTTTGAGCCAAGGTTTTAGTTTGATTTTGCAAGAACCAGGACAGCTGCCTTTTGTAAACTATTCATTCTTTATTTTGGCTTGTTTCTGACTTTTGAGGATGGAACGAGTTTGTGCCAGAAAGAACACTCATGTGAAATCTTTTGAAATAACTAATTAAGGACCTTTTTGAATAAAAGGAGAAATCATTCCTAGCAGCTCAGGAATGAATCTACTTGCACAAAAACAGCTTGGGAGGAGTGAGTTTAAATCTCCATCAGCTATCCAAGATCAATCTGAACCCTCTTTTTAGGAGTTTGATCTTTTAATCCTATACCTTTTCACATCCCTTGCTTTTAACACCACATTAAAGGATTCTGAGCTTCCGTTAAAACACATTTTGTGATAGTCTGTAAATCTCTACTGAGATTGCAGCTGCCTTCAGATCTTACAGGGTGTGAAGCAAGGATTCAGTGTTTTTGAGGAACTGTGCATTCGGAACGGAATCCTGATTGAAAAATCCCTGGGTGCATACGTTGTAAAGAAAGCAGGAAGACAGACCTAAAATAGCGCATGCATCAAGACCAGAATTTTATCCAAAGGTAGTGTGCTTGCAAGGAGACATTTGAAAGCTAAGTGCAATCTTTTAAAGGCAACCATTCAGGTTCCTGAAGGTTGCTCAGGATCAAGAGAGAAACTAGTGTCATGGGAAGGGAAGATGAGGTTGAAGGGAATGAAACATTTGATTATAAAGATGAGGAAACCAGAGAAGCAGGAAGGAGTATGAGAGGTGGTTATAAAAGCATCTCAGACAACTGTTTGACAATGGTACCTTCATATACTCAGCGCTGTGATGCTAGCAGAGAAGTTAACCCTTAAATGCTTTTGCATTTATCTGAAAATGATCTTCAACCTATCACAGCACACTGAAATGTTTTTCTAATGATACTGACACCTTACTTTTCAAATTTTCTCATCTTTCTTGACTACAGAAAACATCATAGTTACAGCACTACTTTCACTTGCTTTCATTTGCTGGTTCTGTTGTGTTACATAGGTAAAAACATTTCTAAATGCTCTTTTCCATTCCAAACTTCAGCCTGAACAAACACCCCAAACCCCCTGATGAATAGAAAGGATCAGGACCCAAACATACATCCGTATTGCTCTGGTTTGTTTTTTTTTGTTGTTTGTTTTTGGGTTTTTTGGGGTTTTTTTTTGTTTGTTTGTTTTTTTTTTTTGTTGGACTATGAACTGGACTAATCAAAACTTCATCTGTAACACACCTGATTTTTGTTGGATTCAATACCTTGAGCAAAATTTTTTTCAACTGGGACCCTTTGCTGCCTATAACAATGTATCTTTATAGCTCAGAAACTGTCTGGCTTCCTGGTGTTATTAAGCAAATACAGTATACAAAAGCTTTAAGCTTTAAACCATACAGCGTGTTTATTATGATAGCAGGAGGTGTCAGGTGGAGACAAAGGCACACAGATAGAATTGATTTGAGTCATGTCATCAGAAAATAAGGGTGATGTGATCACAGTACTTATAGCACATGCAGCAGCTGTACAATTCTACATGGCAGCTTCCATCATACCCTTCACATAAAAAAAAGAAAAGATTCTGAATAAAAGATGGCTGAATACAGAATAAATTGTAGCATATGACAAGACATTTTCGTTTTTTTTGTTTAATATATAAATCAGGAGCACTTATGAATTGATATTAATTAAAATAATGTATTTGCTTTCTTTCAACAGTTTTGTCAGCCTCATTAAAAACTGAGTGTTAAATCTTCATTAGATTTTTTATGATTAAAATACTTCCATGAAATATAAATTAACTTTAACTTGTTGCTGGTCATAGTAAGAAAAGGGAGAGGGGAAACACCATTAGTATTAAATCTTGACCCAGTGAAAACAATGGGACTTTTGTTTCTAAATTCATCGGGACCAAACAATTCCTCTGTGTCAGTAAGGAGAAGCAATAGCTTTAAAACGGACATAGAAGCAGATCTCAGGAAGTATTCTGTTTCAGCCTATATTCTCGACTGGCACGATGGTGGTTAAAATTTTCAAAATATCCGTGGCAACACGGGGGGAACCTGTGTCCCAACAAGATTAAAGAAGTTTAAATTCCTCAGTAGTTTCAGTGATTTAGGAAATCTTACAGCGTGCCTTGAATTTCAGCAGTCCTGCCTCATGAAAAGACACAGTGGCATTCTCTCTAGAACGATGTGAAATCTACTTTTCAGTAGATGAAGCCTGCAAAGCAAGCAAGTAGTTCATATGTGAACAATGTAATTCATATCCGACAGCAGACTGTCACTGTTATGCATCTGGAGAGATATACCCTGTCTGATGAACACCACAGAGCACCGAGCAGTGAGAGAGGGTGTCTCCGAGCTCCCTGTCGTGAATCTTCTCAGGTCTCAGCTCACCACACAGCTCGTGCGAGATTTCCCAGAGGATCTGAAGTTTAGGAAGACTGATAGATCAGGAAGGGAGAGAAGCCGAGCAGCTGCCAATTCAGTTGAGGAAAACTACCATAATGTGCATATTCAGTCACAGCTGTGATCAGTGACCCCCGTTCTGCAGTAGCTGCAATCTCAAATCTGTGCAAACCTACCTGGAATGGCTGGAAACGAATGGAGCTTCCTTTGCAATGGCCTAGCTGCCTTTCAGATATATTGTGCTCTCTGAAGGAGCTTGCATTTCAAATCTCTTTGCATTTCAAAAAGAAAGTAGATTTTATAATTATGCCTTTTCTGACTTTAGCTCGTTTGGAACTGGGAAGAGCTGATGCTCTCCCTGGGCTTCTGCATTGCCAAGCCACGAGGTGGTGGTGTGGTGTCGCTGTTTTTTAAACAACAACAAAAAGGGGTTTTGTTTAATGAGCTTGAACTCACAAGCCTGCTCATCTAGTGAACTGTGACTTTTCAAATACCAACCTATTAATGTCAAAGGCAATACTGAAGGGAACAGTTCTGTTTGATTTAAAAAATACCGACAATGTGAAGTCCACTATGCTCTAATATCTATCACCTATGGGGCTCCATTCATGCCTAATGCTTTATTCAAGCTAAGACCTAGTTTTTATATATCAGATTAATACATATCTACAGCTTTGCACCTTTCTATTTTGATTTTTTTATTATCAGGGCTCGCCGGGGCCATTTTCATTCCCTCACTATAGCATCTGCAAGCAGGTGGATTAGAGATAACTCTCATTGTGCTTTGTTTTCTCCTGACACTGTCATTAATCATTCCTTAAGCCACACTTCAACTTATAGTAATCAGGACTGGCTGTTCCCGAGCTGCACAAGAATTGCCTTTCACAATGTAATGTGAAATTGGAAGCGAATGGCTGAAGCCAGACGCTTCTTCTGCATTCCCTATCTATCTCATCATTTAGGTATTTATCCATCTCAGGCTTGTACAGGGAGCATCTCTCTCCTTCCCAGGAGGACACAGATTGCAACAGAGCATCAGATTTGTTACCCAGGCTTTGGGCTTTGATTGTCCTCTTATAAGTTCGGGATTAAAGTGAAATTTCCCACAGGGCTATGCAGGATTTGCTAGCATTTAACTGTTTAACCTGGCTGTTTGTGAATGAGAATCCTGTGGTCAACTATTCCACAGAGAATATTATGGTAAGCCAGCTCTGAATGGCAGACATTTTGGTAAATTCCTGTAAAGACTGCTACAGTTGATTCCAATTAAGTCCATACCTGATAACAATTGTTTTCTTGTACATGATGAACGGTAATCTTATGATAAAAAACAATTGTCTAGTCTCTAGTGAAATACTCATGTCAGCTGCAGAATAAATGCAGACCTTCAAAAAGTTTCAGTTGTCTGTTTACGCTTTTAGAATCACCATGCATTGTTTTCCCTTCAAATAGGTCATGTCTCTCACTACATAGAAGAGGTGTATTGCTTTCTTACCCAGTTTTAATAATAAGTATACGCTAATAGTATCTGCAGTAGCATGGCAGTCGAATGGACAAACATTTTAAACAAACCACACAATGTATTAATAAAGACAAATTGATGGTTCTGGAAAGCATGCTGTTAAATATGTAGCCAAAACAGATGCATTTTTCCTGGCATTTGATGTGATTCTTGCACAAAAGAAAGTACCTATAATGTGCTATTCTCTACGAAACTGAAAGCAAGGGGGAAAATTTTCAGTCTGCATTATCTATCTTTTAGTCTTAGCTTTAGAACCATTTAAGGAAAAAGATTTTAAAACAAGTCAAAATCATTTTGTTCTCTAGTTTAAAAAGACTGTATGCTCAACCACTGTATATATATTCTATTTAATGTGGATGTGTTTTTAAAATGCCTAGGAGGATAGTGCTCATTTCATGTGCTGCTCCAAGAGAGACATAACACCCAAGCAACTGAAGTACATAATTTAAGAAAACATTTTATCTTGCAGTGAAATCAGTTCCCTTGGAGGGAATGGACTGAATCATGAAACTCAATTTTAACCTCAATCTTTGTGAAACTTTAAAATCTTATTCAAAAGTTTACTTCTCATTTTCTTCTTTGTTGGCTAAAAATACGCTGAATTTCCAAAATAAGCTTTCATGGGATTTATTTTTTTTGGGGGAAAAAAAGAAAGACTTTTACGTATCCTTTTAAAAATAAATAAACCCAGAAATCCTGAGGCAAAGACTCATAGATGTTATCAGTTACGAATCTATAAATTCTGATGAAGATTGGAATTAATAAATATAAAAAAATGTGTACATTTTTTTGTTCTCCGTTGAACTATTCAACATTACAGACCTGCAGTTATGACACTGATCTTGTGCTAACCAGTGTCTCAGTGGAACAGTGTTTGGCTGTATAACAGTGCCCGTGAAAATCTCACTGGCTGAGTGCAAATGACTAAAGATCTTTACCATCATTTAGTATTTCTCTCATAGCATTATATAATTACTGAAAAGGCATAAGCAATCCTTTCCATTTATTTGAAATGTCCTCTAGATTCACATGAGCAATTTTCAGCTGTGTATAATGCTCCTAAAGTAACCTCTTCATTTCCATTGTTTTAGTGTGAAATCATTTCCTCAGGAGATAATTAGAGTTGCTCCATTTATTACATTAAATGATTAGCATGCACTTGAAATGATTCAGTATATTTTCCTTTATTACTGATGACTCTTAAATATGGGCCTACATTTTTAATGGATAAATTAAGATTATCTTGACATTTTGTGGCTGCATCATCAGCAAAACAAGGGAGACTTTTTTCCCAAATACACACACAGGTTTGTGTTAAACAATACATATTAGTTGAAGAGCTTCTGTTCACCTGAATATCCCACCCAGTTCAGCTTAAAGACCAGTAATTATGTTTGAGGTTAAACTGAGGGTTTAAATGTACTAAGGCTGTTATTGCTTTTGTTGCATGTCTAGTTAGTAAGTACTCCAATGTGTCACGGGATCAGAATACCAGCATCTTGGTTGAAATGTCTATTGTCTCTGAACAACAAGTGTATTCTTCCAAATGTGTATAAAATTACTTCTTATGCTGCCAAACTTGCACTCATACCATATAAGTTAATCTAAATCAAGAAAAAAAAGAGCTTTTCTGTATGCTAAATACAGATATCATCCACTGGTTTATGAAAACACGTCACAGTTAGTACTCCTTATTAAAACTGAGTAAGAGTTAACGTCAAGCTATAGCCACATTATAATATTTCTTTTAAGAGCCAAAGAGCCTGTAAATGCAAACATATTGGCTGCAGGTTCAAGATGTGACCCGATATTTGCATAACTAACATCATGACGAGGTCTCCAATGGCAGTTGCCAAGATTGACCTAGAACTGGTGGATGCCAACCGTGATGGAATTCAGCAGAATTAAAAAGGCTCTGTTTTCTCAAGACCGTGCCATGTCATTCCCAAATTAACACCAAGGACATATTTAACTGGATTTGAAAACTTGGTCCATTGGACTTAAATAACTTACAGCACTTGAACAATATTATTGGATGTGAAACTGATGTCATTATTAAAGGATATGTTCCCTTTGGATGTGCTGTGATAAATTCACGTATCCCTTGTTTCTCCAATTTCACTATAACCCCAAGACTCCTTATGCATCCAGCCAGACTAAATTCAAGTATTTAGTATCTTAAATATGAAATTTATTAGTGATTTTAATGATAATGAGTATTTTATTATCTCAGTGAGATTATAGTCAAGTATTTGGTTTTTGAAGAGGATACTTATGGGTTAAGGCAACCCAGAGAACGCATCTTATGTTTTAGCTGGGAAGCTAATTTGTTTGTAGTTTCGGTGAGGAAGTTCATACACAGTTAAAAGAATAAGTGTGTAATGTAAAATTTTCATAAAACTGTATTTTACATCAGAAAATAATACCGTAAATAAAGTGCCCATTGCTAGAAAGACACTGTGTATTTTTTGCCTTACTTGCTAATAATACATTCAAACCACTTATTTTTACAGACCTGTCTTTCATCCAAAGAAAACCACTTCAGGATATTTCTGGCTTTTAGAATTACTCTAAATAAAAGAATTATTCCTCTATCAGTTCAAAAGAATTAGTCATGTTGCACAAACAAGAAGTGGACGTGCATTTGGGATACTAGATCCCACCAATTTCAATAAACAGTACCCTGTTTTGTAGTGTTAGTGTAATCTCATGTAGTACTGCTGCATGAAACAACAATGCTACGCATGGTTTTACAATACCACTCTATATGTTTGGAAACAGACCTATTTCCACATTTTGTTTCTTGGCTGATTCCCGCTTAAGCCAAATTCTTACGTGTATCCAAGCAGCACCCTTGGCTGCAATGTGGTCATACAGGAGTATGGACAGACTTCCTGAATTTAACTTTAAAAACCTAAGACAATACTGACTTTATTGGTTCCTTGGGCAAAGGTAAGAGTGTGAATACCGGCTAGAATTAAGCCTGGACAGAGAACAGACCCATGTTCCTAAATGACGACAGAACAAACTCAACCCCATTCAGCCCATCTCTTGCAGCACACCAAGTATGTCCCACCAGTAAAAGAGCACCAGATATAAACAGGTGGTTTGATGAACTGGGACACAGAGGTCACTTACGGTCCGATTAAACTTATAAATGTGACACTTCTTTCTACTTCAGTGATACTGGATCAGGACCATTGTACCTGGAGATGAAAGACTGCTCACCTTATTAACAGCAAGTAATCCCATTTACTAGCCCCAGGACTAGTATATAATGTAGGTACATTTATCCTTAAAAACTTACTTGTGCAGTATAAAAGCACACCATTAAATAACAGCACTACTATAGGCGTATTATACTGAAAGTGCCATAATGTTGTTTGTATATGACAGGCATTTTCAGCATAAGAATGCTGAAATTCTACACTGATGTCATTAAAGCATAAATGACACACTACCAAAAGACGGAGATACTAATGCATGGTGGTTAAACTGTGCTTCCTTCTAAGTTTTAGAGTATTTTTAATAGCTTCAAAGCCCATTTTTAATAGATGAAGTTATACAATACCAACAGTAGTGGCATGAAAGGTTACAAAGGATGAACCCCATCTCTCTCAAACATCTATTCCATTTAAGTAAAAATACCTGATAGAGAGCATTTCTATTATTCACAAGAAATCATGCAATATAATGGCTCCTAGCACTCCTTTTGTAATAGCTTATTTAAATACTTGGGGCTGCAATTCAGATTACCACTTTGTTCAGACTTCACAGAAATACTTCTTACAATTGATCACATTTTTATTCCTCATTGTATTCTAAATAGCCTCTGATTTTTTCAGAACCCAAGACTAAAAATTAGGTTTTCAGAAGTGAAGAGCACAGTCTTGAAAAAAAGCCCTATACACTTTTCACAACTGAGGAACAGCAACTACAAAACTGAACAAAAAAAAAATCTACACTAAGAATCATTTTGTTTACAGGACTGCTTTAAGGAATTATTCCTGAAATCTAAATGGAGGTTGATCAAGCTTTTCTAAACCCATAAAATCTGAAATGACCTGAAGGTATAAAGAACACTTGACTTTAGATTTCTTTTATTTGTAACATTTTCCTCAGTGCTTCGAGCTTATACTACAGTAGTTTACACAAAATTAATAAGCCCAGTCTGATAAGGAGTTATTAAAATTCTATTACTCATCTTTAGTTTATTTGATGTCAAAAGAGACATTTAAATAGGAAGTAGGAATAGATCTTTATTTAAAATGAATTTAGATACCAATTGTTTATAGGCACTATGTTTGCAACTTTTACAAAATATTTAAGAACCTTTTATGTATTTATTATAAGTCCAGGGTGTTTCTCTGTTGGTGTAAAATAGTACAAAGTCAGCAGAGCTGTTGACTCATATCAGTTGAGGAAAAAACCTTATACATTTTTCAGAATAAAATGGTGATAATTATTTTCATTTCAAGAAGAACTCAATTTTATCTGAAGGACAAATAGAAATGATAATGTATAAACAAAGAAGTAAAGTTATGCTTGAGTTAAATCCCTGTAAACTTACGTTCAAACAATAAGAATGTGGAAGATAGGACTGAAGTTGGATTTGCTCTCAACCACATTTTGTAAAGGCAAAATGGCATACTTAGGTAGAATTACGTATTTTAAGTAAAAAAAAAATAAAATAAAATAAACAGCACTATGCTAAGGTGATGGATTAATAGTTTCAGTACTGAAATAAATCACTGAATTATATAAATTTATACTCATTTTTTTTATTTTTTAAAATGCTTGCTATTTACCTCAGTATAAGGACTTTTGGAGCATTTAAATGTGGAAATGAGGGCATGCACAATTTTTTTAAAGTATTGTATATGTATTAGCTAAACAATAAACAGAAACAGCTTTCTCAGGAGCATGCAACTCTCCAATCTCAAAAAAATGCCCCGTCTACTAACTTTCAGCTCGTTCCAGAATAGTTTAATTGATAAACTTCACGCAGCAGAGGCATTATCAGACCACGTCATGGGACTCAGAGCAATCAACAGTGCTCTTTTTTTAATATCATTGCCATTTGCATTTTAAATAGCCAAATGGTTTTCAGGCATTTAATAGAAAAACATTTTTTTAAATGAATACCAAGAGACATTTGTAAATAGCATCACAAATTGCTCCTGGGCTATAAACCTGACTGCCAAGCTTTACTCCGGTATGAATACAGACAAGTGTTAAAAGTCTGAAAAACAGATTCCTTAATGGATATACTGGCAAATCTGTAACTGTAATAGAGCTAGCGTGTACCATTTTAATAAAGATATCATATTTCATCTCCTAGATTACACATAGCTTTTCTATTCTAAATAAAAAGATTAGAACTAGAAATATTTTCCCTGCATACCGTATTTAAAAACGTACAAGGGAATGTCATCCAACAGTTTGTAAGCATTGAAATTATTTCTTTGAAAACAACAAAAGGTAATCCCTAAAGATATGGTAAATATACAGTTCCTTTATTGAACAAACAAAAATAGATTATGCATTGCTTTTTCAAAATCAAATACTTCTGCTTTGACAGAAGCAAGGAGATGCATCTAGGATGCATCTTGAATCTTGCCACAGTCTCTGTGACTATATTGTCAGTGCATCACTAACCTTGTATTTAGGCAGATTATTTACAGTCAGATCCTTATAAGATCACACCCATTGCTGCTGGTTGTGAGGGAGGGAAGGAGACCTCTGAAATTGGATACAAATGGGATATTTATTGTTACATTTATTAGGCTATAACCATATATCAAATGTGCTAAATTCATGGAGATAAAATAATACAATCACATCAAGACTGAAAATTTAATACTAAACAGGGACCCACAAGTTCCCATCTATCCCAGCTTGCTTTGTAGCTCATCTAAACAAACTCTCTGCTCTGGAATGCGCTGGAGATTTCCTGTGTACTTGTTACGAAATATAAGGCCTATTTCCCTCTGAAAGTTCTGCTTACTGCATGTAAACCTATTAACATCTATTATAGGACTTTACTTGCATTTGCTAGGAAAAAGGAAAAGTTTAAAAGCTCTCCATAGACATATGAGTTTCACGGTAGGAAGGCAGTAGCTTAAAGCATTGCTATTAATTTGAAAATGCAGATTGGTATTTGGAAGAATTTTAATGGTGGGGCAAATTAGTTTAGATTTCACCTGACTAGATTATCCCCAGTTGCTACGCTAAAAACGCAGCCAGAGTGTAATGCGTATTGGCAGTGTCAGACTTGAGATCCTGACACTAATGTGATCTGGTTGTTTAGGCTTTTCTTTTTGCAAGCACTACTTTCAGCACAAGAGAAAGGGTTCAGGAAGTCACTGAATCTACAGATTCATTTTAGTTGAAAACAGGACAATGTGTTTAGGAGGTGGAGCACGAGTTCTCTAGATTACGCCATATTTCCTTTTGGTTAATCAAATAACAGCAAGCTCCAACTGGAGAAAGAGCATCCAGCTTGTGCCTTGCTTTCTTAGACTGAAAAAAAGTGATCCACTTCAGTGTATATGTTTTCTAATATACTTTAACTACTTCTTCCGTATATACCCATACAACATGATTATGGTTCTGTCAAGATCTCAGTGGTGTGGATCAACAGCTAGAGTAACCTGCCAGAAAAAAAACTAACTAAGCTAAATTCACCTCCTTGTCACTCATTGATGCTGGCCAGTGAAACAGGTCCTTGTGACTTACAAATATAGCAGACATATTCCACAGTCCATTAAAAAATAACATATATATAAAGGAAGACAGGAAAAAAATGCTTAGCTTGTTTTTGAATGCCTTTCTTACCTACCCTAAAGAAGATATTAAAATCATAAACCTGGTTGCAGGAGAAGTATTCATTAATACACTGGAGTGATTTTCAAATGCTCAGGGGAAGGTCTAATTCTTCTTTCTTTCAAAATGATGTAAATTTAAATGGGTTTCTTTGGTGACGGCAGTTTTACATTGATATAGGAGGCAGCAAAATTTACACTTGGTATACAAGACTGAAGTTTATCCTGAATGGGAAAGTACGACTGCCCTTCTTCCCAATGGTACAGCTCAAGTTAAATTATAGCAACTTTTTTTTTTTTTTAAGAGTGGTAGTAACTGAGTTTTGAGCTTTCATATTAGATTAACTACTTGCATGGGACAAAAAGAAAGATAAGCAACAACACGGAACCAGATGACTTTTCTTAGTGAAGAGAGATTGTTGTTGCTTTTTCTGACAGCCATGATTACAGAACCTACAAAATTATTCTGATATAGATTTTAGGGATTTTTTTCCCAATTATCTTTCTTCATAAATAATACTTTCATAATAATTAAAAGTGGTATCCTTTGTTACAAGTCTTATTATAGTAAAATCCATGGAAGCCTGAGTAGTGGGTGTATTGTTGTGACACTTAAACTATTTGTAAATACTGCTCAGAACTTTCTTAGCATATTTTAGCAAGGCAATATTTCAGCAAAGTATAATTTATCACACTTGATATATGCTGTATGTTTCAAAGACAATCACACTGGAAAACAGACTCATAAAAAAAAGACATGAGTGTGTCTTGGTCTCCAGTGAAAACATTTTTTCGGTCTCTGGGCCTGGAAGATTCATCTGTGATCAGAGACCCCACAGTGGTGTGCAGGAGGCCATTTTTGCTTTGCTTTCAGTGCCCAGTACTGAACACCCAGTACCCTGGCTGGTGGGATTTCTTTTGGTTCTGCAGCTTACCCTTCCTTCTTCTTATGCTTTGTACTCTAGCAAGGTCTACATTGCAGGACTGGAGTCACACCACCAGTTTGCTTCCATTGCCTTCTCATCTCAGATATGAAAACATTGTTTTACAGTAATATTAAATTTAATGAGGGCTTTGTTTAGACTTTAAAATTATTCTAACATTGTAAGAAGAGTTTAAAAAATATAGAGAAAAACTTAGTGAGCAACCTACCAGTATGAATCAATCTGCTTGTAAAAAAGAAGACAATCCCTCCTCTCCCTCTGCTTTCTGAAAAATAAAATGTCCTAGCTATCAGCTCAAATGATAACAAGCAATGACAAACATATTTATACTGCCTCTGCTCTTCTTTTTACAATTATATCCAATTTATAGTTTATGAAAGATGATTTACACATTTAGTTTTTAATAGCATGGTTGTAGAGAGATCTGTACTTAATAGCAAACAGAGACTTTGACCACTAGCTGACTGATCAGTAGAGCCTTAACTGCTATAGCAAGTAATCCCCAGACATCGATCATATATCATATATAACAAAGCCTTTAAATTTTTATAGTTATGAAGGATGATTTTGCCAAGTTCACTGCCACAGTAGGTTGGCCACAAAACATGTAATTGTCACATGTTTCCATTGACATTCTGCTGGTGAGAAAAATACAAAATGACTCTAGTTCTAAAACCCCATACATTTTGGGAATGCTGCAAAAGTTGATCCAATCTGTATTTCCTTAACTGCTCATTACTTACGCCAATGGATGAATCTAAATATCTGTCTATAAAAAACCCTCCTTATTTGAAGTTCATCAATGTGTAGTTTTTATCTTTTAAGTTTTAAGTTTCAACTTAATTTCCTTCAACAAGATTTCTACTATGGTCTATATGGGCAGATGTTAATTTTTGGGCTATTTATGTCATGGAGATTTTTATCAAAATGTAGATTGGAAGATTTGACCCATTGTTAAAAGACTTCATATTCTTGTTATCTGCTTTTTTAAATCTATGCCTTACTTTCTTTTTTTTTTACTGAACACTTTGGTTAACAGGACATAGAAAACTTACGAAATAATAATGTGACTGCAGAAATATTTAGATTAGTGATTCTCCAGGGGAAAAACAGAAGCATCTGAAACAAGTGTAGAGATGCAAGTGGGTGAGAAGAATTCGGTTCAGCACATTATGATGTTAAATTAAGGCAATGCCCTGCTCTTCCTGAAGCCAATTAAGTTGTAACCTTTCATCATTGTATCATTTTACAATCACAGAACTGTTTGCATTTCTTCCTATCTTAAAAAAAAGGTCTTGGATCATTGTAATTATATGGATATACTGTGCAAGGTATCCATATTTTCCAAATAAAACCTTCTACTTTGAATATACACCAAGGTCTGACAGGCACCTTGCTGCATACAGCAAATACAAAATAAAACCTGTATGCAGAAGCTTGCATGTGCCTTGTACAGTGTGTGTTAAGCCAGGTGATGGTATGGAAGATGATAACTTGAGCAACTACTCTACATGGGATCCTATCCATATTCATTTTGGAGCAGACAGTCCGGGACATCCTGATAGGCTGCTACACTCGCTACATTTCAAAGCAGTGATCAATTAACGTACTATAAATAAATAAACTGCATATTTTTATTCTCCATGAATATTTGAGTTGATTTCAGCAAATTAGTTACAGTGTGTGAAAACTCCCACCAGGAAAAGATGTTTAACTGCTTTTTTTTTATTACAGTTTACTAAATCTAGACATGTTTCTCACACGGATGATTTACTAGAACTTCAATTTACCTCTGAATTTTACACATGTAAACCAAAAGGGACAGCAGGGTTCTACTTTTAGAATTTCAGTAGCATTAAATGCCAACTAAAATTACTACAGTTGTAGAAAAGGAACATAAAAACGTAGCAAACTCCTACTCTTAAATATTGCTATACCATCAGAAAAGAAAATAAACACACTTTAAAATGTGGAAGTGTTTCCATTTAAAAAACAATATTTACAGTAGGAATGTGATCACGTTTTCTCTCCAGTGAAATAAGAGAATTTGAAGAGAGATCAGATGTAGTACAAACATACTTAAATTCCCACCTACCTCAGATAATATAAATTCTACAAAACAAGTTAATGTTTTCCACACCTTAATATTTGTGATTTTGAGTGATAAAGCTGTAAGCTAATAAATGAGAAACACTACAGATTTTCTTCTATACATTTTATTTTTATTGATGATATTTGTTTCATTTTGAAATGCATGAAAAGAATGTCATGATTATGGCACACATTTTTATAAAGTACAAGTGAAAACTGTGCTGTCTTAATTTTCAGCTTAAATTTACAGACATACTACATGGCAACAGTATTAAAGCAAAAAGGAGGGATACATTTTCCTATTCAATAAAAAGCCATGGAAGTTGCATGGGGTAGAGTCTCTAGGAAATCCACTCTTTCTTTGAAAAAATGTCATTGGCGAAATAGGAGATTGGCACCACAATGAGCAAAATATAGTGAGGGTTGATACGGACTGTCAGCTAGAATTTGGGTTAAGACACTGACTTTTGTCTGCATGGTGTATACCTTCCAAAGAAGATGGAAGATGCAAAATTGCAAGTTTCCCCTCTCTGGTTAATGTGGTCTATACAAGTGAATAATGTATAAGAAGATGTTCCCTTGATAATGTTGCAATTATTCATCATACAGCCATAAACTCAAATATTCACATTAACAGCTAGGTATTATTTTTCTTCTCTGAAATTAAGTGAGTGGCATCAGTGGTCATAAATGAGAGCATTCATCAAAGGCGCAGGCCATGGCAGAGGATTAAGTGAATGCTGATGAAGTGTCCAGATTCCCATAACTTGGAATGGGCTGCATTCAGCATTCCTTTATTATCCATCTGCCACATAACAAAAAGTCTCATATATTTAATGCAGGTTTGCCCTCGGCCACGTAATAGGATTAGGCATAATTTCTACAAATTTACAAAAACAAATCACATGGGAAGGCTTAGAATTTGCTAATAATTTCTCCATAGCTGGGAGATCAAAGCGAAGTAAGAGTCCAGAGCCAGGCAGTAGTTTGACCCTGGCCAAGCTTTTTTAATGAAAGGGTTAATCTTCTCAGAGGTGACCATAGAGGAGCAAATAGTGTGACCAAAGGCAGATTCAAGCCTCCAAAAATAGGAAGAAAATCGTCTGCAAAGTATGACAGCAAGAAAACATTTACAGAATAGCATACATTTTCTGACTGGAAAAATAAAATTAAACAGTAAAGAACAATGAATTGTTTTTAAGCAGTGTGCAATTGGCAGGGGAAAGAGGGAGTGCTGTGCTGAGGAGAAGGAGCTTGTAGGTTGGACCAAAAATATTAATGTTTCTTTCCAAACAACAGAAAATTGGCTGAATGTCTTCAGTCTAAAATCACTCTGTTGCCCTCACGTGAAAACTGTCTTCGCCATATGTGTTTCAAGGTTTTGGTTGGCTGGTTGCTTTTTCCATATGCTTGTCCTCTTTTTTTTTTTTTTTTTTCCCCCAGAAGAAATGCACAGCAAACACGCTCTCATAGGTGAGTTTTTGGGAAAACCTGAACAAGCTGTCCAGTTAGTTTTTTTCCAAAATGTCCTTGGCTTGCTGTGACTTTAGTTTCTTTATACTCCGAAAGCAACTCCATCTCTCAAATCAAATCAAGCAGCCATATGAGAAAAGACAGCAGAGGGTGTGGGGAATGGGACGAAAGGAAATGAAGATTTCAGGGCGTGTGGATGTTTATTTGTGTATTTTTTGTTTTTTTTTCTCCCTGTTTAAAATTTTTCACCTTCTTGAATTTACTTTCCCAATCAGTACACTGCAAAGGAAGTGAGTTAATATAAGATAGAAGTAGGTGACAGCCTTTTAAATTTTGTTGTTATAATGACATTTGTAAAGTACAGCCCAATGGAGTGCTATATTCTAAATTTAATATCAATCATGTGCTTATTCTCATTTTTGGTCCCTGATCCTGTTGTAACAAGTTTGAATGCAGTGCTCCATCTCTGTGGTTTTCTTTACCTACTGGGCTAAAAATCAAATAATACGTCAAATAGTCTGATTACAGGTAAATTAGTGAATAATTTAATACAGCTGCACAAAAGATCATGCAGACATCTGAGCCTAAGTGAAGATACTATTTCTTGTGGTTTTAGACCAAAAGTTTTCTTCAGAATCAAGATTAACTTCACATGAACCTATACGTTCCGCTACACTCTTTTATTAAATAAGAAGGGAGGAGTAGTGATGACACATAAATAATGAAAAAAGGATTCCCAGGAAAAAAATAAAACATTTCCAGCCACCGCATCTATGTTAGAACATGGGGCCTAACATGTATTCATTGTGCAACAAAAACCTGGGAGCTGAGTAGCCTTGAAAAGGGTCAGAATGGTATCCATGGGAAAAGAAAACTTCTGCACTTTGTTGCTTGCATCTTTCATACACAGAGACTCCTACCAAGCTGGCATGGAGGAAGCGCATTAAGGTATAATTACACAGTCCAGCTCTTCCCAGTCCTGTGCCACAAGGAGATTTCCAAGAAGTCTGCCAATGAGTACCTAAAATTGGCATGGTTTCCATGAAAAAGGAACATTTATTTGGAAGTGTAAATTGGATGGAGTTCACCAGACTTGTTTCACACATCTGACCAGGAAGCCAATAGTTCAGCACTTGATGGTGTTACCAGTATGAACTGAACTT
This sequence comes from Tapera naevia, assembly GCA_033556795.1. Taxonomy (NCBI): domain Eukaryota; kingdom Metazoa; phylum Chordata; class Aves; order Cuculiformes; family Neomorphidae; genus Tapera; species Tapera naevia. The sequence continues at coordinate 6,824,616 of JAUMJJ010000023.1, forward strand.
AAACATATCGTAAATATCAGAGACCTTAAATACTCTTCCCTAATTATATTTTCTGTTTATTTTATACAGATGATGGCTCATTCCACCTCTCACAAATTTTGAATAATTCTGTTTAGAGACTGAAATCCAAACATATATTTTTCTTTCACATATGGAAATACAACTCAGCCTTCTGATACAAAATTGTTTTTTTTTTAGTTTTTCAGTGTGTAGATCTGCAAGTATCTTGCAAATAACTTCCAGGCAGGGTTTGAGATTAAATTTTTGTGCACCACAGTGAATATTCTGGTAATTTGGGCCACAAATTAAGTTTCACTACTTTATTTTTTTAAAAAACACATTAACTAGAAATTGCACAATGTTGCATTATTTTGTTGCATTTTCATGTCATAGGAAATAGTCATAAGACAAAATAGTCATAAGACAAAATTGGATCTGATATTATTATCCACAACCAATTTTACAACCATTTTAACATAGAACTGTATTTTCAATACCATGCAGCATTAACCTTATAAGCTGTTTGAAGCAGAAATGCAGACATATGATGTGTACCTCAAACCATATTGTTGAGATTTAGCACCTGATTAAAACTCTGTTTCCTGGATAACAGGAGTGTTCAGAGTTCTTGGTTCCAGCCTTCTCTCAGCTGCTTCTGGAAACTGGTTTTGCCTTTCACTGTCTTAAGTAGCTGCTCGTTTAATGGTCACTAAAGCTGACCTTTATATGTCACAGTGCCACTCACTGGGATAAAGAACGAGATGCCTTTCTAGGAAATCATACTGTGTGTTTACAAGCAGCTCTTGACCTTAACCAAATGAGCTGGGGAGCAGCAGATAGCAATCTGTTGTACAAATTCTATCATCGTTCATGTGAGACCTTCAAGCTCTATATTGCCCTCAACTCTAAGGTCATTTCTCTGCCCTCCAATTAAGGAACAGTAGGGATTTTCATGGGTATTTAGAAATTCATGGTGTCTCTGTTGCATTCAGGACTGTATTCTGCCGTGCTATGCAGGCCAGACTAACCCAAAGAAAAAAGTTACATTCACATCAGCAGTTCACGCTTATGCACTGCTAAGAAATATTTTTTCGCTTCCTTCTCATGAATTCATGTACCACCTGGGAAAATGTCCTTCTTTCTCCTTTGAATTGAGAAATGGCTTTATCAGCATTGCTTATTAACAGTTTTGAGGAAAGGAACATGAGGAATGCGATAATATCCATTGGCCTAAGAAATACTACTATGACTCTACAAACTCTGCCTCTATTTAAGATAGCTCATACCGCTTTAGACTACGAGTAGAAAGACATAATACCAGTAGAAGGTTAACAAGAAAAGTAACCAAAACTAGTAACTAGTAATCAATCATTACATTCAGGCTATTTTTGCCAAGGGAGCAGGGTTTTCTTCACTCCAGAGTTAGTATACCAGTGGTTTTCCATACAAGCACTAACTTTGCAATAATGCCAAATAGCAATAGAATTCCTATGGCAGTGTATGCAGCTTATTGCTTACAAGTCACTTTTGTTAGTTTTACCCAGTAAAGTGCTTAAAACATTTTTTTTATTAATAGTTCACATTTTCAACATGTCCAGTTTTGAATTACCAATTTAATCCTTTTAGTCCAATTCCATTTACTCAAAAGCAACCCTTTTTTAACAGTTTTCAGACTGACTAATAAAAATTGAAATATTTTGTAATATTTTGGCTTATGGAAGTAAGAAAATAAAGACCATGAAACAGAAGGTTTCTCTATTGAAGATGTTTAACATTGGAGTGATCATTGTCTAATGCTGTTGTGACTTTGCTACTCCTATTTTACTATGACATTTTACTTTTTGTGTAAAGTGAAAACCATCCACAACTCATAAATATGGCGCAATGCATAACTTCATTTGCAGAAACTGCAGCCCCATAGTGTTACACCACACTAGGCTATGCTCTCTGGCTGTCTGCTTGAGAAAGCTGAGAGCTGCTAAAAGGTTGCCAGATAGAAAAATACAAGGCATGCATAAAATGCTGCCTACTCAGTAACTCTAGGTCATCTTCTGTAAACTTGGATGCCTTAAATTCAAGTAGCTGGTGGGCATACCTTAAATGAATATGGAGTTCACTCTCCATTTTACTGGTTAAGGGGCTAACTGTAATCTATGCACGTGCCATGTTCAAGGTGTTAATGAGTCAGGTAAAGCTGTTATAAACTCACCCTGTATAGTGTTAGAGTGGTTTTGCCCGATGCTTCCAGTTTCCAGAATGCCAGGAAGAACAACACAGACTGAATTTCCATGCTTTAGCTTGGTTCCAAGAGGGGGAGGGGTTCACTGGTTTTATCCCTGCAAGAACAACCATGCCACCTCTAGCAACAAGCTGTCCCTGGAAGTAATACAGAATTTTCCACAGAATATCACATCTGATCTATCAAACTCTTGCAAAAGGGGTTGCTTTTGAGTAAATTAAATTGGACTAATGGGATTAAATTTGTAATGAAAAGCTTGACATATTGAAAATATTAACTATTACTGATAGGAAATACTACAGAATTTTCCATGTAATATCACGCCTATCTGATAAACTCTTGCAAAATAAGTTGTCTGTAATTCAAATACTATCAACAGTATCTGCAAGGTATATTATCCCACTACTGTTAATAAAGAGTTAATAATACTGAAGACCATGAAGAGGCTGATTACGCTTATATTGGATTTTAAAACTGCCAAAATGCCTTATCATTCAGCTCCCTGTTTTAGTAGCAGTTTTTGACTGGTATTTGCTGTCAGATCAACCCCCCACTGTTTTGTCAGAAAAGAAAGCACTAACTGACATCAGTGGAGGTACAAGGAGAGAATATTACAGCAGAGACAAGTGTACTGCTTCTCTTCTTACATCAAACTTACACTGCCTTCATACTGACTACACTAAAGTTCTTCCAATTGCACACCATTACAACTAATACAATGATCTGCAACCACATAAACAGTGTATATTGGGGAAAAATATCATGGGAGAAAAAGCAGCACTAGACCTTACATTTTTGTGTCATGGTCATGAGTGGTTTAACTATGATTGGTCACCTGTTTCTTTGAGAGTGAGTTATTTAGGTCCTCCTTGAGCTCATAGCTGCACTGCAGCTTTTGAGCAGACTCTGAAACCTTTGTGATATTCCAGCCATTCTCACAAATTCGCATTTTCAATAATAAATAATGTACTCCTATAAAGTCACCTGAATACCCTGAGAGAATTATAGCCTTTATTATGTACAATTGGAGGTATATTAATCCTTACATTGAAAGATTTTTTTAGTGATCTGTCGGAAAGTTAGATAAATTATCAGGAGCAGCAAAGTAAAATTACACTAAATGTCCTTTAGTAGAACCACTGAAATGCCCTCTGCAAAATATGGGATTGTTTAGTTAGAGGAAGAGAAGCCAGGGACAGACATGATCATTTTTTGTGGCATAGCTCTGAGGCTGATTACTTGAGTCAAGTGACCAATTTGGGAACTGTGAACCTCTGGACAGTCATTTTCTTGCTATCAGTAGTGGCTGTTTTAACCTACTCACCCATTAATCTACCATGTATTTTCACTTGATTTATGGAACTTTCCTTATAAGCTACATTTAGTAGAATAGTACTTTTCCTCATTCAAAACAAGTTCTTTGCCTAAATCCATCTGAATACATCGAAAATGGTTTCTGACCAACAGAAGTAAAAGGGGAGGAGGGGAGGAAGCTCCTTTAACACAAATATTGCAATATAATTGAAATTATATTAAAAAAAATAAATGACTTCTTGTGAACTTGTTTAAAAGGGTCAGAAATGTGTTTAAGCTGTACAAGATTAACCTTTATTCGTTTGGGAAAATGCAGACTTCAACAGCAATCCTCTGTAGTGGTTGCACTTGCTAAAAGTTTAAAACAGTAATTTTTTTCCCAAGAAAGGTCATCTTGAGCTAAAATGTCAAATAAATTATTTAGATTACTGAATTAGAAAAGCGAGGATCTGACAGTCTGAATTTTTTATGCACATTAGCCACAGTCAGGGTCTCTATATGCTCTTTCTATTAAGTGCATCCCCTCTTCCCTTATTAAAAAATCTCTCCATTTATTCCAATATAGTCTCCTTAAGATGTATCTTAGCATCCAAATAGCTGGTCTAATTTGCTTCTTACTTGTACAAAACAGTAAACATTTTATTTTAATGTTGCTCAGCAGTTTGTTTTCCAGTATAAAACTGATATAAGAAAGAAAATATTACCCCCAGATTGTAGGGGAAATAAAGTAACCAAAAATGAATTCTTAAAGCATCCATGTAGATATTAAAACCTAGATCCTAGGGTTTCAGAACAAACGTTTTTAAGGAGAAAGAATATTTCGAAGGGTGGAAAATTAAAAGGATTGAAATGGAAAGGGAATAACTTTAAAGTAAATGTTACTCTTGTGATTATGTCCTGGAATTTTTATAGGGCAAAACATAGCTGTAAGTAATTACTAGAATATCAAAGAAAGTCATCTTCATATGTTGCTGCTCACACACATGTTTTACTCCACAAGTTCACATCTACATTTCCCATTCTTCTTCACATTCATAAATATTACAGATAATTACTTGAGGCAGCACCAGAGCGTCTGTCCAAACAAGATGCTGTAGGATTCAATCAAATGACAACAGCAGTAAAACTTCCCACTTAATTTTTCAAACCCAATATTTGCAGTCATTCTATAAACAATTCTACATTGACAATAAGCCCCTCCTAATTTGACTTCTATTGTGATTTTTTTCCCCACAGACCATGTGCACTGTGGAGCAAATTAAGTTCTCAGACTGTGTAGCCAATTCACATCCTGAAAGTGCAAGGCATCACAAAAAGGGAGATACTTTCAACTTACCAGCAAAAATGGAATCATGGAATCATAGAATCATTTGGGATGGAAAAGATCTTTAAGATCAGAGAGTCCAATTGTTAACCTAACACTGTCAAATTCACCACTAATCCATGTCCCTAAGCACTGCACCCACATGTCTTAAATACCTGCAGGGATGGTGACCCCATCACTTGCTTGGGCAGCCTGTTCCAACGCTTATTAACCCTTTTGGTGAAAAAAATATCCTAATATCCAATCTAAACCTCCCCTCATGCAACTTGAGGCCATTTTCTCTTGTCCTATCGCTTGTCACTTGGGAGAAGAAACCAACACCCGCCTCACTACAACCACCTTTTTAAGTAGTTGTAGACAGTGAAAAGGTCTCTCCTCAGTTTCCTTTTCTCCAAACTGAATTGCCACAGTTCCCTCAGCCATTTGTCATAAGGCTTATTCTCTAGACACTTCACTGGCTTTGTTGCCCTTCTCTGGACACACTCCAGCACCTCAATATCTTTCTTGTAGTGAGGGATCCAAAACTGCACACAGGACTTGAGGTGCAGCTCATCATCACTGAGTATAGGGTTAAGATCACTTCCACACTTCTGCTGACCACACCATTTCTGATACAAGCCAGGATACTACTGGCATTCTTGGCCATCTGGGCACACTGCTGGCTCATATGCAACTGGTTGTCAACCAAAACTCCCAGGTCCTTCTCTGGGGAGCTTTCCAGCCATTCATCCCCAAGCCTGTAGCATTGTATGGGGTTGTTTTTATCCAAGTGCAGGACCCTCCACGCTTTCAAACTTCAACACATAAAGTATCTAACCTCAGCCCTGACTTTGCTAATATCCAAATACATCTTAGTACAGTGTCATAGCAGGTTTTCTTGTAAACCTCATAATGCATGCCGGTAAATTATATAACTGTGTGTAAACACGGAGGTGGTGCAGCTGCATGGGAAGCCATGAGGCAATGGACATCTACAGTGATCTACTAACAGGTCTCATTCTTTTCCTAGAACCCAAGGCCACTTTGTATCGCAGAATAGGAAAGAACACTAGCAAAGCACAGCTGCATATCTTGGCAAAAAGTGGAATAACAACACTCATGGCTAGCGTACATCAGAAGTACAGGAAGTACAAGCATGTGTGTGTGTGATTAATTTTTTTGTGTTCAGTCACATGTAGTGAAATCCCCTTAAATAAGATGACAGTTGGAAGAGCTGTCATCATGCACTTATTCATTATGTGCTTTGTTTTGGAAACACCTGAGATTTTTGTTTCTTTTCCATGTAAAACATCTGGCATGTGGAGAATAAAATTCCTGTCACCCTAACCTGAGACTGACCTATTTTAATCTTTCTGTCGTGCAGTGGCACCAAAAGTACTTAGTCATTTGTGCATCACTGAGAAGAGGGATTTAGTGAATAAGACAAGCATAGCCCTTACTCCTTGGTGATTCCTCCCTTGACAGAGTAAATCCCACAGAAAAATAGTGTTGATAGAGCAAGATGATTTGAAGAATGGACCCCTAAAGGTTGACATTTCTGTTGTCAAGCCAGGTATTATGTTATGAAAAACAAATATTAAAAGAATTGTTGAAAACTCTCTGGAACAAAGTTTCTTAATGCTGCATTACTGTAGAGGCCATTAGTACCTCTTCCATTCAGGAGTCTTTCATCTTTCTTGCTGTGAAATCTTCTTTTCTGGACTTGATCATAATTTACTTTTGACAGGTCAACAGAATAGAAGTTGCAATTTGTTGTATTCTGTAAAATACTCAATGGTCCTTTTAAAACCTAAATTTAGGCAAAACAAATTTCTTTTTGAAAATGTTTGGATGCTTTACTCACACATGATTGAGATACTTGCAATGTAAGGTAAGATGCACTGGGGAAAAGAGGGAAAAATATATTGACTCCTAACTTTAATTTGCGAATTAACAAATAGAAATAAGCTCTTAAAAAGGTACTGCAAGTTGGAAAATTGAAACGTGAAAATACCAGGTAGGCCTGTAAGTAACCTTTCTAATAGTCTTCACAAGCATCTTAGACAGATCAGGACATCATAACTTTTGATCATCTTTGCTATGTGAATATTTATGATTTGCACGGTTTCATTTGTCAGCGGTTTTGTAAGGTAAAATGCTTCAATGGCAAAGTGTTCATCATATATGATACAAATGTTTTTGGTCCATGACCACAACTGCAATCAAAAAACGTACTGGTTTTTCACTGCTTTTTGCTTCTGTTTCATTTTTTTCTTCACTCATAATATGATGGATGTATTCGCATCTACAATATTTGAGAACATTTTTTCTCTTCCTCTTCCAGTGATTTATGTGCTTTTTGTATGCAAATGTTGTTGGACTAAATTGATTTTGCAAATTTTGAGAGGTCATATCAACAGAAGCTCAGTGGCAGAAATGTATTTGCCCTATGTTAAAGTGCAGTGCAACAGTGGTATCACAGTATCACAGTATCACTGTATCACAAGGTTGGAAAGGACCTCTGAGATCATCAAGTCCAACCTATAACCCAACACTAACACCAACATTAACACCAACCATCATCTAAACCATGGCACTCAGTGCCTCATCCAGTCTGCCCTTAAACACCTCCAGGGTCTGCGACTCCACCACCTCCCTGGGCAGCCCATTCCAATGGCCAATCACCCTTTCAGTGAAGAACATTTTCCTAACATCAAGCCTAAACCTTCCCTGATGAAGCTTGAGTCCATGTCCTCTAGTTCTATCACTGGTCACCTGAGAGAAGAGACCAACTCCTGCCTGACTACAACCTCCTTTTAGGTAGTTGTAGAGAGCAATGAGGTCTCCCCTGAGCCTCCTCTTCTCCAGACTAAACAGCCCCAACTCCCTCAGTCGCTCCTCATAGGGCTTGTCCTCCAGCCCCTTCACCATCTTCGTTGCCCTCCTCTGAACACATTCCAGTATCCTAACATCTTTCCCAAACTGGGGGGCCCAGAACTGTACACAATATTCAAGGTGAGGCCTGACCAGTGCCAAGTACAGGGGGACAATAACTTCTCTGGTCCTGCTCACTGCACTATTCCTGATGCAGGCCAGAATGCCATTGGCCTTCTTGGCCACCTGGGCACACTGCTGGCTCATGTTGAGCTTCCTGTCAACCAGCACTCCCAGGTCCCTTTCTGCCTGACTACTCTCCAGCCACTCTGTCCCCAGTCTATAGCTCTGCATGGGATTGTTGTGTCCAAAATGAAGTACCCGACATTTGGACTTATTAAACATCATCCCACTAGAATCAGCCCATCTCTCCAATCTGTCCAGGTCCCTCTGTTGACCCATCCTACCCTCTAGTAGATCAACCCTTCCTCCCATCTTGGTATCATCTGCAAACTTGCTGATGATGGACTCAATCCCCTCATCCAGATCATCAATAAAAATATTAAACAGGACGGGACGCAACACCAATCCCTGGGGGACACCACTGGTGACCGGCCGCCAACTGGATGAGACACCATTCACCACCACTCTCTGGGCTCGGCCATCCAGCCAATTCCTAACCCAGCACAGAGTGCTCCCGTCTAAGCCACGGGCTGCCAGCTTCCCTAGGAGTCTACTGTGGGAGACAGTGTCAAAGGCCTTGCTAAAGTCCAGGTATACCACATCCACAGCTTTCCTCTCATCCACCAGGCGAGTCACATGGTCATAAAAGGAGATCAGGTTGGTCAGGCAGGACCTACCCCTCCTAAACTCATGCTGGCTGGGCCTGATCTCTTGACCATTCTGCAGGTGCCGCATGATTTCACCCAGGATTATCTGCTCCATGATTTTACCTGGGACCGAGGTCAGGCTGACACATGTGTAATTACCTGGATCATCCTTCTCATAGACGGGCCTCACATTGGCCAACTTCCAGTCTTCCGGGACCTCTCCAGTGAGCCAGGACTGCTGAAAAATGATGGAGAGCGGCTCAGCAAGCTCATCCGCCAGCTCTCTCAGCACCCTAGGATGGATCCCATCCGGCCCCGTAGACTTATAAGGGTCCAAGCGGCTCAGCAGGTCTCTAACTTCCTCCTCATGGATTGCAGGAGGGCCATATTGCACCCTGCCCCATCAACCACTTCAGAGGGCCAACTGTCAAGTGAGCTGACATCCTTGCTGTTAAAAACTGAGGCAAAGAAGGCATTAAGTACCTCAGCCTTCTCTGCATCTTTGGTTACTATATTTTCCCCCCACATCCAACCAGGAATGGAGTTCGCTGCCGCCCTTCTTTCTACCATTGATATATTTATAAAAACTCTTCTTATTATCCTTAACAGAAGTGGCCAATTTGAGCTCCAGATAGGCTTTTGCTTCCCTGATTTTTTTCCTACACAACTTAACAACATCTTTGAACATGACCTGGCTTACGTCCCCTTCTTTCCAACGGCAATACATCCTCTTTTTCTTACTTAGTTCCCTCGGAAGCTCCCTGCTCATCCAGGCTGGCCGTCTGCCCCTACGACTCTTCTTACAACACATGGGGAGAGCCAGCTTCCTGCGCCTTCAAGATTTCATTCTTGAAGTGCATCCAGCCTTCCTGGACCCCCTTGCCACTAAGAGCTATTTCCCAGGGTACTTTCCTGACCAGTTCCTTAAATAATCCAAAATCTGCCCGCCAAAAGTCCAGCATTGATATCCTGTTCCTGGCTTTTCTTGTTACATTGTTCAGAGAGAATTCAGTTATCTCATGATCACTACACTCCAGACAGCCTCCGACAACAACATCACCCACCAGCCCTTCTTTGCTCATAAATAGCAGGTCAAGGAGAGCCTCACCCCTGGTGGGCTCACTCACCAGCTGTGACAGAAAGCAGTCCTCAATACACTCTAAGAACCTCCTGGACTGCCTCTTCTCAGCAGTGTTAAGTTCCCAGCAGATATCCGGAAGGTTAAAGTCTCCTAAAAGAACAAGGGCAGCCGATCTAGAGGCAGCCTCCAGCTGTTTAAACAATAGAAGATCCAAATCCTCCTCCTGGTTGGGCGTTCTGTAACACACTCCAACCAGGAGGTCAGACCTGACTGCCTCTCTGACTCTTACCCATAGACACTCAACCTGGTCATCACCGATCTCGACTTCAACAGCATCCAGGTGTTGAAGTCGAGGTAAAGGAGTTCAGTATTTTTTTCAGAAGCTTCTTGTCCAAGAGGTGTCTCAATTTAATCTTTGTAAAAAAGCTGTTTCTGAAGAGACTGAATAGACCAAACTATGACCTGGTTTACTGACTCTTACCTAGATGGTTGTTTTTACTCTAAGGCAGAATCTGCCTAAGAGAATTGTCTTGATAGAATTCTATTTTATTTTGCTTCAACAACTTAAATTAAACTAGTTCCATGTTCTGTGTGTCAGGACTCTGAATTCCTTATCAAATTAACACTGAATAGAAAAACAATCCACCTATCCATCCATATATATATATAAATAGACAAACTCAACTATTAAACAGTGACATTATGCAAGGGGTGTTTTTGGGATTGCCATAGAAATGTATGTGAAACTCTTCTAATATTCTGAACTAAGTGAGACAAAACAGTATCATTCCAGGAAAAAAAAGGAAGAATGTTCACCAATTGGAACACAGGCAGATGTCAGCGATTGCAGATGGTTTTAAAACTTGCAGTGTCTGACTGTGTTATATTTAAAAGGGCTGCCCTTGATGGCAATATTGGATGAAATGCTTTTGTAAAAGGGCAGATTTAACTATGAAAAGAACAAAAAAAAAGACAAGGGAGTTATAAAATCAGATATTGCTTCTCTTGTGTCCCTTCCAAAGCTTTATTAGATAAAATATCAAAAAGATAGAAAATTTACTTGTGTCAAAGTTTGCAGAAAGAGGAGAGATGCACTTGCTCTGAATATTTTTAGGTGCTAAGTCCATATGCCTCCGTGGTGCTATCTTAATTCAAGGGTGTTCTAGGACTGTTTAAAGAAAATAGATGGGAAAATTTAAGAGGAAATCCTCACTGAAGGCTTTACTAGTCGTATAAAGAAGAGGAAGAAAAATGCAAAATCCTTCCTGGGGTTGAATAATCCCATCCAATAGTGCAGGCTGTAGACTGACTGGCAATGTATCAGGTCTGCAGTCTGGAGACTCTGGTGGACAACAACCTGGGCATGAGACGAGGGCATGCCGTTGAGGTTATGCCACTAGCCACCAACAGGTATTCATTAGCAAGAATGTAGTCAGTAGGCCAAAGGAAATTATAATTCCCTTCTGTCTGGCACCCATGAGGCTTCATCTGCAGTGCAGTGTCCTGTATTGTTCCCCTGATAGTGAGAAACTAGAGAGTCCAGTAGAAAACCACCAAGATAGGTATGGGACTAGAGTACAAGATAGATACACACACATATATGACTTGTATAGATATACATAGAAGGTGAGGGAACCTGGTGTGTTCAACTTGCAGGCGAAAAGGTTGATGGGGTTCCGTTTGCAGACTTTTTTACCTAAGGGGGGATGATGGAGAAGAGGGAGCAAAACTCTTTTCAGACTTATGCATGGAAAAATGAATCGCATTAACTGGAAACAACAGCAAGAGGAATTCAGATCAGATATCAGGAAAAAAACCCCAAACCAACAAAACCTCAATTAAAGAAATTAAACACTGGAACAGGTTTTGTACAGAGGCTCAGCAACCATCCTTCTTGGGGATGTTCAAATCCTGGCCACAAAAGACCTTCAACAAATTTTCCACGTAGCTCCAGCAAGACCCCTTTGCAGAGCATGCAGAAAAAAAAATGGGACCAGAGTTTCTGAACCATCAGAAGTGGAAGTAAGTGTTTAAGCTTAACTGCAATCTATTTAACAAGTGTTTCAGGACTATCCTACAAAACAATGACATTACCATGAAAAGAACAGTACTGATATGGTGCTTCTATTGCAATTCATAACACTTCCTTAATATCAATACTGTCATTCTATTGTATTTTCAAAGTAAAATTTCAGAGTTTTTTTGAAATCTGTACTCAGAAACCTAAAGTTTTGTAAGCTCAGCTACATATAGAATTATGTATATTGCACTCTGTATGGTTGGATTATCTAAACATCTGTAGATCAGCAAGGAAAGTCAGTGCCTGTTCAGCCTGTGAGGTCAACATTTTACTGCCAAAGAAAAAGCGTTTTTTATGAGTATTTACTCGATGTCCTCATAGACTACTAACAAAAATTAAAATACATGAATTAATCTGGCTTTGGTTTCCTAGGATCTGGCATAGTATATCAGTCAACAACTTGTTTTGTAATTTGTATTTTTCAGCAGAGAATGGACCTTATTTTAAGAAAATCACAACCATATTTTAACAAAAAACTCCCATGAATTAGTGCAGTCATATTTAACATAGGATGAAGGCACATTTTCTTCATCTCTGAAAAATATCCCTATAGCCTTTTTGAACTTTGCTCTGGAGAAAAGAATTTGGCCTGTGTTTTTGTCTCTGTTTCTCAATTACAACAATAATCATAATGAAATTGCTACCCAGATAGATACCCTGTATGTGAACGTATCCCTTACATTTTTCTGTTAAATGGTTAGTACATTTCTGAACACAGACATGAGTCCCTAATGTCCAGTTAGCTGTATAAACCTCTTACACAGCTTGGCTGGCATATGACTTGAACAACGGATTTTGGATTCTACATATTTTTTTTTTCCAGAGACTAATTAAAATCAATTCCAAGGCATTTTTCTGCTGTTAGAAAAGATGCCGTGGGTAGATGTTTCAATCATTAGCAATATGGTGCTGCTGGATTAAAAACAAATTTCTAAATAACATAGCAATGACAGTCTATAGTATTCCATGCAGCTGTTAATGAACAAACCCTGTTCTGCGTATATACCTAAATATTTGTTGATGGCCTCAAAATGGAGATATCAAAAAGCAGCAAAGGACACAGACTTTGTAAAAATGGGCTGTCATAATTATTATAAATATAAAATATTTCAGAATTTACTTCTGGAAGTAAAATACTCTCATTTACTCTGGTTACATCTAGAGTTAATCAGTCTTTGTTTATATGTGTCTCCCATATTTAGTCCATAACTTTTTAAAGTTTGACTGATCTAAATTCTACTCTTTACACAATATAAGCCTAGTCTGAGATCAATATCAAAACATTCTTGAAAGCTTGTAGAGTCCAATTTAAAATCATTGCACTCAATGGAGATGAGAACATTCATTCACTAAGTCCACGAGTTTTGTCACTGATAAAGATGAAGTGAGGATTTAGTTTGGGAGTTTGGAGAAATGGTGACGTAAATAACAAGAGAGTAAGAGAGATGATTTTAGTAAGTATTTTGAAGAGTAGAAGTAAGATCAGTAGAAATTGAATAAGAACCAGTGCAGCAGAGACATCGCAGTCTAAACTGTTTTTCACATTGTGTCTTTTTTCAGAGTAGGGTTGCTGTTTGCCTAACATTTAAGAAGGGTCTATTATTCCCTTTCATGTGAAATTATTGTAGTTAGAAGAACACAGCTGAAAGACAATCTTATTAATTCTGAGTTAAACAACTGTAAATGTAACTGATGTGCACCACATAGGAGTAAAGTTCCTTCTTCTGACTGATTTGGCAAAAGATCTTCCACTCTGACTCCTTTACTTTTCAGAATACTTCCTGCAAACAGCGTTTTGCTTGTTGTTAAATCCTGTAGCATTTATATTCATGAATAGTACGAAAAAAAAAGCATTTCATAAAAATAAAAAAGGAAAATTGAAAAAGAAATTATCATATTATTTAGGTACATGATGGCATATCTGAACAAACCCACAGATTTTACTGTTTTCCATTCTTAAAAGGTTACTAACACTCTCTTGTCTGATAGAAATGGTCCTTATAGATTAGGAATTTCATTCCACATTTCACAGTGGAATTTCTGAAATTAATTATAGGAGACTACAATAAATATGTTGCTATAATAAAGTCAGCTGTCAACCACTGCTTTGCCATCATCCACTGGACAAATTTTTTCATCATAGATAGCAATCAGTTGGTCAAGCATTTACTATTGGTAAGTCCATGTTGCCTCTTCCCAATCAATATGTTGTCTTTCACGGTCATGGCAGCAGCTTCTGTAAGGGTCCATTTCATGATTTACTCAGGGTCTGACTTGAGGCTGGCTGATCTATAGTTTTTCAGATCTTGTCTTTGGGAGATGGTTATGTATTTACACTGTTGCAGTTATTCAGATTCTCCTGAATCTTCCTGATCTGATCTCCATGAGCTTTCAAAGATGAAACAGTGTGATCTTGCAGTCAGCCAACTTTCTTAGCACACTAAGACCCATCCCACCAGGTCCCTCAGACTTGTGGATGTCTGATATGCACTGACAATTCTTGACTCTCCACTCAGTGACTCACAGTTTGCTTTGCTGTTTCTTCTTGGTACTGAGACTTAGGGTCTAAATTTACCCTTGACCACCATGGCACAGACAGCATTTAGTATCTTAGCCTTTTCTGTATCCTAGTTAATTAACTGCAGGGCTATGGTCTCATTGGAATAACAGAGACATGGTGAAATGGGGTCTGAATTTTTTGCCTCAGTTTTCATCACAAGAGCCCAAGCCACACTGCTCAAGTCTCAGAAGGCAAGTGCAGGTACTGGGAGACTGAAGAATCACCCACTGTAGGAGATCAGGTACAAGACCATCTAAGGAACCTGAAAGTGCATGAGCATATGGGACTAAATGAGATGCCTCCGTGAGTCCTGAGGGAATTGGCAGATGAAGTTGCTAAACCACCATGCATTATATTTGAGAAGTCATGGCAGTCCAGTGAAGTTCTCACTGAGTGGAAAATTGCAAACATAACTCCCATTTTAAAAAAGGGAAAAAGGAAGAATTTCAATCTGTTAGGGAAAGTCCAGATGAGGGCCACAAAGATGATCAGAGGACTGAAGCACCTGCCATACAAACACAGGCTGAGAGAGTTGGGCTTGTTTAGTTTAGAGAAGGCTTCTTATAGCAGCTGTCCAATACCAAGGGGGCCTACAGGAAAGCAGGAGATGGGCTCTATATCAGGGAGTACAGTGATAGAACAAAAGGTAATGGTTTTAAGATGAAAGAGATTAGATTTAGATTAGACATGAGGAAGAAGTTTTTTACTGTGAGTGTGGTGAGACACTGGGACAGGTTGCCCTGAGAAGCTGTTGGAGCACCATCCCTGGAGGTGTTCAAGACTTTGAGCAACCAAGCAGGAAAGTGTCCCTTGCCCATGACAGGTGGATTGGAACTGGATCAGGCCCCTTCCAACCCAAACCATTCTATGAACCCCTTGGCTCGTACAAAGTTGATCAGTAGCGGAGACCTTCCTTGTACTTTTGTTTGCTGCTCACATACTTATGTCTTGTTGTTCTTGGCATCTGTTGCCAGTTAGAACTCCAGATGAGCTTCTATGTGCCTCTCTGGGAGTCTGTCCCAGAGACACTGCTCAATACCTTATACTGGCACTGATAATCTACACCTGTATTTGTTTCTTCTTATTTTTATAAATGTTAAGAATAAGCAAAATTTACAGTAACAGTCTTAATGAGCAAAAGGCAAACCAACAACAAATAAGTTATTGCCATGTCACTTCATCTACTAGTTTCTTTCCTGAGCATTTGTAAATCTGTTCATGAGTTAGTTTGACACTCTCAGTGAAGTTAAAAAGCAATACCTTGTAGAGTCATTGGAAAGGTGTGATTCGAAGTTTTATGTGGACAATTCTACCATCAGTTCATTGTTATTCAACGTGCTACTACATAAGACATAATATATGGTACAAGGACTGTGTGTGTGCTTACGAATGGAAAATGGATGTAGAATCATAGAACTAAAGGATCAGAATCATCTGGTTGGAAAAGACTTCTAAGATCATCAAGTCCAACCGTACCTGTCCCCTTACTAAACCATGTCCCTAAGAAACTCATCTACCCGCCTTTCAAACACCTCCAGGGCTGATGACTCAACCACCTCCCTGGGCAGCTGTTCCAATTCCTGACCACCCTTTCAGTGAAGAAATTTTTCCTGATGTCTAGTCTGAACCTCTCTTGGTGCAACTTATAGCCTTTTCCTCTCGTCCTGTCACCTGCCACTTGGGAGAAGAGACTAGCACCCACCTTGCCACAACCTTCTTTCAGGTAGTTGTAGACAGTGAAAGTACAGAGTAGTACAGGCTGTAGGCATAACACAGGGAGAGAATTTTTATATAGGCATCTTTAAAGAGACAAAATGAGAAGAAGCAACTATGCATTTGATGTGGGCTGGCAAGGAACACAGAAAAGTGCACTCCGTGAAATGTGCACATTCACATGGAGAGCACACATTGGTTTAGGGACAACCACAGTGCATATGCCCGAAGACCTTTAAAAAGAAGAATATTTGTATAGTGCATGCATCTGTGTGAGGGAATTTGGGCATAGAGTTATAAGTCTCTTTATGTATAGATAAATGGAGAATACGTGGATGTGTGTGTAAGCTAGGGCAGTGAATATAGATGAAGCGATATCAATGGCCATTCTATATACATGTTTACAATGTACAGACCTAAAATTTTAATTGGAAGAGGTACCTATGAGAAGCTTGTACTGGTGGAAAAGTGGGAGAAAACAGCAGAAAGAAGAGAAAAGAACTTAAAATAAAAATAATAACTACATCCTAAAACACAGTAAATAATTCCTTATGCTGCAATGTTAAAAATTTTTACACTGTCATTGTATCCCTTTGAAAAGCGTAATTACTTCCTCTATTGAGATCAACTAAATTTAAACAGTATTTATGTGCCCTGCAGGAAAAAAAAACATAGTGGTTAGTTTTCCTGTTGTTTGCTTTAAGTATTTTAAACCGTAGTCCCACTTTGCCAAAATTTTTTTTTTCAAAGATTTACCAGTTCCTAAGAAAATTTTCAGGGCAGGTAGAGTGGGTATAATTTTTTGTGTGTGCATTTCCTTGTAAAAACCTTACTCTGTAATAGACCCATACTATTGAATATCTTGCTGCACTGATCATTACTCCTGCTTTGAGTGACACTTCCCACCATACCAATCATTACCCAAACAGACTTTGCTGCTAATTCTCTGGAAGATTCAAATGTTCTTATTTCAAGGTCATCTCAAAGGATAGTTTAAAGAGCTTGTTCTGTAAAATATGTATATTTACAAGAGCATGCATAAATGGTCACCATGGAAGATAAGCAATTGGAGAGTTAAGAGATGTCTTTCGTTATACAGTTCACACACCACTGAAGCAGATAAAATTGGTTTTGTACCCAGCCTACAAATACACTTAGGAACTCTGTCCTGAAAATTGATCTGAGATAAAATTCAATGCATCTCTTTTCATAAATATCTAACTGTGGCATCAAAATTCTACTGCTCCTGCCTAAATAACCATTTACTCTAGTTTCAGCAGGTAGTGGAGTGACTTCACTTGTGTACCCAAGAGACATGGGAATAGGCTGCATCCCTAAGTAATTAGAGCATTAGTTCAGCACACAAAGATGTGAGATATTAGTCAGAGGCATGACTGACTACGAAATGTTAAGATTAAATCTGTGCTTCTTTTTAATTAACAAGAGCATTCAGTATTCATTAGCTTGTCTTTTTTTTTCAAGCCCTTCTATGCAGCTTTGTAGCCCTGGTCTTGTCTTTCCTGTCTCTAGTGCATAATACTGACACACTACTTGGTTTTAGAAACAAGAAGGACTGTAACATTACTAAGGCTCCTTTTTGCTATGCTAGTTCACTCTTGGCCATGATCTACCCACAAAAGCTTATCTTTGGCATCGTATGAAATTTTTATAAAAAGGATGCACATGCTCAGCTCAGTAACATACAAAGTCAATGTTGGCATGAGCAAGCACATAAGGAGTATTCGCAGCTGGAAAGTACTCAGAACCTTATTAACTAGCACACAGTTAACAGCAATTTTAATGTATTATTGGAAAAAATCAAATCACATTGTAGTAGCTATCACGTGGCAGCTCCTACAATTTTGCTTTAAAGCTGCCATTCACGTCTATTCAGATTATGCTTTACATAATTTATAAACTTCTAAAGCAAAAAACCAATCTATGGGAAACTAGAAGATATCACAGTATCACAGTATCACAAGGTTGGAAAGGACCTCTGAGATCATCAAGTCCAACCTATAACCCAACACTAACATCAACACCAACATTAACACCAACCCATCATCTAAACTATGGCACTCAGTGCCTCATCCAATCTCCCCTTAAACACCTCCAGGGTTGGCGACTCCACCACCTCCCTGGGCAGCGCATTCCAATGGCCAATCACCCTTTCAGTGAAGAACATTTTCCTAACATCAAGCCTAAACTTTCCCTGACGAAGCTTGAGTCCATGCCCTCTAGTTCTGTCACTGGTCACCTGAGAGAAGAGACCAACTCCTGCCTGACTACAACCTCCTTTTAGGTAGTTGTAGAGAGCAATGAGGTCTCCCCTGAGCCTCCTCTTCTTCAGACTAAACAGCCCCAAACTCCCTCAGTCGCTCCTCATAGGGCTTGTCCTCCAGCCCCTTCACCATCTTCGTTGCCCTCCTCTGGACACACTCCAGCATCCTGACATCTTTCCCAAACTGGGGGGCCCAGAACTGTACACAATATTCAAGATGAGGCCTGACCAGTGCTGAGTACAGGGGGATGATAACTTCTCTGGTCCTGCTCACACTATTCCTGATGCAGGCCAGAATGCCATTGGCCTTCTTGGCCACCTGGGCACACTGCTGGCTCATGTTGAGCTTCCTGTCAACCAGCACTCCCAGGTCCTTTTCTGCCTGACTACTCTCCAGCCACTCTGTCCCCAGTCTATAGCTCTACATGGGATTTTTGTGTCCAAAATGAAGTACCCGACATTTGGACTTATTAAGCATCATCCCATTAGAATCGGCCCATCTCTCCAATCTGTCCAGGTCCTTCTGTAGGGCCATCCTACCCTCTAACAGATCAACCCTTCCTCCCAGCTTGGTATCATCTGCAAACTTATGTTACTCTTAAGCCCATTGCTGCTAGAATCAATAGCTGAAGTCCTGCTGGCTTCAAAAGCAAATGTATCTCTCTCCTTTATTTCACAAGAACGCATACTTAGATATGATCTATGAGGTGAAAGCAGCTAAAAATATCTGTTTACATATAGCCTATTATCCTATAGAGACCCAAGGAGCAACACATTCCTTTAGAAGTAATCCTAACTAATTCACTTTTGCTTTATTTTTTACAGTGTGTCATAAGAAAAAGAGAAATTAAATTATATTTTTAATTCTCTTATATTTTTATCTAGTGGACATCTTTTGGCAAAATTCAAGTTAAGTGAAAGTATCTGAGTCTATTGCAAAGAAAATTATATGTTGTAATTATTTATAAAGAAAAGGCCACTTCTTTGCTTCTGCTGGTATAGTTAGTAATTTGCTGGAAAAAATATTTGGAAAATTCACTGAAGCTTTTGTGCTAATAAAGTACAAAACCCTCTTAGCTGATTGTCAGCTCAAGCTACCTCAAGAATCGTGTTACTGGAAGCCTTGCAGAAGAATAGAACTTTAAGAACACACACCTACATCGGTGCTTGGAAAGGGCCAATTCATTGTCTACTCATCTGAGGGAACCTGTGTGGGGAATGAAAAGGTGGTTCCATAGTCATCTTAATTATTGCTACCGACAAATGTGTGGAATGGCAGAAGTGGTGGCTCACACTGCTTTTAGTCTTACCACTTCTACGGAAAGTGAAACCATACTTATTTTATCTTTTCGGCCTCAGTATTTTGGTTTGAGATTTGCAGTTAATGAAAGCTAATGATTGATAGTGTTTTATTTACGCAGATTTCAAGGGCAAAGAATTTCAGTAGGTACAATATCTTGTCAAATGCACTTTGCATGTGGTTATGTTCTGCTTTCTTCAACTTAAAGTGAGGAATTATTCCACTTCCTTCACTACCATATCAATAAAATTTCTTCCTAAATGCAGCAGAGCTCGAAGTAAGGCATTTTATTGTCTCACACTTAAAAAATAAGTATTTGGAAAGTGCAGTCCATAATCCTGATTAAACTGCATGGTAGTTAGGGATATTTTTTCAAAGGGTGATTTGTCTAATTAAAACAGTGGAAAACACTTATTATGACCATCATCTTATTCTGACTATGAAACCTCTCAGTGTCAACTTTCAAAATATCATTCCTTCATTTGACTGATTTTGAAAGACGATTCCTTTAGAATGCCAATTTCAGCTTCTGAATTACTTGTAAGCATTACTATTCCATTTCAGACTATGCATTAAAGGCTACTCTCTTTTCAAGAGGTCATTTCAGAAGTACAACAGAACCAGGTTATTAGCACATGCATAGCAATGTTTGTGTCCCTAAAACAAAGAAATTGTTGAAAGAGTAGATATTTTTCTCTTTAATCAGTGTTTCAATAGTAGTTTGAAATGCTTATTAGGAAAGATATTAAAATTCTGGCTTTTTTAAACTGAATAATTATATCAATTTTAGTACCTTTTAAAAACACATACCTCCTTGTAAGAAATTCTTTAGACATTTCCATTTGTTTCTTTTTTTGAACAGAGGTACTGTAAAACAGTTTATGGCTGATTCCTGTTGTGTGCTGCTGAATGTAAAAGTGATGAAAGCAGTTGAGCTACAGAAGTGGAAGGCAGAAGAAGAAACCTTAACTATCTTAGCTCCTTTAGATATCCACTAACTATTTTATTCAGATTCACTTACTCAAACCTAAGGCCTGTGGTCTTGTTTAATGTCAGCCAGTAATAAAGAGCTCTTCAGCCAAATATAGCTATATTCCACTATTAACTGCAGCTCTTGAAGCAGTCATTGTGGAAAGAGGAGACTAACTAAACCCTTCAATGTCAAGACATTTAGAAGCACTCTAGCATCAATCAAGGTCTACGTCCAGTAAGTGCCTGCTTACATTTACATGAAATATTCATACAGCATTCAGTTTTGCTTTTCTCTCTCCTAATCATCACTTTTAGGAAGACGCTACAATCATCACAGTTAAGGGAGGGTGTTATGGGATGTGCGGTACCTTTCAATGTCAGGCTTCCTGCAGATAGCAAGCTCTGTAATGAGGCAGCACACTATATAGCTTATCAAAGGTCTCCCTCACACAGTCTAGCCTTGTTGTCATGCTCTACTCATCTTCAAGTATACAACTTAAAGCAAATGAAAGTAATTAATTAACCATAACAGATCTGTCAAAAAAGTGGTTTAAAATCTTGACAAATATTTAACACCGCCTTTAAATGAACAAGTTTTCACCTCTACATGTACATACTCTCCAAAACCAGGGTTCAGGTCTTCTGCTGCATTCTTTTAACTGTAGAAGCATACAGAATCATTTTAGACTAAGGGTGATTTATTCTTTCCATATTTTTCTGATGCTTTTCACATGATTATACAGACCTTTGAAAATGTAAACTGCTATAGACTGTGTTCTATTATTACCTGGTGTTGGCTAGAGACCATCACTAGTCTTTTTCCCCTCTTGAATATACCATTAATAAATCTGTGTAGTAATCTATCTACTTTCCTTGACAGTTCAGAATACGTTAACCTCAGTGGGATTTTTTAAGCAAAATAATAACATTTATAGGGAGTTACTAAGGAGTTTGGGCCAAGTAGAAACATTGTGTCGTATGTTCTGAATGAAGTATGCAGAACATTTCTCATTATCCTATATTTAGCCTTAGAGCAAATTTAGTTACTCCACCACTGGTAGCAGCAGCATCTATAATCTTCTTTATTATCAGACTATTAATATGAGAAACGTGGGCCTTATAAGAATTACTAACAAATAATACCTTTTTTATTGTGATTTTGCTGCAGAAATAAAACCAGATATAATATATATCTTAAATAGGCTGAAAAAATATAGAAAGCTATCTAATGCATCTGATGCTGGAATTAAACACACAAAATCATATTCATCCACTTCACTTTCAGTGTCTACAATTCTTTTTTTCAAAAACTGAGTCTTTAAGGCATTATAAAATTTTATATGAATTAAAAATTTAAGGTTCCCAAGAAGAACATGAAGAACAAAGATTGTACAGTTAGTACATTACCTGCTAAAGTACTCATTTTTTTTTTCAGCATCACTTTCCTCTTTCCTCCCTTTAAACATTGATACAGCGAAGTAACGACATTTACATTGTACTCTCATATTGAGCCTCCTGGCATCATCAGTTTTGATTTTTCTTGAATTAATCAGGATTCTCTAATAATTTACTATGCCAAAATTGAAGCTGATTGCCTAAAAACTGAATATAAATGATAAAGTACTGAAATCTAGGAAAACATCCAAAAATGTCAATATATTTTTTATTTTTAAAAAACTCAACATATTTGTTTAGTTTGAAAACGGTTAAAATTGAATCCATCTTCTTTTATTATATTTCTTAAGTAATAATAGAAATAGAAATCCATGATCACATTGAGCACATGGGAAAGGGAAAAGGAAAAGGCAGTTCTGAGTATCTGTTACTCTAAAGACTGGAGTATGGTTAATGAAAAACAATCTGAAAAATTTGGGCCTGTAATCTTCGGTTATCTCAAGTAAAGACAGTCATACTTAAAACCAAAGAATGCAACTGTACCATTTCTGAATACTAAAATACTTACAATACAAACCCATAAAACATCCTTGTTCATTCCCCTGCATCTCTGTTTGAGAGGAGACATATTGTAAGAAAATACTAGCCCTTGAAAAACAAATGTTCTTTTATTTTTCCCTGATTTTGAATAAAATATACTTTTTTTTTTTTCATTTTAAAAAAAGAAAAAAGGAACGACAGAATGTAGTGATATGAATCTGTGTAAGCAAAATACATTAGAACCTAATTTACAGCAGTGAGCAAAGATTGCATAGTATCTAACTCAGAACAGAAATGGAAAAATCTTCCCTGAGGAGGCCTCACTGGGTAATTCATGAAATCTTAGGGAAGATATTGTGCAGCAGTAGAGGCATCTCTGCTTTACAATACACTTTCCCAACTTCTTATAGTATTTGTGGCTTAGGATCAGATGCTATGGGGTACAAAATTCCTTCTGGGAGTCTCTGAGAACCCCTAATTACTACAAAATTTAGTGAAATCAAAGGTACTTTTCAATTTGCCAGTTTCAAGCTGTTAATTTATGAAACATTCTATTTTCTCGTATTTTCTTATCACCATTTTAATTTATTGGTTGTGATAGTAATCTAAACTGCATTCTTGGATGTACACTATTGCAATAAAATCTTGTCATTGCATGCTGCATTTTGTTTTTTCTAATTCTGCCTTTTATCAATAGTATTTCCAAGTATTCAAGACCTTCTTAGATAAAAATGATAAAAAGTGTACCTGTGTTGAGTAGTATAAAGGGAACATAGACAAATGAAGATTATACAAAGGTTATATGGGATTCAAACATCTTTCAATGGAATTTAATGTTACATTGCAATTTCTGGCAAACTTTAAAAAAAACCCTAAGCTCTGAATTTAATGTAAGTTTCCTACAAACACAGTCACATTCATCTTTAGTGCTACCCATCTTGAATAAATCAAATCCTCGGGATGGAAATGTAGTATTTCTTTAAGTCTGACTCATAAAGTGGCATAATCCATTATTCACCTCCTCACATATAAGCAAAAGTAGCTGTTCAAAGTTGATTTCTGTTTTTTTGGTCTGACATTATCTATTGAATTCACATTTGAACATTTCAAATGACTAGTAAAAAATAGACCTCTGCTGCTTTTTGAGTTTTTTTGAGTTCTTTGAGGCAATTTCAGAATGGCATGCAATCAATTGTGGTTTGGCTCATATTTCAAGCTATGCTGAAACCTGCTGAAATTTGAAGAGTTTGTATCAGTTGTAACCCATCGTACCTGTGGGATATCTTTAATCCCACAAGTTGTGGGAACTTATGTATACTGTTAACTTTTGATCTTACTGCAATGATTCTGAACATAACTGGCAAAAGCAATGTTAGTCAGACATAAAAGAATTGACTCTCCCTTGTTCTGCTTCCTAAACTGTTCTCTGAGCACTGAATAACATTAGCTTTGCTTTGTGTGCGTGGGTAATACAATGTTTTCTACTGCACACTTACACCAGACTCAGAATACAAAAAAGCTACAAAACACAGAATCTTTTTGAACAGCTACATTAATAACTAACATTGTTTTTAAAAACGCAACTGTTATTTATCATCAATATTCTCTCTGTGTTGTGTTCACTCTTAAAACTGATAAATACTGATATACATGACCACAGTACACATAGCTGAAAAATGCATATATTTTATCAAATGCTTTTACTTTACATCCATGCATCCCAGATATTCCTTTTAATAATCTTGCATTACTGTACTGTCATTACTTGTGAGAAAAATGTCCAAG
This sequence comes from Tapera naevia, assembly GCA_033556795.1. NCBI lineage: Eukaryota > Metazoa > Chordata > Aves > Cuculiformes > Neomorphidae > Tapera > Tapera naevia. Next base: position 6,848,883 of record JAUMJJ010000023.1, read on the forward strand.
AACCAGGTTTGTGCTTTATATTGTTTGCAGATGCCTTGAATGTCCTTTAGAAGGCTAGTTACCTGACTTCATCAGTGACTGTCTGTGTGATGGTGCAGGTGTCAATGACATACAAGCACATGCCTGCAAGTCCAGCCTGATAGACACATGTAGCCTATGTGTTATCAAAAATGGATTACAGAAATTCAAATGTGTTTTTAATGTCACTTCAAATTCACTTTTAACTCTCCCCTCCTTGCATTGTAATCCAGTATGATCCACATTACTGTATTTTTAAATGATGGATAGGTTACTATCCAAATTATTTGTAAGACATAAATGACCATTGTATGTCCCTTTGAAGTCAGAGCATGTATTCTATATGACTCAATCATTAAATCATCTTACAAATGTCTAACAAAGCACCTGCATTCCTATATTTACATTTTTGGCCTCTTTCTAAGATCAGGCATAAATCCATCAGGGCACTTTAGAACTTCAGAACTTCCTTCTTTTACATATCTACTGCTCATTATCCAGAAGTTATTCTGTCCCCTGTGTTAAATTACTTTATGCTGCAGCTTAAATGAACATGTCTTGCTTTCATCTAGCATTTCAAATAGGGCAAAGACTGCTGTACAATTTCCAAACACAACTGTGCTAACAGAGATGAATTACTACAGTTTATATAATTTATATTAGGAATTCATAGACCTAGCAAAAGGGATTAGTACATTTTATTTCAGGGTAGGAGATGATCCTGTCATTAATGGTCGATACTTTCATCATCTTTTAAACCTGAGGAATTTCCTGGGTGACAAGACTGTAAGGACATATCAGGGATTCACAGCTGTGAGCTTTATCTGGTCGTGTACTGCTTTACTCTCAGTATGTGGACTACATTCCATCAAAACTGGATTAGACTGTCAATCATGTCCTGCAATGTATATTGTATTATGATTTTTTGAAAATGTCACTGAGATCAGAGTAATTTCTTGGCTAATTGCATCTCGTCTCTTCTTAATACTATGCATTCAATGGTTTCATTACCTCACATGACAATCACAGGGTCTAGTCCAGCATTAAGGGCAGTTTTACTTCTCTTTAAAAAAAACAAAAAAGGAAAATCTAAGGAATCCTCAATCCTTTTAATAACATAGAAAAATATTTAAGATACTTCTATATTTGATTAAATGAAATAAAAATGTGTTTGTGGTGTGCATATTGTTCCCTGTGGTCTGAGATATACATACTAGCGGAGCTGTTTCTCTAATCCCAAAAGCACACCTTATGCTTAGCACAGTATTTTCATCTCTACTCCTGTTATGGAAATAGATTAAAGAAAATATTAACCTTTAAGAAACTGTCACTCATTACTCGCACAGCTTCCATTTTATGTATGTTTGTCTCAAGGGAAACTCTCCCAACCACAAAAATATTTGTATTTCAATATGACCCATTTAGGAGAGATTCATTTAGATGACTCTTATAGTATGTTTCCCAATGTTTCATTAAATAATAATTTGCCAACAGGAAAAAATGTTGTTGACATGTGTAGAAAGCAACAAAGTTGTTGGAATATTTACAAAAGTACTGAACACAAACTTGTTTTGGGTGACAATAAGGATCCTCTCAGAACCCAAATTATGTAGAAATGTATCAGCTATTAAGGCATTCATACATACCATCAAAATCCTATGACTATAAAAAATAGTGATAGGCCTAATTTAGTTGTTATTCTTTAAGCTGTTATAGCAACTACTTAAAGTAGGAAGAAAAAGTTGCTTAACCCAGAGCACCTGCATGAAGCGCAAAGTGGTGTAGGTGAAGGATGGGGCTGACAAAAGATGCATTTTTAATCATTGTACTACATGGCCTCTGCCACACTGAATTATGAGCTGTTACTCACCAGTGTAGTCTATTACATAATTGCATCCTGAATATGAACATGCACACATGCTCCTTGATGTTTTTTCTGTTCCTTTAAACAAATGAAGAGTTCTCTCCGTTTTTGATGTCCAACTTGCCTCTAAAGACACTCATACTCTATCAGGCGAGGAAAAACATCAGCAATTCTATCATTCTGCAGTCCTTCCTTTTCTACTATATTAACTAATTACAAGCTACAGGGCAGAGAATACATAGGAAAGATAGGCACATATTGCCAATTGTTCCCGGTAGGGGTGCTCATGATGAAGGACACTCTTGGCTTTGCATCTGACAGCAGCTGGAATATCTAGTTCAAATTTGCTGTGGCAGCCAGAAAGAGTGTCAATGTTAAAATATCCAAGGCATTTGTAAATACTCAAACTTGCATCCAGTTTCAGTGGATTCCTCCTATCACTAGCATAAATGTAGCTGACATTTTTTTAAACACACTTCCACTTACGATTTTGTTCTGAATGCCTTTTACTTAAATATTGCAACACATTTTATTGATATTTCTATAAAAGAGGAGTAATGATTAAACACTGCAAAAACTACAGTGTATTTCATTGGAGAAAACTGATTGATCTTATCAGCAGATGCTCATGTGCAACCGTGAATCATTTAACTTCTGGTAAGTTTCAAAATTAACAAAAAGATCATTAGTCTCTCACAAAGGGATTACTTATATCGTTCCAAAGCACACTGATTGTGCTGGTGAGGTGGGAAGGGGAAGGAGAAGGATGAAACATGACAAAACCAGGACTACTTTAAGAATGAAATATGATCCTAGCACTTTGTGTTTAATGCCATTTTCTATTACTGTAATATTTGGTCTCCATATATTCCTGAGAACGATTCAAGTTAGTGATGTCATTGAGATAGGCAACTCATTGCTTATAAACATATATACATTAAGGTATTACGTCTAAGGACACTAACCAACCCTAGCAGCATGGATGAATTTAATGAGCTTTAGATGTGTAAGGGCAGCTGTCCTTTCTTCTTCAAAAGAGAATCAGTGGGGAGAGGAAGAAAAGGAGGGAGTTTTACATCCCCAACACTTGCTAAAAATAGCTCATTTACATGTTATCTAAAATATATGGATAGAGAAACAGTTCATTTCTATAAATTAAGGGGAATCCTGGTGCATGATTTTGTCATTTTGTCTATCTGGCAATCAGTATGCCTTGCTAAAAATCCGATAGCAGGAAAGCAAGAAGGAGAAATTCTCCTAAGAATTTTTGACAATCCCTTTTCTTTGCAAGCACAGCACATGTCATAAAATTGTTCCTTAGGTTTCTTATTTGAATATGATTAAGTCTACTTTCCACTGCAGGGCCAAAATTAAAGTCTGGCAGCACTATGACCACATCTGCAGAGGTAAGTGTGTTTGGTGTGAAACAAAATAGCCCTTTGACAAGTTTCTATGTCCCTGAAAATGGTTTGTGACTTACAAATCACACTCAATTCATAAAATAACCCACCCACCCAACCAAAACCAAAAAAAACCCCAAAACAAGAAGACACTTCAGAAGTCCATATTTCTTCTGTCTGCTGTTGCAAATTCATCTGAACGGGCAGGTATATTTCAAGAACTGAAGTAAATAAATATAACGCAGAGGATGAATTAAGGGGAACTGTAAGATGTATACGTTCTCTACAAACTTTCAGAGAACACCCGGTTAAAAAAATCCCTTGTCACAATTAACTCAAGTGGCCATCCTTGGACAAGTTGGGGAAGTAAAGTAAGAACAGGTTGAGGAGAGCACACCAAACAGTTCTTTCATCTGCAGCTACTTAATTTGTCAAGGAATTTGGGGACAGATTGTTGAGGACGTTGAGAATTACAGCAATACTTTCGCCGATAATACTTCAAACTGCTTAACATATTTTCACCATCTTTGAAGATTTTTACTAACGTATTTAGAATTTATGATTAGTTTGATAATGATGTGGGAAAAGAATACTCCCACTCCTTCTGAAAAAGAAATAAGTGATATGATTAACAGCATTCCTGTTCAATGGACTATCTCCTACCTATTGACAAGCTAAACCTTTTATTATCTTTTGTTGAGCCACACTAATTATGTAGACAAAAATATGTACTTTAAAATAATAATGGTCTGTACAGCAGCAGTCTACTAGTCAACTAGTGAAGAGAAATCACTAAGATCCATAACTTGAAAGAGATTTTAGAGAAGATCCTTAGTTTTGAAACTGAGAATCTGGATTTTGGATCAATGAATCTTCACAAATTTCACATAAGGTTTAATCTACATTGATCTTAGATCTCTTCACACTCTTGTAGTTGCAACTACTTGAATAACTTCTGTTTAATCAAAATACAGAGATTTAAGTGGAAGGTCAATAAAATGACTGGAAGTTAGAAATGCAGTCTGCTTTGAAATTAAATATAAAAGTCCCTCGAGGCTGCTTTTTACTGTAATGCTCATCTAGAAAGAAATGGATTTGACATTATCATTGGTCAGAGGCTTGGATTAATGATTCCTTTTTTTTTCTTGTATCTACTAAGATCAGCCAGATATTTTGATGATATTCTAGATAGGCTTGAAGAAGATAAGTGGCTGCTTCTACTCCCTCTCTTTTTCAGAGTCGGGGGAAAAGAATCCTATACTAACTCTATGCTATCAAAGTATTTTGCCTCTACATTTCAGGGCTAAAGCTACCATGAGTAACCTCTTTACGTAAGTACTTACAGAGACTACTTGTTGCTTGAAGGTCAGAAGGCATTCATAATTTTTCTTAAAGGAGCAGAAACAGAACCGTAAATACCTCTCTCCCCTTTAGAATAGGAAAAGCCATGAATCAAACATGAAAACATGATACAACATTGACCTTCAAATACCTCCAAAACTGAATCTGTACAGATACTGGCCCAGTCCAAAATACAAATTAAACCAATCTACTGCAGCATCTTGACTATTTGGAGATACCTCCAAATCATTTTTAGACTCTTTATTAATGACAGGGCCAGGACAGATAAGAATACCGTGCAGAAGTAACTACTGTTCAAAGGAGACACACTGAAGAAAGAATGGCTAGCTAGCCTCTCTTCCCTGCACAGAATATACCATTAGAATGGGAGAAAATGAAGATTTATCCTCATTTCAGGTTGAAAAAGATATTTCATATTATTTGACTAGATAATGTGCAATGCTCCTTCAGTGCACCACCATAATACATGTGATTTTGAAAGAAATAGTTGTACAAGCCTCATAGATCAATCTGTAATTTCAATAAAATGAGCTTAATTAAAAAAAAATTAACCAAAATATTGCTGTCTAGCAAAACTCTCATTTTTGTTTTTTAAAGATATAGCCTACACTTTAATTATTTTTTTTTTAATGTCAGTGCAAAGATTAATGTCTTCCCTCTACAGATACCTCTAAAATCTCACTCCCTTTTACTGAAGCTGATAGAACACACACCTAGCCACCTTCAGGGCACAACTGAAAGCACATTCCTTTTGTCTTTTCTTGACCATTTGACTGACTTTTCAAATACATTTAAACTACCTACTGTGTAGGCTTTAAATCACACGTCTCTATACCTGGACTGGAATCCGTGTCTACTGAATCTATTCTAACTCTGTGAGCTTCACTCTGTTTCTTGGCTGCATTTGTCTGTTTCCTCCAACAGTTCTCTCTTTCTCTGCAAATCCATTCAAGAATTTGGACTGCAATCATCCCTGTCCACTCTTGCCCTACTTTAGCATATTTTCACTTTTCAATTGGGCTTATCTGTAATTTGATTTAAAAGGTTCTGGATACCAGTAGGCTATAATGGTGTCTTTACTGCACTGTATCATGTTATAAAATGCTACAACCATGAACGATAACTTAACTCAATTGCTTTTTGGGGGCTCTGAACAATTTCTTCATTTCTCATGTTGGGACTGCACTGGATACCAGAGATCTTAGGTTGTTGTGGGAATTATTGGGAAACCAAATTTGAACCACAATGAAAATATCCAGTTAATGTAATTTTAGTGATTCCCATGGAAAAACCTTGAATCAACACATCTGGAAATTAGCAGTTTAAAAGCCTGTATAGACTCTGTTTAAAAAACCCAACAAACAGTCTGTTCAGGTCTGCTGCTTCAAGAGTATGAACAAAATCAACGGGAAAAAAAATTACAAGTGGTTAGTTGATTGCACAGTAAGAATTTCACAATAGCTATATATTTTTATTTTTTGATGTTTTCAGTTTAGCCAGTTTCAGTTTTTATAGTTGGTCAAGCCTCCGGGAGGAAAAAAAAGAGTTTAAAGTTTGATGTAGTTCCTTTGGGAATCAAACTGATTTTAATAAGTACAGATTCATGCTTTAATTCACTGGCCAGTCTGTATATTTGCAAACAAGTTTATTAGAAGGAAATAGTTTATAATATTTTAAAACATCTTCATAGTATTTCAGATACATAATAAGTCATGTCAAAATGTGCTGAACATCATTGTTAATACACAACAATTACCCAAATATGTATAAATAATGTTGTGTTCTCATAAATCATTACCACGTGAATTTAGTAATTTTGCTTGCAGGACTGCTCATTAGCTATCCCCAAAGCATTTCCTGCATCTCAGATGGACTCAAGTGGCAAAATATGAAGATGAAATGTGGTGAAATTACTCCTCCCCTATCCACATCTCACACAGACACATGCATGCACAGACACATTCTCATCAGATATTGGGATTTAGATTTAGTGGATTAAGAGTGTGGATCACATTTACACAATTCTGATTTGGATACTGCTTATAGTTTGAAACATTTAGAATGGGATTTTGCTTAGTACTTGCCTGTAGAAAATCTCTTCATTTGTCGTTCTAGTAGTAATATATGGCTTTTGTTTATTCAATTCAAGATGTGACTTTTCTTGCTGCTAAGCAGCTGGCTTTTGTTTTCCCTGTGAAGATTTATCCTGTTTAGATGAGAGCATGTACTTAGAAAAATTGAAGAGAATCTCCTTGCAGCAGTGATTCTGTGGCTCTGCCCAGTGGCAGTACCATGGTGTCATAATAATTTCTCATACACAGAACATGGCAGGATGAATCTGACTTGTTTAAGTGCTTCAGTGGCCCTATTTCACAGACAGAATGTGGGACAGGGCCCAACAACTGCAATGGGCCCTAGAAACCCACGATTACACAATTCACCAAACACGTTTTCTGAAGTTCCTAAGTGAGTAAAGAAAGAGAAAAAACAGAGCTTGGACTATAATACCTTTCCAATGTGAACTGGGCAAACTCCTTCCTCTTCTTGAAACATATTTGAACTTCTCTCCCTCAAACATCTATTTGTACACTGCCTTATCTAAAATGAGAAATGGAGCACAGATTCAAGGCTCAATTGTTTGTCTAAATAGCATGAACCAAATTTACATTTTAACTAAATATTAATTTTCCTCAAACAATATTAAAATATAATATTATATTGTTCTTCTATATCCATCTGAAGTGTCATTCCACTATTTACAAGTTTTGGGTTGTTTTTGTTTTTGTTTTTCAATCTGCTGCTCCATTGCAGAATATTCATAAAACAATTCTTATGTTGATCTCCCAGGAAATGCAACAATATTTAGTTATTATATACCAAAGCAAAATTTTATGCAAGAAATACCTATTTTTTTTGACAATATGCAATTGAAAGTTGTTTTTCTTAATCTTAGGATCTTGAAGTGTTGCAAAAGCATCAAGAGCTAGAATGTGACACTTGGAGTTACTATGCTGCCTTTACAACAAGTGTATTACAGTAGTGTCTACAGTCATGGGACCAGTTGTGCTTATGTACAGTAAAAACATTGGTAGTTTGTGACTTGCAGAGTTTATGGGGTAACACTGTAGACCAACTAAACAATCAGCTGCAGCTCCCTAAAAGAAATGACCAGTGTGAAGCCCTGAGGAGCAGTGATAGCCATAAGATTTATGGCAGTACAGGGAGAACTATCTTTCCACACAGCTGAAAAGCACTCCTCCTTTGTAAATACACACATCATCCCACAGTCTGGGGGAGTGATGACTCCATTTTACATCTCCTCGCTATTCTTCAAGTAGTCTGAAGAACAAATGCACTGCCATGAAGTATAAATGCCTTTGCACACTGCTCCCATACCCATCTTAGGGAGGGGTTGGGACGGGACGGGCAGGATTTCTTCCCACCGATACTGTCTCTGGGAAAGAACCTTAATAGATCTACAATCTAGACTTTATGACTTTAACCCCAGGCAGCATTGAATGTCTAGAAATTATGCAATTGCAAAGTATATTTTATATCTGTAGAGAAGATGATAATTTAATTTCCCAGGAAAGTGTGAGGGACCAGTGCTTGGCTCTCTATAGCAGGTTTCCACAACAGCTGGAAAAGCTGCAAGAGATAATAAACCAATTGAATGCCCTTTTTAGGATTTATTTTCTTTTGGTTTTACCCTCATTTGTAATTAAATGTAATAAAAATTTTGCCTTTGCCCTAGTAAACCTCAGAAAAGAGGAGTGTGTGTGTGTGTGTGTGGGGGGAGAAAAATGTGAATGATTTCTCATCCATGCTAAACACATTCGCCCTTTAAAACATAAAAAAGAAAAAAGGAGAAAAGAAAAGGCAGTAGTTTTGAAGCAGCCATATAGTACCATAAAGAATACCTTTGTTCATCATCTGGGGAGAAGACAGTCTTACTGGATGACGATTACCCTTGTAACAGACCTGATAACGACTCTGTGTATGTGCTACTGCTGTTTTGTGTTTTTCTCTGTGTGTACTGATAAGGAGGGAAATAAATGCCTGTAGGATGAAGTTACCTTTAACTTGACTCAGGTTAAGTCATCCTGTTGATACCAACAGTACAAACCAGATGAGTGAAGTTCACATGTGCACAAGTGTTTGAGAATTACAGACTTAATTTGCAATTCAAAGCCCAAGCTTGCTGCCACTGAATCAATAGAAGAGTTTTTCCGTTAGCTACAGTAGTGTAGGACTTCATCTCTATTCCTGATTTCTGAAGACCTTTTACTGACATTAAAAAGCACTTTGTTTTGTAGCACAGATGCCACGAAAAGAAGATGGGACAATTTTGTTCCCTAGCTTTTGGATCTGTTCATAGTCTTACTGTAGGCAAAACTTGTCTAAATGAGTTATCATGCCTAAATGAATTAGATTTCTAGGAAAAGTCTACATATAAGCTTTATATGTTGACTGACAGAAACATACAGTAAAAACCAGCATTTAACTGCCACACCTATAAAGCCAATTAGAACTCATTAAAGAGTTATAGCAGGAACATGTGTTGTAAAAATCACTACTTTGGTGTTGGAAGGTATCATAAAATGTACTTTCATCATGCACACAACATCTACAAATGCTGATTGGCATTTCCTCCTTCCCTGAAAAGCGAGTCTGGCTCAGTTTGCAGCAAATATGACAATAGGCTGAGCAAACGTACATATGAAACACAGCCCTTTCGGGTTAAGCGTTCAAGCTTATATGAGAGATCATCAGTTTCGGGTCAAAGTGCCGTTCTTAAATGATCAGTGCAGGATAGAAAAAAAAGGCATTGAAATGACCTTGCTGAGGGTCTAAAACTGTGCTAAAGCCTTTTCTGCATGATTAAGTGAGCAGAATCTTAGATTAGCTAAAAGCAGTGCAGAAACATAATGAGTTCACTTATTTTGGAGCATTTAATAACAGTTATAGACAGTTATGTGATCAGGCGGAGTTATGACTTATTCATTCTTTCATTGCTATTAAAATTACTGCATTTGAGGTTTTTAAAGTCATTGAAATAAAAAAGTCTGATTTATGTTAGGAGAATTTAGCTTGCCCTTTGGTCTCTCCATTTTTAAATGATATAATTAGACTTTTCAAAACCATTCTAAAAGCATTATTAGCATTTTCTATAGCTGAAAGTAAATGCATGTTTTGTGGGTAGTTTAATTTTAACAAGGATACTAATAATACTTGATTCAGACAGCGATAGATTGTTACAAAAAGTATTACCTAAAATTTTCTTAAAGGTGACTCTGTGCATTTGTATATATGTATACACAGAGACAAACACATACACCAACACTTGCATAAATGTGAACAGACATACACTTATTTCCACATACACAGAAAAATAAAGCTATTCTCTTCACCCATTTGGGAAATAAAGGCTAGAGAAGAGCAAGTTCCATAGGGCATATTAATTCATGACCTTTAACATATTACCTCACAAATTACAAAGTCATCCATCAGTCTAGTGGGAGAAAAAGTGCTTTGATCAAAACAAAAGGACTTGCAGGTGTTTCGAATGAACAGTAAGCAATAATCATTAAAAATCGCTGGGAAGAGTATGTTGGTGTCATGAATGTATGCACTTTTTAACATTCCCTCAATTTCTAAGTCTTAGTATACATGTTTCTCTCAAATCATATTTGTATATTAATAACTAATCACTACAAGCATGCCCAGTGTTTTCAGTAGCAAGAATATACATTTTATATGTATGATTTTAAGCTTATGCACAACATTCACAATACACAGACACACAGCTGAATACTTTCTCACAAGCCTCTATGCATCTTGCTTCAAAGGCCACATAGGTAAATCAAAACATTTTCACATTTAAATAACAGGTTTTCCTATATTTTTTTTGGTTTAGAAAATAAAATTTTCCAGAAGATTAAGAATTTCTGCTTTTACTTGTGTCCCAAGGGAACATATCTTTGTTTACAAAAATCATGCTCACAACAGCTTCCTTAGCCAAAAGTTCTTTAATATGTGTGCCTTGTATATTTAGCCAGTAGACAGTTTGTGTTGCTCATTTTGCTGCTCAGAATGCAGTGTGCTTTTCTATTAAAACATATTATTAAAACTAAATCAGAAAGAAGCTTATTTAATAGTCATTTCATGCACATGACTGATGGGAATACATAAATTATCAGACTAATATCTGATTAAAACTTGATTAACATGCTAATAAATTATGCTAGAAATGTTGGTTTTTTTTAATTTCCCCACTTTTACTTAAACTTCCTAATTGACACTTCAATTATTTTGTTCTCTGAAATTTTGCCTTCCTTATGAATAACAGCTGAGAGATAAATTATTTCTTTGCCTGAACTTGATATGCAAAATGATCAATTATAATTATTAAAGCTCCCTAGTAATCTGTTAATTATTATGAAAAAAGCCACTTCATTTTTTTTGTTAAATGGACACCATTATATTTATTGTTAACAAAAAGCAGTAAGGTGTTCTGGAAGCCTTTTACCATAATCGGTGTACGGCACAGATGTAATGCAGATTGCTGCAAGTTAGAATGTCCTCACGTGTTGTTCAGTGTGACACTAACTTTGGTCCATCAGCCTCACTGCTTAGCGAGATGTTAGAGTAGTCTATATCAGCCTCACCTGCTGCTACTGCCTGTATGGAAAAATACATCTATGAATCTTGTAGTACAAACTCCTGCCCACTAGAGACTGATCTCAGCCCAATAAAGCATGTAACTCGGGGACCCTCTCAGTTTAGGCTTGAACTATGGTCAGAAAGGTGAGAGGCCAAGACTTCATCCACTAAGCCATTTACCCTTTTCCTTTGTAAGGAAGATTGATTTTAAAAAAGCTATTAACCTTCAGCGATTTATCTCATCAGATCATCTTCATTTTTTTCTGCCTATAATAAGGCTGTACTATATAGCTTAATTCTTCACTTAATTCAGCTAGACTATCTAAAAAAGATAAATGGAGGGAAAAAGAATACGAAACAAAAAAAGGAGGAAGAAAAATTATCAAAAACTTTGCAATGAAAATATTATAAGGAAAACAAAAGGAACTGCAAATGTTATCACATCTTGGGGACATAACAATGAAATACATTAAATGTGCATATAAAGATATCCTAGTTGGACAAAAACTTTAAGTGTTTCTCAATATTCCATAATGAAGGGATGATTTGCCTAAAATAAGTCTTACCTAAGCTATTCGAGAGACAAAAGGAGAGAATTCTTTTTATTTCTTGAGTCAACTTACAGTAACATCAAGACAATCCACATTCATTCATTTGTATATGTTCAAACAGAGATGCTCCTTTGGCAGAAAAGAGAGTGGCTCCAAAGAAATCCTGTCTTGAAATTCATTTTTCTACTTTTTTTTTTCAGGAAAATGCCTTGGAGAAGTACACAGAATAGTGGACTGTTTTGATGACAGTGTATGTAACACTAATTCTCTTTGAGATTAAACAAGTAAGGGTTGCTTGCTAGGAACTAATTTATTTCTGGTTTAGTGATTGATTTGAGGAAGGAAAAGAATCCTGGTTTATGAATAATGTGTTTGCATTAATGACTTTAATTAATCTGGCTAAACTTTGTGGCAGGTACCAATTTAAATTTTGCTGGAATATTTAATGATAAAAGAAGTTCTAAGCACTGCAGGTGAATTGGATAGTGAATTCCCTCATCCTAAAGGTTCAAAATTATTCAGAATCTTAGATCCCACTGACTTTCAATGAGACTTTGATTTTTTAAGTCCCTTAAGTTCATCCGTAGAAGCATGCCTTTCTTTGTGTGTGTTTATATAATGCAAAGCATCAACCAAATCCTCAAACTATAAAAATCTTTCTGTTATCTCCAATGGGCTTTGGATCAGAACAAATTTTTTTGTACTTTTTCAAGCAGCTCTGAATTACCTCAATGGCTGTTTTGCCAGAGTGATGACTGCAGGATAAGTCCAGAAGTGATCTAAAACCAAGATGTATTTCCTGATTACTCTCTCTCTTTCTTCACAAATGCATTCATAGGCATATGCATCAAACAGCATCTGCTCTTTTCTTCAGGTACTTGGATATTTAGATGGTAACCTGAAGTGAATACTTGCAACACCTCATTATTTGATCAAACCATGTAACAACAGAAGTCTCTCTTGGTTTTGTCTACGCTTATTTAACACTCCTGAGCTAAAAGCTCTTTTATTTCAAAATTATATGAATAAATTAGCAATTGGGCAGTTGAATAAAAATTCAAAAGGGTGATACTGAAAGATAGAACAAGAGCCCTACTAAGATCCTAAGAAAGTCAATAAAGTACTTCTTGGAAAATCCCTTGATTCTTTGTCAAGAGAAGTCAGGGTACAGGTAAGCAAACTCTGGAAGCAAAATGCAGGGAAAAGATCCGCTGAAAATAGTTGGACTCTTTCTTTACAAATGAAACCGATGATAAAGTAACTCTTCAGGAACTGGTTATAAATCCTCTTCATACATATTTAACAGTATACAGTGAATAGGATTAGTAATATCTTTTGTCTAATTTGTCAATCCAGTTCTTAGTTCCCCACAGTGTTTTAGTCAAATACAAAGACAGTCTCAGTTACTTTTCCATAGATTAAGTAGCTCTTGAATTGATATTTGCTATATGGTTTGGGACTTTGACTGGTAAACACTGTGACTTATGCTGAAGGCCGAGAAAAGGCAGCAATAAGGAATTAAAGCAATAGACTTTTTGTTGACTTGAAGGGCAAATCCTCTCTTTGTTTTGCTGTAAATTTGCTTAACAGAATTTGCTTAACAGAAATGATACCTAAAGATATTAGTATAGCATTTCTGATTGGTTTAATTTCTTCTTTCTTTTCGTTGATTTACTTTATTTTGAGGTGTAAAGATGAATTTTGCATTTCGAAACAGGTTAATACAAAGACCTATGGTCAGAGTAGCTATGCCCACTCACTTAGCTTCTGAGCCCCCTTTAAAAGTCATTTCCAGGGGCATGAACCGTGGAATTAATTGACTGTATGTTTTATCAGAAACCTCTTGCTCTATGCAGCTGGAGAATGCCACAATGATGTTGCTGCCCTCTAGCTTGCCTAGTTAGTTTTTGAGCAGGAATTAAAAGTATATTCTTCAGAAACAACAGATAATTTGTTTTCAACTACAGAGACACAGAGATATGAAGAAGTATATTAACTAGTCCATCACCAGTCTGGGTAGACTTGCAGAACATTTCAGAGTTCATATGTATATTTCTGCCTGGACCTCTGCAATTGCAAGCCCTTCCTCTTTGTCATTATTTTATTTATTAATGAGTCACTGTAAACAGATATATCTATTTGCCATATACTGATGACGACAGAGGTGTAAAAATAACTAACAGAATAATGTGAAACTTATTGGACAAGAGGAAAAAATGAATTTTTAAAGAGTATTGGGTTGCAACTTAATACTAAACACATTGTTCCAGACACATTGGTAACAAATATTTTTTCTCATTTTAGTTCCTTCTTTTGTCTTAGTATAAGAATGTACATGCAAAAAGAAGAAAAGATGGCAAATATAAGCACTATTTTAGACTTCATGATATTTAACTATCTAGCCATTCAAGCTAGTCACCTCTGTTCACTGGCCTGCCTTCCAGTGGATCTTATTTCAATTAACTAATTCGACTCAGTAACAATTAAAAGCAGGTGTTACTAGATTTGACTATCTACACTATTTTTGGGATAGCTTAATATCCACATTCAGGTTGGGATAGTTAAACACTCACATTCATTTTTAGCAAGTCTTTAGTGAACTACTTGCAGAAGATTGTGAACATCTGTAAATGTAGAAAAATATCTATTGTCCTTTTCATTGACTTGAAAAATCATTTTAGAGAAGGAAGTTTTGTGCTTCCTTATAGTCTGAGATCCAAGACATGGCAGCAGCTGTATGTTAAGGGACTGCTCAATGAGCTCAAAGAGAGAAGTAAGAACTTTGAAAGAACAGTAGGACACTAGATACGTATTTCTTATGTTAAAGTTAGACATCACAAAACTTGGAAAGCAAAAAGAAAAAGACAAAGGTGAAAAAAGTATGATCAGCTTTTTCTAACTGATTTTCTAACTTTATGTACTTGGCCTCATTGAACTGCCATTAAGCGGCAATTAAAAGACTCATGAGACAGTCAATGACATTGATCATCAAAGATCCAGCCCTTTACAAGCCTATTCTGTTCAGCATATTTATTCCAAAGAGTCATATTTTAAACTGTTAATATAACATGACCATATTCATGTTTAAAAATACCTTTATTTGGTGCTAACATGGGTATAAGATAGAGACATGGGGACAGGTGTAAATATCTCTCTACCTGAAGATGAATGACAAAGCTTTTTTTACCCACTCTGATGGAACAATATTTGTGATTCAGGATTGCAGATATGGTTGTACTTACATTCTGACTTTGAACATTATGCATACATTTCAATTCCAAGTTTAGTCATAGTCTTCCCATGCAGTCTTGCCCTTAGACTAAATCTCTTCAAACAGATGCAACTCATTCTGCCTTAAGCACACTGCAGATAGATGGGGCCTGGTGGGTTTGCATTCATACTAGTAACATAGCCACCCAAAATTAAGCAGGTCTGATCCTGAACTCACAAATGCAACTTAGTCAACTCTAGCGAGTTCACCAGCCTGAATACAGTGCCAGACTAATGCAGCCAGGCTCTGCCTAGAACTGAACTAGTGCATCCTCAGAACACTCTACTGTTCAGAGTGGGATTACTCGCCATGGTAGTGGCTAATGATGTGCCGCGCTTCATTTCTTGGTGCTGTCATTTCCTTATCATGCAGTTTCAACCCCCCCTGCCATTGGCAGGGACACCTTCCACTATATCAGGCTGCTCAAATCCCCATCCAACCTAGCCTTGAACGCTTCCAGGTATGGGGCACCCACAACTTCCCTGGACAACCTATTTCAGTGTCTTACCAAGTTAAAGCCCTTCCCCCTCATCCTATCACTACAAGCCTTTCTAAAATGTTCCTCCCCAGCTTTCTTGTAGGCCCTTCAGGTACTCCAAGGCCCCTCTAAGGCCACTATAAGCCTTCTTCTCTCCAGGTTGAACAACCCCAACTCTCTAAGCCTGTCCTCACAGTCAAGGCGCTCCAGCCTTCTGATCATCTCTGTGGCCCTCCTTTGGACCAGTTTGAACAGTTCAATATCCTTCTTATGTTGGGGATTCCAGAACTGAACACAGTACTCCAGGTGGTGTCTCAATAGAGCAGAGTAGAGGGGGAGAAACACCTCCCTGTACCTGCTGGTCACTTTTCTTTTGATGCAGCCCAGGATACAGTTGGCCTTCTGGACTACAAGCTGGCACATCAAGTTTTCACCAATCAGCACCCTCAAGTGCTTCTCTACAGGCTGCTCAATCACATTATCCCCTAGCCTGTATTGAAACTGATCAAGGTGTGGAGTGCAGTGTCAGGGATGTCAACCATAAGTACTGATTGGGCTGTGACAGACAAGGTTGTTGTTCGGTTCACATTCTGCTGCCAACAAAGTCTATGCGTTTTAAATGTGGAGAGGCAAACACTCTTCCTCATGACATGGGTATGGTACTTTTCTTAATTAATTGTGCCCGAAGATAAATCTTCAAGCTAGCACTAACGTTTGGTACCTTTAAAGAAACTACACCTTCATTGGCTATAATTAAGTAGGAAAAAGGCCTATTCGCAACTATATTTAATACAAGGCAAAGCAAAGAAGCACAACGTTAAAAAAAGTATACCATAAATAGAAATGCCATTCTCAACCCTAAATATGGGAGCTAACAGTGGGGACAAAACCCTTTAGGATAATTTCACAGGAAGCAGAGAAATAAGCTTCTTGCCCAACAGATACTTAATGGTTACTTGGCTCCCTAGCTGCTTTCCTGCTGTCTGATCTACAAATTTTATGGGTGCAAACACATTCTGAAAGTCTTCATTTTCACTTTCTAGCAGATTTTTTCTCTTTGTCTCTTGCTAGCCAAAACTCCAATCTAGCTGCTTGATTTTATGAGAATGCTTTAACTGAGCCTAAGAAATGTGATAGTTGCACTGAAGCATGGTATGATTTAGCAAAAGATCAATACATACTTACACATTGTTTGCAACACTGTGTTTTCTGCCTGATTTTAAACCTATTTTCCAAACTCTAAAGGAAGGCCACATAACAAAGCATTCAGGCAAACCTGTCTTTCAATCCTTTTTTAATATGACAAATCCTCTAAAGAATGAGTTTCTTCTTGAATCGGCAGCAATTAAGATACCTCTCTTCCTGGGCTTCAATCTTTCCAACCTATCCTATGCTTTCACCACTTCGGTGTCTTTGAAATAAATCTGTGGCAACGTTAGTCTGAAAAAGGGAAAGGGAAAAGGAAAAGCCTAGGAAAGAGTAACTGTTACTTTCCAATCTCATTGATTTTGCAATTAGTCCAAATCAAGACTCCTGAAGAGACAAGATCTAATTCCCTTTATAGGCCAGCAACAAGGCCTACTTATTCCGTTTTATTGTTAAGTTTGCATGCAAAAATAGGGCAAAGGAGGGAAGTTGATTTGTAATCCACCGAAACACTCAGGAATAAGAGCTCAAACAACTGTAAAATGCACAATAATTTTTCTATGTGCTCTTTAGGATTCTCCCTGTTACTCTCTTCAGAGAATCACGGTGTTCCTCTGTCCTTTGTCTGTCCTTCAGTGTCCCTCTGATGATCTAGGTTCACTTCTAGGCTTCTCCAATAGAGCAGATGCTGTAGGACTCTTCTTACTCGTGAAATATACGAAGTACAATAAAAGTGACTTAATGGATTTCTAAGTGTGGGAATGTAGAACAGATGATACTTTTTTTTGTATTCTAATTCCTTAAAAAAATCTGATTACACTGAAAGCATTTGCACAACATTTCCTGTGGCCAGAGTATGGTAATTAATTAAATATCTTGGGATATAGATTCATGACTTTACACTGCATGTGAACAAGAATCATGAGATTGCTTTGATCAGCCTAGTACATTTAATGTCACAGTGCACCACTACACAGTACCAATAGCCCAGCTCCCAGAAACAAAACGGCAGATTTAATGTTCCACTGCTCTCAGGTTAATCAAACTTGTCCATTACTGTATTAGCTCCGGTGCAAAACTATGCTCAAATGCCCATATTTCTTTATGTTCTGGAGCTGACATGGCCTGTGGTAGCTTAGTGGTCTCTGAATAATACCTCACTGAGTTGAGCAGTTGGTCTCCAAATGACTGCAAACAAATCAGACTTTGAAGCACACAAGAGAGCAGGGAAAATGGATAGAAGACAAAATGGGAATGAAATTCCTCAAAACTGAAAAACAGAGAAAGAGAAAAAAGGGAAACGTGAACCTAAGAAGAGATGAGAGAAGGAAGAGACGAAGATGACCTCAGTAGTACCTGGATATGTTGATTTTGTTTCAACAGGGAAAATTTTACCACACAAGGCATGATAGTCCCTGTTTCTGGGCCTGTCCAACTGAAGAATCCACACAGAAGAACTCCGTGGTTGCTCTTCATCTCTCAACCCTTCTCTTCCTCCTCTCTTTTAATTGGAAGGTTTTTTAGGTCAGGATCTGGATATTAAAAGTGACTTGTAGAATGCTTGGAACTGCACTGTAAAACATCTAGATGAGATGAGGTCTAAAATAAACAAATGAAATAAAAAAAATTCAATGCTTATCTTTGGATAAAATTATTCTAAAACAACAATATGTGAGATTTTATTGTATCTAACAAGTGATCGGTTGACCTAAATAATTTAGTTAAGTAATTTGTTTTTTTCAAATTTCAAATACCTCATGACGTCAGTGAATAGAGCTCTCTTATCACCAGGGTATATTTAATGTTAGAAGTTCATATTGATCAATTTAAGTAAAATTTTAAAAGCCAATAGACTCTAAGCTTCCTGCATGTATCACAATTACAAAGAATTTCCGTGCTGCTTACTTTCATAAAGATTTATTGAAGGAATAGCTGAGAGTGTGTAAAAATCCTTAAAACATCTTACGTAGTACATGTGGGAGTAGCATTGCCCCATGTATTATTTCCTGCCCCGTGCACATCAAGGACAGAACAAAACAAAAGAGAAGCAGAGGTGGGGTGTGAGGAGTGATTAACAAGTCCAGACAGTGCTTTTGCCACACAACAATAAAAAAGCACAGTCTGATCAGGGCTTTTGACATTCCCCAAACCCATTGGCTAGTCCCAAGTTGCTTGTTTTCAGGAGAAAAAACATGCCCTGCTTCCTCTCCACCTTCCTTGGTAACCATAATTAAGAAAGTCTTTGCATGCCCAGATGTTAATTTTAGCCCAATATTGGTCAATTACAGTGTTTGCTGTTATAATGACCCAGGTAATTGTACTATTGATCTGTATTTGTTCCTCTGCTGTTATTTAGAGGTAACCTGTTTATTCCTAAAGATGCTCTAGTGTTTGTTACTGTAGCACAGATTTATAGAAGCTTGGTAGGGACTCTTAAAACCCTTACAGTACAATACATAAGGTGCTAGATATAGGCTATGATTTTGGTCCATTTATTTATGGTCATATATTCTTGCTTTGAAAGGTCAGTGTATGGTAACTAGTGTCAGTTGCTGCATTTCAGGGAAAAAAATGCATGGATTTCTGTGCACAGAGTTGGGCCCACCTCAAATGTGTAAATGCTGTTGGTTCATTAATTTGTCTATGTATACATGATGAGATAGTCATTATAATTTCCTCTTGTGAAAGAATGAATCAGTTTAACAGCACACAGATGAATCCAGTACAGCATATATGCAAAACCCCCACCCTTACATTCCTGTCACATATTAATGCACTCTATCCCTATATATGAACAAATAAAATGTTCGAGTCTAAACCAGATCATAATACAGCAGCTTTGAAAGTAGAATATAATATATTTCTTCTTCACAGTGAACCACTCAGACCCTCTTCCCTGAAACTTTATATTACTTTGGTATTTTATTTGCATAACAGTAACTGTAATATATTTTATATGAGTTCATAACCTGAAGGTTAATTACCATTCACCAGAAATGGTAACAATGTTTTTCAGATAGTTCTATAACTGTCTATACAGCAATAACCTGAAGAGTCACTACATGAAAATAGTATTGCAAATGCAAGTGTTGTTGTCTTTCTCCAATCTCTAGGATAATACTTCACTTGTTTTCAAGAAAACAAAAAAAGTACAATATTTTATGGGGAAATGTGATTTATATTAATGGAAACTGGATATAAAATTTGAAGATAATTTGAAGATGCCTATGATTATTTTTATATCACCAGTAAATGCATTCAAGCATTATCATCGCAAAGTTAATTTGAATTTTAAAGAAGTAACAGTAGAAATTAATTTAGGCCCAACACTTAAGGCTGAATTTCCGAACATAGTTTTAAATCCCTGGGGCTGCACTCATACTAGTAGTCCCACCAGAGACGGGCATGAGCTGAGTAGACAGTCATACTCCTTTTCATGGTTTCAGCCCATGCCAATTTACATTCTTCCACTAATGCCTAGACATGACTCAAGTGATGTGAAAGACCAGACTGTTCCCCATGGGTAATAAAAATTAGCACACTGTGTTTTGTCCCTTGCCTCCAGGGCTGAAAAATGGACCCAGTTTGAGAAATGTCAAGCTTATTTAGTTCATACTTGAGTATTATCAATTCTCCAAAACTTTTAGATTTTTTTACAATAAATGTATTTATTAATGAAAAGCTAAGCATGTGCTTTGTATCTCTTCAAGACATAGCTTTTAATTTAATCATCTGAAGCATTCAAAGAATTGAACCAAATCTACTCTTACTGATTTTAAAAGCATGAATATATGATACATATTTTTCCCATATTAGTTTAAGCAATTATATTTCCCCTCCTTACTGGGAGACAAAAAGAGACAAATTGCCCCCTAAGTGTACTTGCTGATGACACCTGATCAAGAAAATGTTATTCAAAGTTCACAAAAATTAAACAAAATTTATTTCAGTAACTTGATGAGTATTAAATATCAATACGTACTAAATTCTTCTGGAAGTTGCTTATATTTAATTAATAAACCCTATGGCTATAGAATACTCATATAGCTACAGTTCAGACTGTGTCAGTGTATCTATTGTAAATACTATATTAGATACGGTATTATTATCAATAACAATTTATGCAATGGTACTACTCATGTGAAAATATCTTCTATGTTAAAGTTTTGAGAAATAACACTTCGGCTCCATAAAGTATCTTCATTTATATATAAAATATTCAGATTTACGAGAAAATATTCATATAAATAAAACTTCTTTTGTGGTTTAGGATTATTTCTTCTCTAAGCTTTTAAATAAATAAATAAATATTATGTTGGTGCAAAAATAATTACTGTTTTTGTAATTTTGAAATTCGATGCCCATTTCTTTTATTTAATTTTGTTCATGTAGTATATTACTTTAAGGCATGAAATTCACTCTACTTATTAATCTTAATGGGTTTGTTTTCTCTGTTTATTCTTTATATTACACTGTTGAATTAAAGGTGGAAAAAAGCATTTTGAGTAATTTTGGTTTATGAGTTTAAAAGGAGATGGAAAGCAATGGAAACTCGTTGCCATATGAACCAAGCATTTGTCCAAGGGACAGTTAATTAACACACAGATTGAAATTGGTTCCAAAAATTTCATAACTGAAATCAGACATTGTTCTGTGATAGATAAAAATTTAGAAGAACTAAAAATTGACCATTCAACGGTTGTTCAACATTTGCATCACATTGGAAAATACAAAAGCTTGACAAAAGGTTGCTTATCAAGCTGAACGAAAATAAAACAAAAATGCCGTTACGAAGTCTACTCTGCTTCTTTTGTGCAATGATGAAGATCTATTTCTTGATCATATTGAGACATATGACAAAAACTAGATTCTGTATGACAGCTGATGGCATTCCACGCAGTGGCTGGACAGATGCCAAGCACTAAAACCCTTTCCCCAACTAAAGATACATGAAAAAGTCATGGTCACTGTTTGGTGGTCGGCAAGTGGCATCATCTGGTACAACTTCTTAAATCCTCACAGCACAGAAACATTGCCAGGAAATGAACAAAATGCACCAAAACCTGAAATGTTTATGTCCAACACTGATCAATCAAAAAGCATTAATTCCTTTCCATGAAAACATCCAATTGCACGTTTGACAAATGACTCTGCAGAAGCTATACGAATTGGGTTATGAAACTCTGACCAGACTTCTCTCCCACCAATTACTACACTTTAAAGCATCTCAGCAGCTCCCTGCAAGAGATGGTTTTCCATAAACAAGCAGCAACTCAAAATGCTTTTGAAGAATTCATCAGTTCCAGGGGGGCAACAGAAATATATACATAGCTGAGTAAGTAAGCTAAGTAAGCACAGGTACAAAAGAAAAATTTTGCTTAATATACAGGTCTTCCTGTTGTAGAACAGCAATGACTGCTCTTTAAAAAAACAGAAATCCACATCCTAGTTTTACATGTGTAACATTTACAATAAAGAATCTTCATATAAAATCCATAGAGCAGAATCTGATCTGAGAAGTGACAGTAAACTCATCCTGGAGCTAAATACTGACAAGTTAGGGTGTGAGAGAACTTTTACTTCATAGACAAAAATTTGCAGTTTCACCATTATCTTGTCCTAGTTTTCTCATTTGCTAGTTGTTTTTTACATCTTGTTTGTTTGTCTTAGGTCATAAGTAAGCATGCTAGAAATTGTTTGGTGGTTTTTCTTGCTTTTGTTAGTTGCAGGTTCAGTAGCTTGCAAAAAGGGGTTTCAGAGTCCCATTTTAGACCCGCAAGTGCTATTTTAGCGTCAAAAAAAATTGTTGTATTTAACTAGTTTGTGACAACATACCACAGATTAATAATAGGGGACTGAAGAGGTGAAACAGAAGAGGTGAGAAAAGTTGGAAAATGTGAAGAAGGATGGAAGATGTGTGGAAATTACATAGTGGAGATGTAGAAATGGTAAGACAGAAGGTATATAAGCAAGATCATTTGAAGACAAGAGTAAGGAAGAGCACTACAGCTGGCTTAGTTTAAAACATCACTACAGTGAAAGATGTTTTTTCTTGTGCCTGACAGAAAGGAAGGATGGTCTTTATGACTTTAGTGAAGAGATGTTGATGAGCAGTCATGATCTGATCCTTTTTTAATCTTATAAGTTCATGGAAAAGCATTAAGACAAGGGAAAAAAGTCAAATTTTTTTCTTTCTTTTGAAGTTCTGGTAGGATCATTTGCTTTGGGATAGATATAGACTGCCATCAAAACCGCACCTTTTCATAAGTACGTTTTCTGATTTTTCACTTTTTTAAAAGTATATGGCCATTACTCAATTCAAAAATATGCTAAACATGAGATAAAGATGAATAACAAATTGAAGTATTCCTTTTTTTGGACAGAAGAGAGATGAAAGTTGAACTTTCCTGGGAAAAAAATGGAAATCTATAATGAAATAAAACTTAGACAATGTTTATGTGCCTTAATTCCAAAGTAGGTACTGTAATAACGTAGAATAGTATTCTTTAAATCACTGAAACACCTTTTAGAGGAGCTTAATTTGACCATTTCCTCATAATGTGACCAGGTCTTTCTGTAAATTATCTTACTGAAGTCAAAGGAGTTAAAAGATAATTTTTTCTACCAGTATTTTTGGAGGGTTTAGGAATCCATGGTGCAGCACCGTAGCTTTATGCAGAAAAGAAATGACAGACCACACACTGTAAATGCTTACTGAATACTAAAGCATACATTTATTTAATTTGGAATGAAAATATTACATAAATGTGGCTGAATACTTATTCAGTCCAAGAAACATGGTATGTGCCTCTGTGAACAGTGACAATTCCAAATTAGTACCCTTTCACAATGCTAAACTATTCAGAATAAACACTCTAATTGAAAAAAAGGTCATGATGCATTATTGGTTTTGATTTATTTACTGATTTGCAGAGAGGCTGTATTTCTAATTTCTTACATTTCTTTTTTAGTGTCCAAAGATACAGACAAACACCTTGCTTCAAACACTGCCCTTCTTTTTTTTCTTGATATATATGTAAAGCTCAAGGACCATCCAATAAAGAGCATCTTTGATGGCCTTTATCAAGGGTAATAAAGGTCATGAAAGGCTGTCCTTTACACAGACTGCATTTGACTTTTTTTCTAGAGTATTAAGGCACCTATCAATATGAGCTGTCATTCAACCTTGAGGTGCAGTTAAAACAGAAAAATGATGAGAGGTACTTAGTAGCTACTTATTTTACTAAACTGGTCTATTTAAAACAGAGCATTGAGTTTCAGTGCAATTAAGGGTCATATGGTGAAGTGGTATCTCTTAAACTCCATCGGCAGAAGATAATATCAGACTAGTCACAGTGAACACAAGTTTTATTTTAATTTCTCCTAGCACTGAGATCTTGTGGTTTATAGACTTAGGAATAAAAGACTCCACAGAAAAAAACAGAATTTCATCTTTCAAGCCTAGCAGTCACTAATGTCTCCCTTAGGAATCACTGCTTATAGAGATTCAAAGGTTTTGTACGTAACATTGAGATGCATATCACTTGGAAACTTAACAAAAATACAGTGAAAAAACATACCAAATTACATAAAACCCACTTTGCCAGGTAAAAGTCTCAAACTTATGCAAATAATACTATCATTCAGGTCCAGTGAGGTTACAATAGGAATATCTGGAAGGGCCACATAAACAAATACAGCAGAAAAAAAAAGAATTTATTCACATTTTTTTTAACTAAAATGCAGCCAAGACTCAGAACTGTCAGAGTCAGTTGCTTCCTGAATAACAATTGTCATGGTCTGTACAGTGCTTTAGAAATGGAACAGATTTGATGTGAACTAATAGATCTGCAAACCCACTGTTCAACATAGTGTAGTCCAGACACACATTTACTGGCTAAGCTCAAGATGCGTTATATCCCCAAAGGATGTAAGATACTTACACTGAAATCTTCTTGTGACTGCTCAGCTGGTAAGCTTTCACCTTTACTCACTTCCGATCAGGAGTGTATCGCTTTATTCATAACATAGGATTTCTTTACCCCTAAATTTGAAGTACTACATACAGACCAGGCTGATGCCTTACAGATCAGAGCCCAGCTTCCTGCTCTATATAAACTAAAGCTGGCTCAAAACTTGGATTTGAAGAAGAGGTTTAGATATTAACAAGCTGCTAGTGGAGACCAGCATAATTTTATCAGGGATCTTAGAACAACATTCAATAAATTACATCCTCTCCATGCTTGAAACTACATCATTTACACCCTGACCATAGTCTTGAGATCAGAACTCACTGAAATATGAACTGCTCAATGATACTCAAATGACCCTCTTTTTCAGCCTATCGGCAGGTAATGATGGTCAGAAGAGTGTTTTCACTTCCACTGTCTTATTAGCTAGGACTTATCTAGCAGATCACTTGAGTACCTTCCCTGTCATCAGCAAAAAGAGCTGTGTGTTTATGCCACAGGACTAAATGATGCAAACATTTGTTCAAATCAGGAAGCATTGCAGTTAGCTCTTATCACTGTACAATGTTTTCACTAAAAGCAGAACAGTTAATGCTATTTGTATTGTTGAAGATGCGACTCATTTTGCCTTGCAACTTGCCAACAGTAGAAGTCTCTTAGAGTCCTGTCCTATGATCATGTTCTTCAGATGGGCATGAAGTACATATTTGTTTACTTTACCGTTTCTTTTACACTCAAATTTCATTCACTTGATTAACAGGTGGTGCAGTCTGACCCCAGAAGCCAGAAATGCCTGAGTTCTCTTATTGGAATTGAAACATTTACTGCAAATGTATCCATTTGTCTGTAGTTTTAGATCCCTCAAAGGAGTGTGATGAAGAGTAATTACAATTTGTAAAGTACCTTACCAATGTAAACATTGAAAGAAAACAATCTAGTGAATGAGACATGGGAATAGGGACTAACTTGGGATGAAAATATTGCCACCTATCAGAACCATAAGCTTTACCTTAAAGAGAAAACAAATGGATAAAAGAAATAATAATAGAGACAATAATAAAAGAGACAAGATTTTAATTCAACAGATTTATGTAATAGATGTAGTCACAAATTAAGTATATGCATGTCCTCAGACTGGTGATTGTAATTCACAGAGACAAATCCTCTGAGCTCCTAACTGTTCTGTAAACACAGCTGAAGGTGTGAGTAGTCCTAGAAAGTGTATAGCTATTTTCCTCTATGTCCAGAAAAGGCACAAGGAAGATATTCACCCACTAAAGAAGACTTCGATCGTTATATTGTCTACAAACTTGTCTGTATTTGCAGAATAGCTGAACTTCCCCACTGATCCCTTTAAATAACCAGCTGTATTATCCAATCTTTATAACAAGCTTTCTTAGTTTTTTAAGTGACTGTTTAGTGAGTGTGCTACATTTTATCTGCACCTTTGGTGGTTTCTTCTCTACGCTTAAGAACTTCAATGAAACTGATGTGAACATGACTAATGTGTATATGACAAAGTCACAATCCACCAAAGTCCCATTCAGCTGATGGAAAAGTCCACAGTAACACAGACATTGTGGTTTGCCTAAAACCAAAACCTGGGTCCCAGATTCACACCTAAATATTTAGGCAGGTTTGAGTTATAAAGTGTTAAATCATGCAAGCCCAGCACAGATCCAGAAAGTACTGCTTCTCTTACTGAGCTCCCCAAAGGATTTTATTCCATAAGTTTTCTTACACCTTGACTTAGTCTGACTTGCTTTTACACATCTAATTCTCTTAATATATGCACAATAAAGAAGGCAGTAATGTCTCATTTTTAAGATCTTGGTAGCTGGAGGCTGGGAAGTAGGAGACCTAGATTTTATCCCCTCTTCTTGTGGAGAACGGGATGAATACTTTTCCCTGGGAAGAGACTTGGGTTCTGATTGCTCTCAAAGGACTCATGTTTTTGACATGAAATACTAATTAGGTGGAATACATTTACTGATTTGAAATTGGTAGAATCATGGTAACTGCAAGTGCTTAGTACTCCTTCAAATAAAATGTTAGAAAATTTTCAGAAATTCTCTCTAATTTTTCTTGTCCTGTTTAAAAAATGAGATTTGTGTTCAGTCATGCCAACTACCTACCAGTTCCTAATAACCTTGATCTGAATTAGTTACATGCCTATGAAAAAATCAGTTATAGATTATCTCTGTTTAGACATTTTCTCAATTCAATATCCAAATTGACAGGCTATTTTTGAAAATATCATCCTCAAGTTTTCCTGAATTCTTCCGTGCTCTGAGAAATGAATTAAAATATCATGGAATCATAAGAAAGACTGTCAGATCTCCTGCAATAAAAAATGAAAAGATAACTAATGAACAGAAAAGTCAAAAACTAGCAACATCTTACAACTAGTAGAAAGGGCAATAAAACAAGTAGCCCAAAGCCTAAGAATAGCCACCACAGGGCAATTGGTTCCTTGGTTTTGTGGAATTTAAAGGTCCAGGCTCCTGAATAAAAGCAAAAGAAAATGATTACAGGGGAAGAATGAACACAGCCTTCAGTAAGATAAAAAACCTTCCCAATCTGAAGGAAGACTATGTTCTGTATGCTGTATGCAGCCAGGATACCTCAGAACACAAAACCTGATTTTAGAAAAATGTTAATTCTAATGTTGAAATAATCTGTTGTTAAAGTTTTGAGGACTTTCAATGTTTCTTCTTAGCACATGTTTCTTAGCAGTGTTTCTTCTTAGCACATTGTCTAAATGTATGCATATGGTCTCAAACTTCCATGACAAATGCAGTATTTGCAAGACTAATTTTATTTTACTCTGTGTATCCTGGTTAGTATTTGTCCTTCATTCACATTGTAATACTTTTTGATAAGCCATACACCTAAATATTGTAGAAATCTTATTACTGTTATTACATAGGGCTCCTTAAGAGGGAAATGTAGCAAAAAAGATCACAGATTATTTGACTTATGCTAAATTATATTTTCACTTTCCAACAATTAAAGTAAAAGAGTGAGCAGTTGAGTAAAAGGTTACTATAAAATTATTAAAAAGGATTAAATTATTGCTAGTAGATACTAGTGAAATTGCACCCAGCCATGGGTACCTGTAGAGAAGTTGTACTGGCTCAGGAGGAAATGGTGTATTAATGTGGCCCATTATTTTATGCTAAAGATTTCTCTGAAGGAAGAACGGTGATTTGACTAAGATAAAACAGTGATGGAAAATAATAAAATGAGAATGTTGATACTGAGAAACTGATAGCAATTTTGTACTTCCGCTGTTGTGAGTGCTCTATTATTAACTATTATTAATTTTTATTTATTCATTGTAGTAAGTATTTTAGTAATGCTGAATTAATCATGCCTGAAACAAAAGAGGTAAAATGACATTCTACTTAGTAAACACACCCTTAGCAGTAACAAACATTTTAAAATTAATTATCTTTCAACAGCTTTTTCCTTTTTATAACTTTACTTAATATTCTCTTTTTATTGTATATTTTATATCTCTCTAAGTATCTAAGGACCTACTGAAGTACAGAGTTTACAGTTCCAATATTTAAAATTATGTGTTAAAAGGTAATAGTTTATATATCTGATTTTTATTCTAATTTGAGTACTTTCCTGATGAATGACTTTAGATACTGACTGATCCTTAAATCTTTGCTGAAGTCTGAAATCAACCATTCTTATTCCAGAGCTTTCTGCAGGGCTGCAGCATACATGGTAATAACAATGGAAATACATAAAAATAATCTATCCTGCACATCCAATTTCCAACAGATCTTTTTATTGTTCTTAATGAAGAAACACACAGAAAGCTAACAACTGAAAATAGAACACTTAATTCCAGAATTGCCTGTAATTCTTTTGATTATCACATGCCTCTTCCCCATTTCTTATAACCCTAAAGTTTTATCCATACTATGATTAAGAAAAGATTTTCCCCAATCTATTGACAAGTCTTATTTTTTGGTGTGAGAACTCTTGTTTTATAATGAGATGAAAGGATATTACTAGTAAAGAAAATGGACTTCTCTGATTGCTAACGACTGTCAAATATACTCCTCTGAACGTACGGTCTTTTTGGGTAGAAAATAGTCATGCTGGGTTCCAAATGTGTGCTGGCATGCTTATTTTTATAGTACAACCAACCATGTATTTAATATTATTTTCTCCAAAATTAAAATAGAAAATTCTTTCTTTTGTCTCTAATGCTTGCTAATTTTTCCACTAACTTGTAAGCTTTATAAGGAGCTGTGAACAAAACCCACAAACACAGAATTATGATTTTGGTATATTTGCTGTCTAGCTAGGAAAGGAAGAATAAAGTTGTTTGAAAGTTAGGTCCTGTATTTTGAAGGCTAAACATCTAGACTACAAATTAAGAGGCTATTGTGTCATTTACAAAGTATATGTGTAAAATTTGGATTGCTTATTTTAGGCAATATTTTCTTGGCTTTATCTGGTGTTAATTTTCTGTTGCTTCCTTCTCTGTATGGTATGTAAAATCAGCACGACTTTCACCTCACACCAGGAACTTCTTTAGATTACCGGGCTTTCTTTCTGAAACAAATTTAGACCAGTTTCTCACAAAAGCTTTTGTGGCATCTCTAACTAGTTTAAAAATATTTTAGGTGGTTCCTACAGCAAAAGGACAAAGGCTGTTTTACAAAATCACTGTGCCACCCGACCTTCTTAGTGATACCTTCCACTATGGAAAGGCTTTATATTCTCTGGCCTTTGGAAATGCCTAGCTTTACTTAGACCCTGATTCATTTCCTGAAGCTCTTTAAACACAGCCAGCTGTATGCTGCTGAGGGTCGTTATCATTTAAACATTGTTTCAGAGATTTCCTGTCCCTGAATTCTGTAAGAGGGAAAAAAATCTGTTTTGTTGGTGTCTGTTTGTTTGGGGTTTTTTTGTGTTTTTTTTTCTTGTTGTTGGTGTGTGTGTTGTTTTTTTTTTTTCCTTAGGGGTGTACACTTCTCCCGGAGTGAAAACAAGTCCTTAGGGAAAAAGCTTCTGTAAAATACTGATAAGGAGTAGAAAACCAAGTACAGACTAAAAGCACCCAGTTTTTCAGCCAGTTAAATCCCTTTGAGTCCAGGGCATCGAAGAATTTGAAGTCCAGATATAAGAACAAAGGGAAATTAAATGTATCTTTTGCATAGTTGCATAAAGAAAAATATGTTCTTATAAGGAACATTACAGATTATCTGATTCTGTGAGCCTTAATGTATCAGCTGTTTCATTGCCACAGAACACACAGTGACAATGACAGCAATAAAAGAAAAATCCAAGAGCTTTGAGACCTTGTTTCTCTATTTGCTTTCAATAATAATTCAGGCTTCATGTCAAAATAATGATAAGTATTCCAACAAAGATGAACTATTAGCGATGGGCCTTTGTTTCTTACTTTCTTATTGCATCAAAAAGAGTAAGTCTTTAATTGTTTTATTAAATATTCATTTTAGTGGCTTTGAAAATACTAGAAACAAAAATAAATTACATAAAATGGTGTATATTTTGCTCTGTCTCAAGACAAATCCAGCCATAAACCACATTCCCTCTTTATTAATATCTCAATAGTGTTTACTACTCTTCAACTGCTAGTACAGTGTTTATTCTGTTCATTATACTGTTTCCTGTATCACTGTAGTGTTTAGTGTTCTGTGTATTTTTGACCTCAAATGTTTTATCTGCAGCTCTGCTATTAAATTCACTCTTTTGTTAAATATGGGTTCTATCCTGCTTGTACATTGCTGAAGTTTTCAAAGTTTTAGCATAAAACTAGTCTAGTGTTTATTGACAGCTGGAGGTCAGAGATGTTAAGCAGCCTTGGAAACAGCCTTTGCTTTGTAGCTACAGGTACTTACTTGGACAAATTGTTTCTGCTTCCAACTCTTCCAAGCTATTCTGCTGTCTCA
This sequence comes from Tapera naevia, assembly GCA_033556795.1. NCBI lineage: Eukaryota > Metazoa > Chordata > Aves > Cuculiformes > Neomorphidae > Tapera > Tapera naevia. The sequence goes on from JAUMJJ010000023.1 coordinate 6,879,548, forward strand.
GAGCAGCAGTATGACTCAGCAGTTGTTGGCAAAATGAATCTTTTCTTATTTCTTTCTTCGAATATATGTACTTTTTTCACTCAGGTAAAAAGGATGCTGCCTCTAGGAAGACACAGATATAGGTTGATTATGGCTCTGTATAACCCTTACAGTGATTTGAAATATGTTAAGGTGATATGCTACTTGGCAGTTGCTCTCATTTCCTCTGATGAAGAAGCTCCCTAAATGCATTGTGAAGATGAAAATAGCTATTGGGCTGAAATACACCCTGCTGATTCTTCTGGAGTTGCTCTGTGGCTTCTATGTCTCTGCTGAGTGTCCAAGAAAAGGGGAAGTCCCCTAATTAATGTATGAATGTATGTAAAGCTGAATGTAAATAAGCCACACCAATAGGGTGCAAAAAACTGATGAGTCATTTGAAGACCACCAAAGAGAAGTCAATTTCTTAGACCTAACTAGATTAAAGAGTATGGGATACCTCAAAACAGAGACTGAACTATGTTAGAGACCCATGTTAGCACTTGTGAGTTGAGCAGACCACTGATGTAGACAGACATGAAAAAAAAAATAGGGAATGTGACATATTTTCAAAGGTAGAGAGAAGAATAATTCATGTGCAGAACTGGTGTACTACTATATTAGTGGTAAATGGAGAAACTAAACTTTCTAACTTCAGATGGTACCTAAATAACAGCCTAACACTTCATTCTTCACTTTAACCTCTTAGAGATTTCAGGCATGGAATTTACACATCTATAACACTTAAGGTTAAACGACAATTCCTCCACATGAATGATAAAATTAGAAGAAAAAATAGCGTCAGAAAAGAAAAAAGAAAGAGAAGCAAACATCATTTTGTCTGCAAGTCAAGAATTAGATCCATGTTGTAGGTGTCTGTGAGTTACATTACTTCATCTCCTTTCAAATAATTCAGAAAGTCATGTTATTACAAGAAGTATCGAGAAATAAACACAAACACCAAAACATGAAAAGCAGGACTTCAGAGTTTTAGGATATTTCGTATTTGTTTTTCTGCTGAACCAGTTATTAAATGTCCTACAAGCCTGTAAGTCACTGATATTTCACAGTCACTTCTAGTGAACTGTATTTTGTTCTGCGACTCCGAGTTTCTAAATCTGAGTCTATATCAGCTACATGGTTCAGAATAACAGTGAGTTTTGAAGTTAAACTTCTCATTATGTAAATCCCTTCATCATTTCCAATCATCACATACTGATTTTCTTCACAGAATGATTTTGACTTAAGATTTTCTTTTGGGAAATAGCTCTGCTTTGGCAACAGGCAGGCTTCATGTCAAGGGCATGGGATGCAGCACCACAAGCTTTCCCTGGTGAACACAGTGGTTTTCCCTTTCAGAGAGTCTCAAACCATCTGTATACCAAATGTCTTCAGTCCAGCAACGAGACCAAATGTCATTTGATGTAAATTCCTTGAAATACAGGTAACAGAGATGGGAAAGTCCTCAGCATCAGTAGTATTAAACTGTTGATTAACTGATATTATGCCAAATTGCTTGTTAACGTAGAAACAGTCTGCTCCAGATATGAGAGAAATTCCTAGGAATCTATGCAAATTCCATTGAAGCCCTTCCTTGGGTTAAGTGGCAGTGTTGAACATAAGATATTTCACATGGAAGAAATTAGGATTTGCTGGTCAACTCTACTCCTAAATGTGTGAAATCAATATAACTTAATTTTACATTACATTCAGCAGACATTTTTTTTACGTCTTATGATTTTAAATACCACTGTTAAAATACATTTCAGTTAGTACTATTTTATACTATTTTCACCTGCTTATCTATCTGCTGTAAATACATGTTTAGGTGGCAAGTGGTAAAGATTCAAACATACGTTTATCCAGATTGCATTTCAAGTTCTCTCTCAGTTGCTAACACCTTTTTACTAGTGACCTCCTCCAGCAGATGTCATTATGTTGTAAGCAGCAAACAGAAAGCAAGCAAAGCCTGTATTGCAAATCAGGCGCACCAGAAAATGTTTAGTGCATTTACTAATTGAATGTGTCTGTGCGGAGGGAGTTGCATAGCAAACAAAAATATTGTATTTTTCACACCCTTTCTCAAAATATATTCAAACCACCACATTTCAAGACTTGTAAGAACAAAATGAAGAGTCTTAAAATGCAAAAACTATATCTATATTAAAAGAGTGTGTTTGAGCTCCCATTAGATGTCTCTTTATTTCCTTATGTTGTCTGTATGGGATTCTCTTCAGTATTACCAAAATTTGACACTGCTGAAATGGAACACAGATTATGCTTTCAAAAAAAAAAAAAATCTGTTTTCAAAATTTTTTCAAAAGAAAGACAGTATATCCCAAGTTGCAAGGTTATGGAATTACTCATATTCAGCAAACTTGACAAATATATTTTGTTGAGTATGTTAAGATACTTATCAAATGTAAGTAGTGTGGGCCATATCACCATTCACTTTAGCACCTGAAAAACAATGGTCGGAGTTCCCATGTATTCATTGGGTGAGGCAGTTCTAAACCACAGACATGCCCTGAAATTGTTTTTCTGGGGACGTGTAAATTTTTCTGCCCCTCTGTTAGTAGCTCTCAGAGACGACTGTTGCACCTCAGAGATGACTATATGCTTTGTATGATACTCAACCACACACTCAAGCATTCACAATTGACAAACAAATCCCAGAATATTAAAGTATCCCAGATGAGGTCTAATGCAATTTGACACATTTGAAGTACAGTGGTACAACTGTGGTGTGAGCACAGAAGTTGTGTTTCACAATGGAGGCAGGAAGAGGAACATCTAGAAGAGGAACAACCTTAACATGAAGCAATGGGAAACACCACAGTCATCCTAAATTAAGTCATTATTTCTGTGAGTATACAGCCAGGCACTGTCTAACCATTGGTAGCAGTTGTTTAATATTGTAGGAGCACTCTTGGGTACTAGTCAAAGATTAGGATCCACATGGTCAAAACATACAAAAATAGAACATGTAGGAAGCTGTGGTCCAAGTGAGCAGCTGCTGCATCAAATACTAATTTTGTAGAATGTTGCAGGCTTCCTCCGTGGCAATTCTTGACTTTCCAGCCCCCCAAATAAAGGGGTTTGTAACAGTCACTTAAAAAATTAAAAAGAAATTCCCCATACCACAGGCACATACAACACTCTTTGCATATGATAGCACAACCTATGTAAGCACCATTTTCTGCAGTATTATTGAAGACATAATTGTAATGATTTGAAAATTCTTTTTATCCTCAAAAGGTAGGTTCTTCTTATATTTTAAGAATATAAGGCATTCTTTGATCCTTTTCTCAAATTATGTACCTTTGTCTAATAATGGCCCTTTTGTTTCCTTATGATCTATTTTGGAGAATTGTTGGGTTTTACTGCCAACAGGATATATATATATGTCAGCATTTTTTTATACTCTTATTGTAAAATATCAAAAAGTTTTAAAAAAGCTATATCTACACACTTAATTGCAGTGATGTTCCATCTGTCCTAGAAGTGCCCCTGGGAATCACCTGAACATCAAACAGTAATGCATAGCAGGGGCTGAGCTGAGTGAGAGATAAGCAACACAACAGAAGGAAGAATATGGACTCTGCTCTTGACTTTCACCATCTGTGACGTGATACCTGAATCTCAGCACTTCTTGTCCTTTCCCATGTGAAGACAAACATGTTAGCTTAAACTACACTTTATGATTCATCAGTGGTTTAAAGAAACTGCTTGACTTCTGTTGAAACAGCCTAGCAGCGACCTTGTAAGCAGACAGCATGACTCAGATTGACTGTGATGTCTCACAGTTGAGAAAGAGAAAGCAAATTCCTGAAAACTCCTCCTACTTATAAATGAACCAGATCTAGATAGAGAGATTAAACATGGAAATACAAGCTATACACAAATGAAGAGGTCAGAACGAGGGGGGACAGAATGAGTTCTAAAATATCTGGTGAGAACGCAGTAACAACATGGTCAGCACATTATTTGTACTGAATAACAGATCTTGGCTGACAAAGACATGGTCATAAAATCTTTGGTCACTATTTACAACACTTTTTTTTAGTTTTTGTAAGATTCAGAAGGATGATGTATCATCATTCTACAGCCCTTTTTGCTAAAAACCTATTATCAGACATACTCTGTAAGCAGAGAATAAAAAAAACTTTTCATAAGCAGATGACTCTTCTGGTGTTAAGGTAAAAAAGTGGAAGCCTTAGATCTCTTTGTCAGAAAGGAAAGTTGAAAACACTACTGTAAGGACTCGAATGAAATCAACTTATATGCAAACCCCTACCAGTTTTCAGAACAGAAAATATTATCAGATAAACATTACCATCATTCACAAGGGGTTTGGAAACTTTTTCTTATGAAAAGGAAATTTTTACATGCATTAAGAGCTTCAGACACGTGAGCAGAGCTGTAAAATTTAGTTTTCGCAGGTCAGCAACACCATGAATTCAATTAAACCTCTCAAAGTATTCCTGCATTATCAGAAGGCTATTCTTGACAATGAGGAAAGTGTGATATCACCAGAGCCAGTGATGGAAAACATTAGCTTTTTGGGTGAGTTTTGATTCTTTGTTTCCATATAATATAAAAAATTTCTACAGATTTTTTTTTGCTCCCTTGAAATTACTGCTCTCAAGTCCTTTCTTTTGCTTCCAGTTTAAGCTAAGGTATATGTTTTAAAGTATTCTTATCAATATTAAATTCCTTTAAAATGCATAAGTCTATCCTTTTCCCTGTTCTTGCAGCGTGCTTTCAAGGAATGGTTTTAGACTTGCATTATTATTAGCACAGGAAATTGTCTAACAGAATACGCATTAACTCACTTAACCTTGGGTGACTGGATTTATTGTACTCGTACAGAACATATATTGAACTGTATTCAGCTTTAAGTTCATCAGGATGCTTGCTGCTGATGTGTGTATTTTACCTGTGCATCTTGAGCATTCTCTCCCCATTAAGAAAAATCACAAACCACACTTCATAGCCAGTATGGCCAGATATTAACTCTCCTTTGAAATGGAGTCAGTGTACACTTAATACTCCTGGAAAGTTACAATACAACGTCTCTCAAAAATTTTTCCCTCTCTTAATTTTTGGCTAGCATGCAGTAGTAAATAAGTCAGAATACTTGTGCTTTTTCTTCACTGAGATGAATACAAAATGCATACTCTGCCTGCCAATATTGAAAAGTCATTTTCATTGTGTGTTTTATGGAACTGTTAGATGTGTTGGATGAAATCATGGTCTCCTTTGAAGTTAAGGAGAGCATTACTGTTGACTTAATGAGACCGAGATTTCTTTTATGTTCAAAGTTAGGCAATGTTTTTCCCTTTTTTTTTTTTTTTAAAACATACCTCAGAAACTTAAAAAGTAAATCAGTACTTTCAATGTTGTATCCACAACATCTAAAAGCCTAAAAATGTCAGTAATTCAAAAATTCCCATAAATGGCTTTGAATGTCAGATACAAAGTTAGGTAAAATGTGTATGAAGTCAGAAATATATTAAACAAAGTGCTTCTTATTGGCACCAAGTCTGAGCTGGATTAGCAAACCCTTCTGAAAAGTTCTACAGAATTTATTTAAAATATATCTTTATAGAACCTGCTTACCCACATGAAATAAAAAAATGAAACAGGATTTGTGAAAAAAGAAACAGAAAAAAAGGTCCAGTTCTTTACTAAAGACTAATTAATAGTTTTTAGATTAATTTCTAAGGAAGCCAGTTCGACTTCTGTAGAATCCTACTGGCTGCATCTGTGTTATTTATTCTGTATGACATTTCCATAGGGTATATGAGATCATATGTATGAGCTATAAGAAATATCCCATACTGAGTTACAGCTGTTGAGAACTACTATTTATAAATACCTGACATAGAAAAATAACGTTTTTGAAGAAATTACTTCACATTTCAGGATATCTTAGTGGGCTTTTGTGCTATGAACATCTTTAGACACGTTTAGAGGTCATTATTCAACAGCTTTTTTTTCTTGAATACAGGTTGGAAAACATTTCTTTAAGCAGAAATTTAGCTATTTTTAGAAGATAGGAGTATGTGGAGGGCATCACTTCAGACCTAAATCCTAAGGAAACATTATTGAAGGATTTGTAATGGAAAACCAGGATTAACCAGTAGGTTAATGTCCTTTCTAATTTTTATTGTGTTTTAGTGGAAACAAGGTCATGGCTGATGTTAAAATAATTATACAAGGCTGGAATATGGTAGAACTAATATTTGACACCTAAATGCAATGCTTTTCCTCATTATTAAAGCGGTATTATAAAAACATGTTGAAAGCTAGCAATCTGATACTCAGTTCTCCTTCCCTGAAACCAAGTCTTGCCAATGCAGTTTTTTTTACTACACTCACAAATTTTGTTTCTATATTTAAAATAAGAATTTAATATTTTTGACAATGTTTTCTTAAGCCAGTATCGGTGGGAACACTCAAGCTACGAACTGTATTAGAGGCAATCAAAATAATAAAATAATAACCTCCAAACAGCATTCAAGTTTCTTTACTAATCCTAATACGAAAGAACAAAAGATTTTTAAAAGCAGGATATGTCTGACATTATTAAGGTCCTTTATATGGAGTTACAGAGAATGGGAATAGGTACAATCAATTTATCATGAAAGAATCTCACTCTGCAGTACACAGAGTGTGGAGAATTTGTTCAGCATGCAGCAGTACAATGAAGCAACGAGAGAGAGATATTATGCTTTCAGTTCTATTCATATTATGCATAAGAATTCAGAATTCGTTCTTTGGAGGATAAGCATCCTAAATCACCTGTAAAACATTTGCCTTATCTTTCAACATTAAAGCAGCAGTAGAAGTACTTCAGAGTTCTAAGAAAAAATTAACAAGCTCAGGAAATCAGTTTAACGTGCTGCAAGTCTTCCAGTGAAATGTTAACTTTTTATACACAGAAGTGCTTGTGAGCACTTAGGCCTAGAAAAGCAAACTCACCTCCCCCTCCACACACCAATTTTTATTTTATTATTTTTTTGAACTGAGTAGAAAATACGTAGAAGAAAATGCAACTATATATACTTCTGACAGCTCAAATGATACATAAATATAAGGGCTGACAAGGGTTGGTTTGTCATTGTAGTTCACTTCGATCAACTCTACATGGTTCTGTAGGACAATGAAATTCAATGCACTTATAATTTCCAAAAAAGTGAGCTCAGATTCTTTTAAAAGCATTTCTATGTGAAAACGGATCATTTACATGCCAAAAGCACTTTTAATGTGACATATTTAGCACATGTATTATTGAGAACGAAAGCTGCTTGAACTTAGTGAATTTTAAAGTCTATAAAATGGCACCCTGCTGAGCAGAAAGGTAGCTGTTCAGTGAATTTCCCAGTTATGTGATTATTTTGAATAATAGACTTGTACATAACTTTCTACGAAATTAAAGGTATGACATCTGCTTTAGTTCAGTCCTCTAAATTGCACTTTAGAGTATAAAGAAAGGGCTGATGTATGAATTTGTTGCTCCTCCAAACAATTTTGCTTATTTTTTAAAGAATAGTTTTATGTTTCATCTATTTAGTAACACATCAAACAGTTATCCTAGTAGATTTAATGAGCATTCATGTATAACTTAACACATATGAGGAACACTTAGGAACCTCAAAACTACAAGTATTGTGTATGACCTTGATTGTCTGAGACTCACCCAGATCCTGATGCAAGAACATGACTAGTATGATGAAAAGTCCTAACACTTATGAAATTTAATTAAGAGAAGAATTTGGAGGTGTACAGACATAACAAATTAATTTAATCTGGCTCAGTTTGTCTTTGACCTGATTAAATATAGCATACCGTTCTTGGTCATGAAATTTCACGGCGCTACCTGCTCCCAGACAAAGAGGAACCAATGGGACAATAAGCCTTATACCAGATTTTTTTTTTTTGCTATCAAGAGCAACATAAAGCACATGGAAACATAAAATACACAATAGAAGGCTTCCATGTGTGATATTGTGCTGGTTTTTGTTGGACTAGAGCTAATTTTGTTCATAGTAGCTAGTATGGGGCGATGTTTCGGATTTGTGCTGAAAATAACATTGATAACACTGTGATGCTTCAGTTACTGCTGAGCAGTGCTTACACATGGTAAAAGCCTTTTTTGCTTCTTGCATCACTGCACCGGTGAGTGGATTGAGGGTACAAGAGAATCTGTGAGGGGGCATAGCTGGGACAGTTGACCCCAACTGATCAAAGGGATGTTCCATATCATACGTTGTCAATCTCAGCATATAAAGCTGAGGGAAGAAGAAGGAAGCGAGGAGGAAGTTTGAAGTTAGGGTGTTTTGTCTTCCCAAGTAACCGTTGCATGTGATGAAGCCTTGCTTTCCTGGAGATGGATGAACATATGCCTGCTGATGGGAAGTAGAGAATGAAGTCCCTGTTTTGCTTTGGTTTTGTGCTTGACTTTTCTTTACCATTGAAACTGTCTTTATCTCAACCCATGTGTTTTCTCACTTTCACTCTTCTGGTTCTCTCCCCAGTCTCACTGGGGGAGAGCGAGCAAGTGGTTCTCAGTTGCCAGCTGGGGTTAAACCATAACAGATACATATATAAACTAGCATATTTTTTTCTGATCAGGCTATGAACAAAATGCAAATGTTATAGTTGTTGCACGCAGGTTACCTTCAGTTGAAAAACAGCCTCCATAACAATGGTGCTGTATCTACTCACATTGCTGTCATGCTGGGCACTGATAAGAATTCACCTGGCACCAACAAGCTAAATTTCTTTTATCACAATAGTCCAAAATGGTTTGTCATGACTACCTGTTAAAGCTAGAGTGAACAGACCATTTGCAGTTAATCTTAGGCTGAAGCGCTTTGTGTAATTTAGGGCCTATGAAACAGAATTCAGAGGATGAAATGAGCATTTGGGAAAGATATTTGGGACACCTTCTGATTGTAACTTGTTTGTTCACATTATGTATACAGCAATCCATAAATAAGGTGCTTGCAAAGAGTACAAGATAATCCTCTCTTTCAGGGATCATTGTTCTTTTAACCTAAACACCAATACCAAACAAACACACACAAGAATTGACTCTACTTGGAGAGATTAAGACAGAGACTAAGTCTCCTGTGATTTGTAAAAATCCCTGCCCTTAGTATCCAAAAACTCTTCTTCCAACACTAACAAAGTGTGCAAATATTTCTTTCGCTTTTAAGAAACTCATGGGCTATGAAAAAGAACAGTAAGGTCAACCTGGAAAGAAATAATCAAATATCATGTGTTCCTACACTTTTTCTTATTAAACAAGATGTTTTCAGAAAACATATTCGGAGGTAAAAGATCAAAATGGCAACGTTTGATATCACACATGACACATAGTCCTTAACTTGATCGCTTCCTCCTCTTCTACATTTTGTTTCCTTATTGATGGGACTGAAGAGTTATATCTTCTTTAGACTTCAAACCTGATATAAAACCAGAATTCTATGACAAACACAACAGAAAACAGGAAATGCAGACTCAGAAATTAAGGGAATGAAACTATCTGCTGGGTATGGAGACTGCCTGGAAATTTTGGGGGATTTGGACATCGTAATGATAGACACAGTCTGTTGGTTAATGCGGCCCTGGAAAAAGCAAAGGGCTTAAATGGTCAATGGGTTAAGTCCCTTCCTGAGTACATATCCACAGCTGTGGTGCTTTGCCAAATGTATGTATATTTTCCCTTAGTTCATAGACTGGAATGACGCATCAAAACTTAAAGAAAACAAATACATTAATTACAAATGATCTTCCTTGACATAGTTTCGAAAACGTAGTAGATTTTTTAAACTGTAGTAAATGTGGTAGTCAAACAAAAGTAAGAACTTAAAATTGTGCTCTGTTGACTTCTGAAATGTAATGTTTTCAAGACTTGCTGAAACCACTCCCTGTTCTTCATATCCTGCAGTAATCCAACAGTTACTAATCTAGACAAATGTATGTCAGTGGGGGGGAAAAAAAGGTTGCTTTTAGCAGACATGCGGCAAGTTTTTAATTTGTAGCTGATAATTTGCTACTGGAAGCTTACCCTGTTTAGTCTTCTTATGGCACTAACAGTTTTTGAGATAGTGTGAATTACCTACTGTGTATGTTTTTACCACCCATTCAGGGATGAAAATGAGTTACAACCTAGGCCTCGATTAAAGCCTGAAATAAGAAAACCTAAAAGTTCTTTTATGTCCTCACTTCTAAAGAATAGAATTAGTTGCTTCTGATATTATTGGAATTGTAATTCACACTCCTGGAAATACAGCAAGGGATCTTTCAACCCTTTTCAATGAAGCACGTTTCAGCTGTTACCCAATTATGCTGCCTTTGCTCCAAGTCAAATCATCCTCCAACAGCTGAGAATTGAAACAGACTCCATTTGTGAAAATGAATGGTGTATTTATCTCGTAAAGCAGAATGTTTTTAAGTGTTACTCTAGCTATCGTGTAGAAATTAGGATGTTATTGCTTGTTCTATTAGTTCTCATTTCTGGGAAACTGATTTCTAGGTTGATTTCATCAAAGCGATATGGTAGACTTTTTTATCAGCATTATATGCAAACCATTCCATAGGCATTACAATGAGCAATGTATTGCCTATAATCTAAGCACCTGGTTTAAAATAAAGAACTCATCATAGCAGTCATTGTTTCTCAAAGGGGAATCTGTATCACCCTTTTTGTACACTGATGCTTAATAGTCCACTAATCTTAATCAATCACTTTTCAACAGAATAATGGAAAATATATGGAACTAATAAATACAAATAACAGAAAGTAATATTCCCCTTACCTAGCTTTCCTCTTTAATTCTTAATACTGTGCAAATATTGTTAAACTATTGTTTAGGGCATATTGTAATAAACATCCAGATACAAATTATCCTTCGCTACTACCCAGCAATCTAACATGAAAATTTTCTCAGTTTGCCACAATAGCGTGGAACCTTATTTTAGGAGTCATTAATAATATTTTTAAGGAAGGGAAAAGTGAGAGAAATTATAATGGAAAATATCATTATAGTTATTTTATTCTGTCACTATTCACATGTACGTATAGATGATGTGAGACAGTGTAATAATAACATAGCACAACTGGTAGATGTATAGGATAGCAGCTAGAAGACAGGACACTTCATTAAAAACAAAAAAACCTTACAATCAAGGGGTGTAGGAGTCATGGGGAACATTCTGGCATACCAAAAACATAGCATATTTAGGTAGCTAGTCTATGAAATGAAGTCATTGTTTCTTAGCTAATGTCAGCCACACCAGCGAGATTACAGATAGCTGAAGAAACCTATCTATACTGAAATAAATTCTACCAATTCTGTGCTTACACTTTTAAGAGCAGAGGAAAAGAAGCAACATGTAAGCAAAACAAAACTACTGCACTGATGAGTGGCAACTTTCACCTTATACACTTTGTGTTAAGGTGTTTTTCCCCATATAATAATTTTAAAGAATCCTAAACAGGTTACATAGAAGCTTACTTGGTTTAATCCCTGTTAAAACAGAAATGTCCAATACAGATTTTTCTCTCTTTTTTATTTACATTATCATTTCTGTTTACTCTTCTCTGATAAATTAACTTATTTAGATTTTCTTTGTCTTTTATCCATCATTACCCTTTCATAGCAGTTTTTGTCACGCAGTCATTCACAGGTTCTCTTTTTTTATTGTAAAAGTGACAGTGAGAATAATTAACTTAATCTGATTTGATTTTTATCATGGAATTTTCCAGATTCTCAGCTGCTATAAACTTGTGTCTACCCTCTGATGGCAGTACATCCAATTCATGCAACTCAAGTTTGACTTTAAGCTTACAGAAGACAAAGAATTCTTCCACGTCTAAATTTTGCGGGCATTTTATCCCAGATTCGTCTGACCTCAGTTTTGGCATCTAATTTAGATGCACACGTTTCCTCTAGCAGCCAGCCATCACGCTGTGGGGACTCTCTCTGTCTCTCAACTGAAAGCAATGATGCTTCCAGCCTGGAGGTAACCTCTATGAATTGCCCAATACTGGGAATAAATTTACACTTTTTCTGTTTGTTTTTCTGAGTTGAGATCATAGCATTGTAGCAATCAAGATTCTCCAAGAGGGTATGGTGTTAAAAAATCCCAACTAGCTTGTGAGAATGGTGCCTTTGTCTGCTCATTGCTACAGAAATACAGAACTAACACATCATTATGTGACATAGCTACTTTATGAAATTACCTGAACTAGAAAGTACTAAAAGGGGTTTAAAAATGAGAGTTGGGTTGAACTATTCAATTAATCAGTACAACACAGACTTTTATACTAGTCCTAAAGAAGCAGGTAATTTCTTCTACCCACTTTCTCAGGTATAGCTATTTTTCAATTTGATGAATACTGGTTACACATTATTTGCATTACATTAATTTTGACTCTTCTTCAGCATGCCTTGTCATCCAAGTCAACTTTTTTTTCCTGCAGCTCATTTTGATGACTCAAATGTTTTGGACAAAAGGCTAACAAGTTGTGAATGGTGAACACCCAACAACAGGTATGTTTGTTCATGCCTTGATTTTCCCAATACAAATCCAGTTGTTAATGACATTCTCTCCCATTCTGTATTTCCTATTATACTGTGTTCACCACAGTAGTCCCTGAATTTGTATTAAGTTGTCTGTTCTACTGTGTATTCAAACACAACTAGTATTTGTTCCATTTTTGTTTTGTTCTGCTTACAATGGAAGTGAGGAAGACCACAGATTTTTCAGCAATAAAGTGTTTCCATTTCATAAAAATTGCAAATAAGAGGCCCTAATACAAGTGAATGTAACAATTTCAGAAGTTTTATACTTTAATTGCCTTTTCAGATGTATTCAATATTCAGCCATTTCTAATAAAAATATAAAAAAATGAAGATGCATATACGTTCCAACAACAACAAAATCTGGAAGGTTCAAAAGTAGTTTTCTGTTATACAAGTAGAGGTTTCCTCTTTCTAATAGGATATAAGTAGATTTGTTTACATGAACTTGGAAATAAAAAGTGTTTGAGAATATACTGCATCTGAAAGGAAAGAACTTGTTTCTTTTAGTGAAAAGAGATTCCCTGGTTTGATGAAAAGCTATAGGTCTGCTTGAGAAGAAACAACTATTAGAATAAATAATATTACAGAATATTTCTTTTAAAAAACACTATCACTAGAAAACCAGAATGCCTCAGCTGATCATGCCCATGCACAAGATGATAAGGAGGGCATCTACACCACACACCATACACCACCCACTCAAGAGATTGTCAGGCTAAGTCTATAATTTTTTTCTAAGTACTCCAGATGGGGTCTTGCTACACATAAACTTGGTAAGTACAATAACAAGCAAAGATCTTGTGCAACATGAAATACAATTTGTACAGTGTCTTGAAACATCAAGACATTTGAAGGTAATTTACCAGAGATGTACATTAATTGAATAATACAGTTTACAGCTCCAGGTTAATGACAGTCAACAAAGCGAAAGCAAGTCTTTGTTACTATCAAGGTAGGGAATCTTTCTGTTCCATAATCTTCTCCTCTCCTGGGGCTGTCAATTGTGCAAAATGGCTTGAAATTATGGATTTTTTTCCTCATGGACGACAATTTGCCCAGGGACTATTCAAGTAAACAAAGTCATTCAATTTATGATCTGGTTGCCTCTTTCCCTACTGTGTTTACCATGCATTTTCTGCAATTGTTACAATATTGATCAAGCAGTGTTTTGTAAATATTCTATAGAGTGGTGGTACGGTCTATGTCTGGAAAAAGTCAGACTATGTCAGTCCATGTTTATTTTACACACAAAAAGGTCTACACAACATTTTTAATTTGATCAGCTCATACTTTTGAATTATTTTGCATATTCTGCAAAAAAATCAACAAAGTCTACGATGTGACAAACACCGCAAGCTTAATGAAACTGGAATAGTGGCTCTATTGAAACCAATGGGAGATTAAGGTTATAATGTACAAAGTTCCCAAACAGTATGAAATAATTTTTTGTTGAAACAGAGGTTAAACAAAGTGTATTCCTTTAAAGGCCATGTTCTCTTCTACTGTATTAATTCAGAAAAAAACAGCAGAAAGGAGTGAAAATCAGTACCTAGCAAACACGGTATTCGCTCTATGCATTTAATACTCTGTAGGCTATCTGTGACAGACATGATTTCTTCTGTACAATTGCCTTGATATTCCCCACAAATAATCTGTACTGAGGCTACATTAGCTAAAAACAGTCAACTTCTTCATTCCTCTTCCAGTCCCTTATCAAGCAGCCCTGAAGAGAAGAACAGTTACAATAGAGCACAACTTCCCTGACAGACATGTTAACATTTGGAAGAGGTTCCCAAAGCAGCATGGTGGAGTGAGCACTCTTCTAGCTACTGTTATAATTCCAGATCTGTCTGCATGTTTGGGCACTTCACATGTGTTTCATTGCTGTCCTAGGTGACATGACAAGCAAGCAGAGTTGTGTTAACCAGATCTTTACTAGAGATGCTCAGGAGCCTGTAATCTGTGCTGTGGCTCTGCAACCCGTCCCTCAGCAGCAGACCAACTACTTTGTGTTTCCTGTTCAGTCCTGTCTCCTCTTCAAACCTGAGGCTTTCTCTCACTCCAGTGCGGTTAGTTAATCTCTAGTCATGTTTTGGAAGTTGTATAACTATTGTTTTCCACAGTCCAGAGGTAGGCTTTTTAACTAACATGACAAGGCATGAAACCCCGTGTCACCCCGTGAGTAGGGGTAAGTATATACCCCTGCCATATGGGGAAGAACATAAGGTATGCACCCCATCCATTCATGCAGTTGTTGAAGGGCTACTATATATGACTGGATAGGAGACAGTGCTCCTAATGCTTCTTCAGCCCAAGGCATGACTGAAAAACAGAGACCCTGGGTGAAACACTGGCCTTTTGCTCCCTCCTATTCAGTGGTATATCCTGCACCAGGTACATGGGTACATGTAGCTGGCAAAGAGACTCTGGAGTCTTGTTTAGAGTCTATGCCATACAAGATGAAGCAGAGAGTCTGAAGGAGAGAGCTTAAGATCTGGCATATCCAGTAATAATCATCTAGTAGAGCATAAGACATGCTGGTGTGCCAATGTTTGGCAAGTTGTTGCACTTTACATAAAGAGTAACAAAATGCAGTCTGAGCAGTGAAGGACGAGGATTTTGTTTATTGATTGACTCTATTAACTACAAAATACCTACAGTACAACTGCAACGTAATGCTTGCTGTTCTCTTGCTTTACAACTGCAATACACAGAATGAGAATTCACGTTTACATATAATAACCAGAAAAAATATTTTATATTTCTTAACACATGTGATATCTATGTATTGAAAGAGTCTGTCAACATGGAGGGCTGCACACCCAGAATCAGAGAGGGAAAAGGAACAAGTTCAGAGTAACGTCACTTATTCTGCCTCTGGCCTGTCACTGACAGCCACGGCACACCGCTAAACAAGGAGTAAAGGGAGTGAAGTGAAAGCAGTCCAGCTCCTCTGTTCCTACAGGTCGAGTCTGAGCAAAAATCTTTTGAGGAAAGACTGTCAGTTTAGGTGAATTATGTGTACTGGCTATGTGATGAAGATTACTGTCCATGAGGGACTGGGTTGAAAACACTGAACTCATTGTGTATGCACATATGTGATAAAGTTAACTATAAATTAAGAGATCTATACTATCATAAAAACTGTCTCTGTAAGATCATAGTAGCTACATTTTAGAATACTGGACCCTGCGTCTGAGTTTGTAGTTATTTCTTACATTGAAACGCCAAACTCGATTTCTGACTCTTACAGTGTTTTGTGGATACTGTCAGAAGCTAAGAAATAGAGCTCTATACCAAAATGAAGAAGAGTTTTTCCTTTTTTCTAGCTAGGTCTCTTTAGTCAAGATTATTCATCAATTCTTAATCCATTTTTTCCCCTCAAATGTCAGAAAAAAAATCCAAAACCTAGGAGCAGGAATCTGGAGAGGTGCTTAGTTATGATGACTTTAAGTGACTTTGAACACCATTAATTATTTCTAGGTTTTTGGGTGAAAATATTTTTTTCAATTTTTTTCTTTTTGGTGTAACTAGACTTATACCAATTTCTGGCACCTAAATCTATTTAAATATTATGTGATAGTTTATTATCATAAAAGTAATACAATGCTGAAAAATGCGGAAATAATGTTGAAAATATTCCCTTCAAAATTTATGGACATGGGTTCAAACAAACCCAACAACAAAAAATGTACTTTGGAAAAGTTACAATGAAATGAGACTCCAATAACTTGTGCTATCACTCTAATTGTTTTTTTTTGCTTTACCACTCTCTGGCAATTTCAGGAGGATTTTTAGAAGTTAGTTTAAAATACTCTACAGTAAGCTGCTGATGTCCAGTCCAAATAGGAGGACCACAGAATGACAGCTAAAACAGTTAGTTCCATAGACAACATAGAAATTCACACAGGTTAGTACAGGTATTTTGAAAGTTCTGTTCCCCTTCCTCTTTGTCTCCTGTAACAGGCTGCATATTGAAGTGCTTTGTGTGATTTCTCAGTACTTGCCCTTCTTCAGGGAACAGCTGAGAAGGCTCCTCTGCATCAACACTGCCTAATGTAAAGTTCATTTGCCAGATGAGAATTTGGAAAGTTAGAGAAATGGCAACAATAGATCTCTGTATACTCTATACATACCCCAAGCTAAGGTAAACAACAGCCTGCTTTGTAAATTCAGCTTTATTTTAAAAAGTTCTTGTAGAAACAAACCACAAATTAAAGAATTAAAACATCTAAATTACTAAACACACTCTCCTAAGCGTCTTATGATGCCATAAAAAGAACCAGGTAGATACGACAACACATATAAACAGGGCAGTTCTTCCCATAGTCTACCCAACCTGGTTTATGGGCAACAAATTTTGCTGTCTATTCCGAAGTCTGAAGTTTCTTCTTAATATTTCTGCCTTTATAGCTGTCAGGCTTATTCTGCACTTCAGAAACCTCTCACTTGCAACCTCAACCATGGAAGATCCAAACTGTATTAGCAGAATGTGGCTATGTTTGCTATAGATATGATTTTCCCCTTGTCTATGGATCCTCCAGCAACTTTGCCAAGAAATCTGTCAAGTCTGTCAAGTGTGGGCCAAGTGTAGGCAAACTGTCTGTGCTTCTCAGACTGATGTGAAAAGATTTTTATGCAGAACCCTACATTCCCATATCAACATTCGTTTCACACTCTCTCTGGGGCATTCCAAAGAATAATTTATGGAATGGATTTTCTTTTTGTATTTGTGAATTCTTATAACATTTTCATCATCTGAACCAATGAAACTCACTTTTCGATGGACTTCTCTAGTGTTGAGTCTGTTATCAAAGAAACTGCAGACCCCAGCTGCATATGAGCATCTCTCCCAGGTGAGTTTTCTGGTGTCTTTAAAGTGTGAACAATTAGAGCAGCCTTCTCCTTCACTTGAGACATCAAATACATTTTTTTACTGTATTTGGTATCCTATGTAATAGCTACTGTTAGTGAAATTCTGTGGAAATCAGCAACTGGTTTCAGAAGTGATTAGAAGAAAACATAGACAGATAGAAAAACGGAGATAAGTACACCTGTTTTCAAAAAGAAACCAGCCATAGGAAGTTTTCATAATTGCTACAAAAACGAAGAACAGATATTGGACCACTGACTTACGCATAGCAATCCAAATAATCTTTGTCCGGTAAACTTGGTTTAGGATTGGGTAAGCTATGCAGTTATGTGGGCTAAGAACTGATCAGCTCACAGGTCACTCAGGTGGTTTACAGTGAAGAATTGCTACTGAATAAGAGTGTTTCTATTGTGTGAAACTGGCATTGGGCTTGAGCCAGTTTAAAATTTACATCTGCTGATAATTTACATCTTACGGCTGATAAATTCGGCAGGTAACACAGAGATCAGGACAGCCACAGTTAGCAGTCAAGTATGCTGGGTCCCTCCATGCAAAATATCAACATAAATGCAAAGCTATACACTGAAGAACAAGAAATGAATATTCAGAACAAGCAATTGCCTGCATATTGGAAAATAGTGGCTGAACAGGACTGGAGATTACAACAGAAAAGTATCTTACTGTGAGCTCCCTGGGTATGTGGAAGGGTTTCCAAGGTGGGTGGCTGGTAGGTTCCTAACAATACAGCTTCGGCAGGCCATATTTCTACATGTGAAGGTGGAGCATGTTTTGTACCTGGAATGGTTCAAGTTCTCAGTTTAACTAAGCCACATACACTGAAGCTGATAAAGGAAACAGAACCGTAATTGAATTTCTGTGCATAATTTTACATGAGAGAATGAGCAATGGGACTTAGCGGCAGAATAAATTAGTACAGTATCCATTCATTGTTTAAGAAATACTGCAACACAAATCTTTGCTCCAGTCCAGTTGAAATTGAGTTTTTTATGTCTCTTCTTAGTTCTTGTTTTTGCATGTGAAAGGCACAGGATACCAACAGCAATGGTATCACAGGACACAAGCTACGTAATTTCCAGGGACCCATCTTCTTGCAATGCCTGTCTATAACCAATCTTACAGTTTTCGTAAACAGAATATTGAGATGTATTATTCTTTAAAGACTGAAGAAGACTGAGCAGCTAAACCTGAGGGAAATATGCCATGTTAATGGCAAGCATGTTTTTTGTCACTTCATTGAACAAAAGTTTTTCAAAAAAAGCAGTGACTCCTTCAAATGAATTATCTTCCCCAAGTAATATAAAAACTATAGCATGACACTATAGAAATATGCAAAATAAGCATATTCTTAGGAAACTAGGGTCATCTCCTAGAGCCAGGCTGCACACTGCCTCGTGGGACCTTCTGTCCACATATGACAATTTATAGTCGGAAGCACCAGACATCAGGCTGCATGACTAAAGACATTCTGAGGACCTACATGAATAGAAAATTATTACCATTGGTCAACTCCAGTATATGAAACTTATAAAAAAGTGGTTTGCGTCTTTGAAGTCTTTTAGAAGTCTGTGTGTGTTACGAGCACATTAACCAGTACTGCTGTCCACTATGGTGCTGTGTAGACAGTTCAGGAGTTTGAATATTAGACTGGATGAAAAATAAATAAAATAAGTGCATTGACTGGTGAAACAGAAAGGTAAGTATATCTGTTGCCCAGATCCACTCAAATAAAAGAAAATTAATAAACGTGTGATTATTTTAATTTTGTGTTTTATAGACAAGCATAAGCACTCCCATATTTCATACACTCTTTAAAGCTGACAGAAACATACTCAAAATTATATAGTGTGTTTATCAGCTGTATACCTGTGTGATAGCCATGCTTAATAGTTTCCTTGAAGGAACTTATGTTTGCAGTACCTATATTAGTGCATTTAACTCTGAAAGACTTTTACATTAATAAAATGTGGGTTATATTGTATAAGTATTTATTTTTAGATTAAGAGATTTCTATTGGACATTCAACATAAACACTATTTAATAAGGAGCTAAGCCTGGATTTTGTAGTGAAACTAAGAAGGGAAAGAAGGAACACAATAAACCAGAAGCTTGTAACAGGATTCTCTGAGAGGCAAATGGGTTTATGTGTTGATAGGCTTATAAATAAGATAAAATTAAATTTAGCATAAACACAAGTCATTTATCCAAAATACTGTAACATATTTATAAAAATATAGGGAAAAAAGTGGAAATATAAAATTTAACTTGCTCTCTTTCTTATAGGTTTATATTAACGACTTAAAGCACACAAATATGAAATTTATACAATAATCAGCACGTGTCCTTATCTGTTTTTTCAAAGGCAATTTCATTTTTAGATGTAATTATTTTAAATGGCTTTTACAGCAGCACAACTGCAGACTACTGCCACTCATCTGATGGAAACACTCCACTTTCACAACTCTCTGAACCATAAGACCAAAGCCACGTGAGTGCTATAATTTCAGAGTAGCAGGTCAGGCATATGCTTTTATCCAATCAGAGTGTAATGGGTTCTGTGTGATCTGAGACAATGCTGGAAACAGCACCGAAAATCTTTGAAAGAACACAAAAATAAATTGTGCTAGATATTCAGAAAACTATATCTGTATGTATTTTTTTTGCTACTTTTATCCTGATGATAACAGCAACAACATGTCTGTTGCAAATAAAAATAAACAATGAAAGAATGCAGAATCTGTGTGTCCACTTGCTTTCCTCAAGGCAATAAGTTATAACATAAGGGAGCACTGTGGCCTGCAAAAGAACGGAAATAGTTCAAAGGCTAAATTCAGCTGAAAGGGAGGCTAAAGGTCTGTGTGCAATTGCTCCCTGACATTTCTGCATGTAATTACCATCTGTCTATTTTAGACAGACACCTATCTCACTGGTTTTGCATTCGGTTACCCCATTTGCATGCATACTTATGGTAATTGCAAGTGTAAATATAGTGGGGAAACTGACCTCAGGCCTTGATTTTTTTTTTTTTTTTCTGAATGTGGTCCACATGCATAAGAGCACAGTTAGATTTTTTACTCCAAAATTCTGGAATACATCAGTATATATCATGGTTATTATTTGATTTCCAAATATTCAGAAGTGAAGGAAAGGAGAAGGGGAGAACAGCTGTAAGTAAGAATAAAGACATGTTTGAAGGAGCAGGCAAAGCTTAGGATAAGAAATATAGTGACAGTATTGTGATTTACAGATCAAACGTTCCAGCTAGAAGCTGTGTAGGAAAGCAAGTTAAAGCATTGTTCCAAATAACAGGATAGCTCTTCAGCTGATGCAATTCAGCAAAGCTCCATTGGAAACAATGAAGCTACGCTGATTTACACTGGCTTGAGATTTTGCTCAATATGTTTATTGCTTAATGGCTCAATATTAATCTAAAAATCAGAAAAATAACAAGTTGTCATTTATTTAACCCTAACATGATGGAAGGTTAAACTAAATGCAGAAAGCCCATAACAAATAGCAGGAACATTCTAAGGTCACCAAATGAAGGCTGTCATTTTTGTATTCAGGCCAATAATAAAAGAGTTTTTAAATGTTTGGACATTCAATCTATGTAGTGCCACAACCTGAACATACCCCTTTGCCAAACACAAGCTCACTAAATCCTCTTGGAATGTTGTTTACCTCTGAATAAATCAAATTTGACAGTGTAGGTTAACTTTACAGATTCATTTTTCAATCACAAGTGATTGATATTTTTTACTGAAAGCAAGCTACAGAATTCTTACTGCATTGAGAAGTCATATTGTTCTTGGGTGTCATATGGAAATCCAAGCCATTTTTCAAGTACTTTGTTTCAGTCATCCACCCTCTCTGTGAGAAAATAACAATGAGTGTACTTCAGATGAGGATCACCCAGCAGAGATAGATTATCTATTATTTTAAGTCAGTGTCTGTCTCCAACAGGCTGAATATGCTGTACTGTGCATTTTTTAGCACTGTCCAGTGCTAGAATCCTAAATCCATTATCTAGGCTTATGTCACACAACAATAGAGAACAGGCTACTGAAAGAAACTGAATGAAAGCTGAGATATAGGAAGGTTTATTGTTGGTTGATTAAAACCAAATCACAACAGAAAATAGGAAGGGTAGCTAGCAGCAATTTCTATTACTTTATTTAATAAAAACTCTTTTTTGGAAAGGCTAGAAATAAAAAACCTTTTCATTTTAAAATTCATATGCATTTCTTATTCCTTTAATTAAAAAATAAATATGCTTATAAAATCTTCTGATGCCAACAACAATATTCATACACTGCATTATTTGTTTGCCCAACTTAATATGTTATTTTGGTTAGTATCTGTTTAATTATTGTATGTAATATTGCTTGAGGATACCTGATACGGGTGTCTATGGAAAAATGACTATAATTCTCTTTTATTATTATAATGACCTTGGTCTATGACAGGACTGAATTAAATATTGGTGAGAATTTACACAATTCACTGTGCTCAGTTTTATGCCACTTAACATGCAGTATTTAGCTGGAGCACCTATGTTAGGTGGATGGATTTAGATGTACATTTGTCCCTAGACTCTCTATACTCTCAATGAAGAATGAGAGGCAGTGTCCAAAGGCAATTCAGGTCTCAGATAAACGGAATTATCCTTTGGGGTGCCTACCACCCCCCTTTTCCATAGAGGGAGCCTATTGTAAATGTGTTTCTACACCTATTTCTTCAATCAAATGTTTAACAGTTATCTTTGAGCATACATTATACATACATTATGTAGAAATATTTATCTTTGAATTAGTATTTAATATTATAATATTATGTTAGAAAACTAATATTTCCTGACCACAAAGCTAACAATTAGTGGACAAAAAAAATCTCAATCCAAAAAAAACCTACTGTCCAAAATGCAGATGTGCACCAAATTTTCTCAGTATTTAATCACAATACAGTCTATAAGTGTTTGAAAAACTGCTGTTTCTCAAGCACCATCAGCTAATTTCCGCAGCCTTTCCACACCCAAACATTCCTTAGCTTTATTTTTATTTATTTATTTTCAATGTAGTCTAAAGGTATTGTCTTAACAGTCCCAGACACCCTCATAACAGATGGAAAAATAGCTCATTTGAGAAGTTTACCTTATTTCCTATCATATTTTACAAACAGGCTATTAAGCATATTATTTTGGGGATATGCCTGGAGGGATGAGCAGGGCTATTGATAAATATTGAGTACTCAGGTGTTCTCCCTTCAGTGCAGTTAGGGTGTACATTTGTTTCTTTAGAGTCTAGGTATAAATCCTACTGATATCAACTAAAGTGTCTCCCCTGACACACTGAATCACTCTCCCTTCATGAATAACTGATTGATTATTGGTTGAACAGTCTCAGGCAAAGAAAGTGAAAGAAGGTATTCACCTACCCATGTACCTATTGTAATCACTGCATTACTGCATTAAGAAGTGTCATCTTTTCCATTCATGCCATTTTTAAAGGAAAAACAATCCCCATTTACTTCTTTGAAAGTGGAGGCTTGGGCACTTAGTTACACAAAAGGGTACAGTGATGTGGGTCTCAAACGAAGTGCCACTCAGCCTTGAAAAGGCAGTCTGAGGACTATGACTTCAGCCCAGTCACTGCTGGATTGTGTGAGTTTGTTCAAGATTTTTGTTCTTTTTTTTTTTTTTTTTTATTCGGTCATCTGCGGCCTCTTGCAGCACCTCTTAGACACTCCATTTCCACAGTCTTCTAGGTAAAGCATTCAAACGAAGAGCTTGAATTTGGTATTACAGCTCCTAAATTCAATTTTTTTTTTTGTACTGAGTATCAATGAGCCTACTGGGATCAGAAAATGTAAGGATGTTGACTGCTGGTGGCTGAGAGAGCACATTACAGAAGTACTGCTATGCTGACATTTCTCTTACCATCCCCTCTGGACACGTCTGCCACTGGTTTCTGACATAGAAAACGTGGTTGATCCTTTGTTCCTGCGTTAAAAGGTAGAGTGGTCAAGTAAGAATGATCTTTGGAGCACAATGGTCTGTACCAAGGGCCCACTATATAAGCTAAACATGTATCGGGTGAGTTTACACCACCTATGTCTAGTTTGCTCCTTTGGACCCACTGCTCAGAAATCACAATAAGATTTGAAACAAAGCATAATAAGTGGAGTGTACTGGGATATTCACATGCTCCTTATCCAAAACAAAACACTAATATAGACAGAGCCAGTGTAACTACTTTTGGTTTTGAGAGGCTAGTGTCCCACAACTTACAGATAACTGCCATTTTACTTGCGATATTGGAATTACTGTTGTACTAGAAGATTACCAGCTAAAGTAGTTTTCATAGAGGGAATGCAAAGGACATTATTTTTTTTTAATACTTCTAGAAAATGCAGAGCATCTTGTGAGAGGTTTGTTTTTATAAAACTGTTCTCTTTACTGCTTTATGCAGTAAATTTATGAACATATATTTCATGAATAGCCCTCTCTGCATTTCAAAAAACATATGCATTGCTATATCCTAACAACACAGAGGGACTATTTGGTACTCTCTTGTTTTTCCAGAAAGATTGCTTATAGAGTCTGCTCTGAGGAATAGCCTTAAAAGGAGGAAGTAGGTTGTTCCCAGACAGTGAATATAAAATGAAAACAGAACATAATATGTTTTAAACACAGTATGTGTATATTTAGCAATAAAAGAAAAACAAGAAACCACTCTTTTTCACTTTGGAATCCAAAATGGTTGATCTGTATTCTCATCCAATCAGTGCTTCAAAAACAAATTCACTCCAGCACACTGAATTTTAATGACAAAGCAAAGAAATTTTGAAAAATCAGTAATTTTTAATGAGACCATCTTAACAAATTCATAATGCTGCTGAGCAGATATTGGACCTGAACCAGGAATTTTGTCCCATTTAACCTTGCTATGTCCTGCAATAGTGGGCTTACCATGAACATAGAACAGTGCAATTGCAAACCAATTGCATATTGTTTCAAAATTTGGATTTCAAAATTTGCCATGAAATATTTTAGGGCATATATTTCACTTCTAATACTTTGGAGCTCAATGCTTGCTAGCCAAAGCTATTTTCAACTTGAACATCCAGTTAGGATTATCACTACTGTGGTTCTAGACACTTTAATCCAGCATTCAACCAAAGCTGAAACGAAAGGCCTTCTCTCTGGTTTCATTTTTATGGAACAGTAAGGCAACAAATAAGCAAACAGAGCACAGCTCTAAAAATTACATACTGTTCTAGCCCACATATTTCTTAACTGGCTCTATGTCTGGAGAGCCGGATATTTTTTCCAATATTAATAGTTATCCCCACTAGGACACTATAGGAATAATTTAATACTTTCTAAGGACTCTCATGAAAAGAAAGGCAGAAAGAAAGGGGAAAAGAAAGAAAGATAAACAAGGAGGAAATTCCACCAACTTCCAAGTAACAGTAAGACAGTATCCATGTAGGGTGTGAGAGCTGCAGGTTCAAGCTCTCAATTAACTCTCAGACTCCCATTTTCCAGATGAGTTCTTTAACTACTCAGCTGTATACCTGAATAGGGTGAAGCTTTTCCAATAAACTTAATTTTGTAAAAAAATTAAAGATCCATTATTATTGTTGCACCTACATAGAATGTTAGTGACCTAGTCAGACTAGTTATGAAGGTAGTCTTTAATTTAGGCCTACATCTACCAGAGATCTCACATAAGAAGCAGACGTGTGTTTGGTACATTCTGAGTTATTTTAACCATGCATGGTGACTTTTAAAAAAAAAAATTCTATTGTAAGGCTCTAGTACTAGCAACTGTCAGCTTCTATCTAGCAGCCCCACTTTTTCCATGTAATTTTTTAGTAAAAGTTGCCATCATTTATTAAATCCCTTAATTTAATAACCAGAGATTTACTGTGCAAGCAGCTACAGAAACTACTGTACTTTACAGAAATTTATCTCAGTCTGAGCTCCTTCAACACAGAGGTGTTGGAGAAAATTATTACATATAACAATTGGAGTTACAAATGAACACAAGAGTTAGCTGTTATGACCCACCCATGAATAAACAAGAACCTTTAGTGCAAAGTTCAGAGTTTAATAGATGCACAGTCAGTAAGTCCAGCCTGCTCTGACTTCTACCTAGCACAGGCCACACAACCACATCCACTAATTCATACAACACCTAAGAAGGAATCCTTTGTTAATTTTGCTCAAGGTGCTCAACATGGTTATTTAACCATCCATCCATCTATTAATTCAACTTTCTGCTTATTTAATGGTGACTAACTTTCTCACTCTCTTCCCCTACCTTATGCTAAACAGCTGCAGTAAGTAACATACACTATCATATTCCTATAAAATTTCTCCTGCAAAGTCTTAGAATTTTTAATCTTCTATTTACAATAATCATACAAAACAAAGATTATCTTTTGCTGTGCTGGAAGGACTTTAAATATTTAGATACATTCACAGTTTAATCTAGGGCCAGAATATCCTCATTCCTGTGAGGAAGTCAGATATCATTGATTGAATGATAAGCAGGACTGATCTGGTGATGTTAAGCTTTTCAGCCCTACTGAAGCCTTGGCAACAGTCTCATTACCCTCAATGTCCACGTAGCCAGGAATTCACCCCTGATTTTAATCTGAAATTTCCTTGAACAGCTGAGTTACTTTGATTGTAAACCAAAAATAAATTCATAATAAAGTGAATTGTCTGTTAAGATTTCCCATACTAAATGTTTCTAGACAGAAAGAAAGCACCAATGAGATAAAGGATAAAAATCAAAAGATAATAACTGAGTGGTGACCAATAACAGGACTAGAGGCAGTAGACGTAAAATGCACACAGTAGGTTCTCTTTGAATATCAGGAAACACATTTTTGTCATGAGGATGATTAAGTACTGGCACAGGGAGTTTGTGGATGTATCTCCATCCTTGGAGAAATTCAAAAGCCATCTTAACATGTTTCTGAGCAATCAGCACCACGTGACCCAGCTTGAGCAATGGGGTTGGACCAAGTGACTTCACGAGGTGCTTTCCAACCTCAACTGACCTGTAATTCTGTAACAGTTGTACACTGGATTTAGATTAATTGGCCCAAGTTAATCCTATTATTTCTTTCTCACCAAATACTATTTATCAAATTTTTACTTTGACCTTGTAAAGAAAAGGTGCCTGCAATAGCTTTACAGAAGTAGAGTGAAAAAGCACAGTAATCACAGTCCCTTGCAGTACTTCCTAAGATGTCAGCCAGCAATGGCTATTTCCCTCCAATCCAATTCATAAAAGAATATTTCCAAAAGATGTCATGATTCCATGCATTTGCACAAGTTTCTTGTAGGACAGATTTCCAGTGACCTTAACCAGAGGCTGTGATTTTCATTACATAAAGGCCCCTTTTCAGTGCTCGAGAAAGTGAGGAGCAGCTTCATACTATCTAGATGACAGTTGAAGATGAGCAATATTAACTTTAAATAGCAAATTAATCTTTTTATAGACCATGCTTAATCCTTGGGCAGAACCTTAGTTACTAGCACCACTTGGTGCAATATGCATTAAGACAGACTAAAGCCTATGCTAGATTTCATTTCCACTTAAGGTTTCAAATAAGGATTTAAATGGGATTTGGGGATGTGGAGTGAAAGGGGTGTCTAAGCTACTCATTTGCCAGGGTGGTGCATTGCTATGAACTCATTGCGTGTGGTGGTATCCAGACCTAAATATGCAAAGTAATAGAATATGCCTTTTACTAATTATATAAATAAATTCTAACTGTACATATAATTTTAAATATAACTTTCATGTGGATGATAAAATACATTAAAAATGAAAAGGACAATGTCTTATTAGGCCGTGTCTTACACGTCTTTGCTGAAACACATGAAACTCAGCTAAAAATACTTCAACATTTTTTGCCAGACACTACAATGATGAGAATGAAAAAAAAATACAAAGAGAAAAGCTTTATCTCAATGATTTTTACAGATCTAAGATACCCACAAACATGCAAAACTGAAAAAAATGAGATTTTTTTCGTATTGATTTGGTCAGTTGGTAAAAAGGCTATGGCAGAAAGTACGAATAGTACCTGTGTTTTGATCTTTCTTAAGGTTCTAATAGAGAGGTTATACATTTCATCTGAGCTGACAGCAGTTTGAAATGTTACAGATAGGCTTCTTGAGCACAACCATTATTTACCGTTTGACTGTAATGTCAGTCTTTCTGCTTTTTCAATATTGTTTGCACTTTGCCTTTGTGAAAAGGGTCTTGATTGAACCATACAAGAGGAGATATTTCTATCTTTCTATGGGATCAATGAAGATGTGTTTACAGGTCCGAGACACAGTGTACACACCACAATAATGGATTTTAGCCTGTTTGTTGACTGAAAGCTCCTTTTCTTTGTAACTTGTCAATCTCGCATCTATTACTTGATTGCAACATAAAAGGCTATTTGGACAAGCTCTGAAACAACAACTGTATCAATCTAACTGAAGTGGTTACCTGCACTAAGTATGCAGCCTTCAGCAAGATAAATCACTTAAAACTTGAAATCATGCAGGACTTTATTTGCCCCTCCATCTGTCATCTCTCCTGTGCGCACAGTTTTCTTTAAAATATTTTTTATTGCATGGGATTGTAATGAAATAATGAAAATTAAAACCCTACACAGTCAATTTATATCATTCTGAACATAAGCAGAAAATGAACAAACAAATCAGTGCTCCAGCATGTATATTTTCTATCACTTATCTCCTGTACCCTGCAATGACCATTGTGTATTTAGTCAAGAGTAGCTCATCTTAGCTTCTAACGCTCAAATTTTTAATGTTTTCCATTGGAGAAACATGCTCTTTACTTATCACTCTAGGCAGTGACAAACTTATACCCTGAAATATCTCATCTCATTACTCTTATTGAGTCTTGAAAAATACAGTTATTCGTAATCCGAATGAAAATATTCATCCCCTAAAACAAAATACAGCTAAATTATTTCATTCAATGACCCCCCCCAGAGCAAGCAAACTCACAGGGTGACAGCATGCAGCATAAACTCTGTCAGAGAGCTTATATTGTTGCACAGAAAAAAATAAAACAAGGGAGTCCTGTTTGTGAATGTCATACAAGCCCAGGAGGAGTGACATCTCAGGGAGTGCAAGCCAACAGAGGAAGTTTGTCCTGGACTACCACAGAGGTAATAGTGCTGAGCCAGAAACATTGCAGGGGCAAACACTGTAATTGCAACAGCAGGGATAGCAGAGGCAAGGACTTAGAGTTTAACAATAGCTACAATCAGCATGGAATTTTCTTGGTTTTCCTCTCTCTGCTTTGTGCTAACTAGAACCAGCAGTTGGAGCACCTGATCCTCCTAACTCAACAGCTCTCTAGATCCTAAAGTCCACATGTATACAGCCTGTCTGCCAGCATGGCAGGATGGCAAAGAAGAAAACTATCATTTTCATTTAGCAATTGACTTATAAGACAGGCATCAACTTTGGTGTCAGCACACACTTAGCAGGATACTGCAACTCTCCAGAACTGAGTAAGCATGGCTAGAAAGCTAAACACAATACCAAAGGTGATGCCGAAAGAAGCGCCAATATTAAACTTGATGCAATGCTTAAAAACACACACCAAAAATTATGTCCTCTTAACAAGGTTCAGCCGTTTGAAATGTACTCACGAACTGAATACTGTCCAATTTTTTGTTACTATAGTGGTAATTTCTGTAATCATCATTGCTAGAAGTAGCTATTTCTAATTTGAAATAGAAGATCGACAATTAACTTCACCTGTTATTCCCTGGTAGCAAGCACAGTAGCAAGAAAAGGGACAGCAAACACCTCTTTCAAAAATAATTTCCTATCCAGCAGTGATTAGAATGCTATAAAGAGAAAATGTTGCAGTCTCAGTGCTATCACACTAGAAAGCTTCCTGGGCAGTAATATTTTTAGTAACACAGCTTTTCAAACAAAAATGTAGAAATGTTCTTTCAAAGTTGCATAAGACTGCCTGTTTCACTCTCTTTGTTCATACTTGCTCACAAAAGTCGCAAGTAATTAACCTCTATCTGAATGAGTCATGGTTCTAAAAGCTTGTGCTTTTAAAAAGACCATGGCAATGAGTTAAAAAAGAACTGAGGAAGCATATAAGAAATTCAGAAATATTATTCTCACACATATTTCATGTTTATGATATGGATTTGCTCTTTGGCCTCTACATTTCTGAGGCTCACTAAAATAAGCTCCATAATAATTTTAGAAAACATTTGTGTGCTTAGTCAGTAATGACGGTCCTCTTGCCTTTGTCATGCAGAAAAGTAAAGGCAGCAAATACTATTTGGAGCAGTGAGCAGCATTACATACAGAAGGCTCTCAGGCAATCTTACGCCATTTTCATGTGTTAACTGACTGGAATCGCTTAAAAAAGCTGTAGTTATATGGATTTCCAAGAACTTCTCTGTGGTTTAAAGCAATCATAGAAACAGTTATGGTGCTTCAGTAGGTTCCCATACATACATAGCAGATAGGACTAAGGGGTTACTCTTAATTTGGTTTGTAATCATGTGGCACATAAGCCAACCAAACACTGCTAAAATATGAACAAAGATGCATTAACTGGAGTATGCTGAATCCTAAGAACTTTCAAGAAGTTTTATAGAACTATTAGCTTAAGAGGTAATGGAAAATTATTTGTAGAACTGTATTTCCAATTCCTATAAGTACCCTTGTTTCAGTCTCAATGCCATATAATTTATCACATTAGTCATTGTAATATGAGGCATATGATGCAGTCTGAAGAAAGGGAATGAATAAACTAAGTATATTTCTGTCTTTTTATCCCATTTTCATTGTCTAAAAACGAAGTTTCTAAAGATAGAAGACAAAAGCAGCAGGAGCACTAGCAGGGGATGGAAGCTGCAACAAATCAGTATTCCGTTTACAATGCCAGCCACCAAACAGCTTTCTGTAAAGCACATTATTCAAAGAAACAATTAGGCAACCTTGTTGTTCCTTTTGAAGAGAAGAGAGACAAAGAAAATAATCACTAAATATCTATAACAAAATATATATTAAAATGTCTTGCAATTTCTGGTACTGTGATAACCAAAAATCCCTAAAAGGGATGAGCTGCAAGTTATTTTATGTAAAAATCTGAAATATCCAAGTTGTGGAAAGTCAGCCATAAAAGCCTGCCTCAGTTTAGGTTCTGCGTAACAGATATATATTGCCACTTGAAATGGTGTTAGTGTACTCAAGTTTTTTAATAAGAAAAAGTCTGTCTAAATAAGAAAATTAGAGCAGAATTGCACAAGAAGCCTAAACTTGTCTTCTCAGAGCTCTGCCCTAAGCGCCATCAGCTGTAGGATGATAAACCTAAATAAATCAGAGGCAGGGTGAGCATAGGTCTGACGAAGACCAATCTGAGTCATATTAAAAGGACGAAGCACTCTCTGCTGTTTTCTTCTAAAACTGTTACAAATTTGACATCCAGAACAATCTAAAAGTACTTTCTACCTCTGAATTAATTTGTAAACTCTGAGGACATAGCACACTTTTCCCTCTTAAAGTGACAGTGTGCAATCCAGTCAAGTCGACAGAAGCTGCCCTTTTTTGCTCTCAAACTGACTTCCCACTTGACAGCCTCATGTCACATCAGTGTCATTACCTCCATCAATCCTAGCCTTTTTTTGTCAGCCATAAGTAGAAATAAAAGAAAAAAATGTCCGTACGTATTCTTTCAAAGCTTGATACAGAGCCTATTTTTGTATTAAAGTTAGTGTGCAGAGATGTTCAAGCCTTATTTAGATAACTTCTACTAATCCATTGATCTCATAAGATTAATGAGCCTTGATTATGTTTACTACATGTTGCAATATGTACAAGTGAGAAAAAACAACCTTTTTTTTCTGTATATATATATATATCTGTGTTTCAGTGTTACACACTGCTAAGACTGCTTGTGCAATATTCTGGCCTATAAGAGGTTTTTACAATCTATCTAGTGACAGTAAAGTTTAAATACATATAGAGAACACGAATGATACAGTACTTAAAGAAAAGTAGCAGAAATAAGAATATTCGTGAGTCAAAGTATTTTTACTTCTGAAAAAAAATGTTTGCACAAGAAACATTGGTGTGTCAGATCACACAGATATTCCATTTTTTTCCACTGAAAAAGAAATCTTTTCCTTAAAATTTTTCAAAACATTTACAACATAGTTTCAAGTGTGTTCATATAGCAGGCCTCTAAGTTATGACAATGTGGCAAAAAAAATATAATTTCTTGTCACCTTATTCGTACAATCTTAAGAAAGTCTGATTTGGGAATCAAGTTTGGTATTCCCTCAAGATGTATAAAAGACAGAAATAAATTATTTAAAAGTTAGGTCTGATCAGTAGGTTCAGAGTAATCTTCAGTACAAACTGGTTGGCAATCACTTCGGGAACTTAATTTATTTTTTAGTGGTGTTATGGTTGAGTTAATTGGGGTGACTCTGACTCGGCTTTAGTCTAAAGCAACTTAATTTTTCTAAAAGCTAGCTGCGTGTTTTTCAGTTTCTCTATAGAAGTTTTATCATGGAACACTGGCTGGCAGAAAGGCCAATGTTTATACTTATTCCTCTTCAGGGTATATTCAAGCTGGCAAAAAAGGCCACAGTGGCAGGGAGGGGCAGACAGGACAGGTGACCCTAAACTGACTAGCAGGAGTATTTCATCCCATAGATGTCATACTCAGTACAAAATTGAGAGATCACAAGGGTCTCACTCTCTTCTGTGATAGCTGACATCCAGTGAAGGCCTTGTTTGTCTGATTGCTCCTGACCTCAGATTCGTGCATCCCTGAATCTAGTTCCTGAGTTCAATTCCCCTTTAACTGTGAACCCATTCCCTTAAGTCTGCTCTACAGCAGTTCTGGTGACATATCCTCATCGAGGCATGGGGTGGGAGTGCGATCTCAGATATTTGTACATATTTCATTACCATCTAATTATTTTAATCATTATTACTGTTATTATCGTCATTTCATTAAGGCTGTAGTTTAGGTTTCCAATCCGCAAGCCTTTTTCCTCTCACATTTACCTCTCCCTTTTCCCTTGTGCAATTTGGGAACCCAACTGCGTGGCTCTTAGCTGCGGTGTTTAGCCAGGTTGGGGCTAAACCGTGACAAGTGGTTGTAAAGGTAAACAGCTGGTTCTTCACGATGTTGGTCAAAAAAGAAAATGGCACACTGTTACTGAATTTCTGTCATTTTTTAAAGGAATCATGCAAAATTTACAACATAGGAATATAGAAATTCCTTTTTAAATACGCAGTGTGTTAAATGAGCCTGGCCGTAATCTGGTGGTAAGAGCACCCACCCCATTCTTGACCCAAAAGAGTCTGTGTAAGTCACATAAAACATTTATCAGATAAAATACTCAGAACACAGAATACAAGAATACAACAAGGACAGGGTCTGGGACTACTTTTCTTCATAAGTTCCAAGTAATTTCATCATCCTCATTGCTCCTTTCAGCTCAGTGATTCATGGGGTTTTTTTCAGCCCAGTGGAAAACCTTCAATAGAAAAGGAATGACAACACAAACATCTCAAAATAGCCTTGTAGTCAGAGCAACCTCAAGATAGCTGAGAAAGAAATACTTTGATACATTTGCTTTCAACCCAGCCAGTAAACCCAAAGCAGCATTACCTTGCTTCACAGCCAGGACACATATTCAATCTCTCATCCTGGAGCAGGGAAACTGTGCTCCATTTTTATAAACCAGAGCATACAATTCTACCTTCAGGAAAGGATCTTCAGCTGTTGGTCCACAAAAGCATCTTTCTTCATGCCTGAAAAAGTCCTGGAAAGTTATAAGATATAAAATCTTTTCAGTTTTTAGGGCTTTATTCCACATATTTCATATCCTACTTTGTGAAATTTAACTTTTTATGTTAATTGTATTGTTTTGCTCTGTAATAATTATATTAACTAACTCTGTTAGCACTGTTAACTCTGCTTTTTATATGAGATACAGGTGCCCAATTAGCTGTTGCAAACTGAAAACTGCCATGTCTAACTACTTTTATGGTTTCTCACTTCAGCTGGAAGGGGATACAAAACAAAAACCTTTCTCTTCTCCACATAGAATAAGAAAGTTTCTGATGTAATGTTTTACAATTACCATGTAAAGGAGAGATGATTGACTTCCTTAAGTGGTATTATCATTTATTAA
Organism: Tapera naevia; assembly: GCA_033556795.1. Taxonomy (NCBI): domain Eukaryota; kingdom Metazoa; phylum Chordata; class Aves; order Cuculiformes; family Neomorphidae; genus Tapera; species Tapera naevia. The sequence goes on from JAUMJJ010000023.1 coordinate 6,913,298, forward strand.
GTTGGTAATTTTGACCGAAATAATATTCTTAGATGTATCTTCTTGATCAAGGATTTTTCAAATATCGTAATTTTATGTTACAAAACTGGACTATTGTGTAGTTTTGTAGGTACTGTAGGCATTTGTAAAATTAGATAATACACTTAGGTGAATTAAATGTCTGCATAGTTAAACATATGTACTTAAACATTGTCTTAGTGGGAAGCTATGAAGAAATACTACAGCTGATTAAATCAACCAGGTAAATTCTCTTTACAGATACAGAAAGAGGTACTGCAAAAATTTCCCAGATTTCCTTTTCCTGAAAAGTTGGTTATCTTGTTAATTCAGGAAGGTATTAACTATCCAATAAATTCAGTGTATCCTTAGTTGTAAGCTGTCAGGATGTGACATAACATCCTATAACGTGATGCTACATGGTACATAATGCCTTAAATTAAAAAGAGAAAGAAAGCAAGACATTTCTTTCAGAGAAATAGTAGGTAGCTAATCTGAATATTTTGGGGTAATTGGCTCTAGGAAAAGAGAGAGATATCATTATTTCAGGTTCCCTAGTGAGTGTTAATTAGTCATATTTCTTCATTGTTTGACAAAAAGAACATTGCTCGTACTGCTAAATCTATAATGACACATAGGCTTTTGCAGCACAGGTATTTTAAATTACCTTGACTGACTGACAGGTGGGTATTTCTATTCCTAGTTGGGTGAGCTCACAGAGTCAGAGCTATGTTGTCTCAGAGGCATGAGAGTTTTTTCATCTTGATCATGAGAAGATTTTTTTTTTAAGCAGCAGAGAACAAATTGCAGTCTGACCATTAGGAGTTCTCTATTTGTAAGCATAAAGGGTACACGCTTTCCTTTAAGAAAGAGCTACACTTACCTAGCCAGCCAGAAGTCAATAGCTATAGGTAAATTACAAGTACTTCACTGCCATGTTAGGCATCCAAGTCCAACACTGAGGTGTAAGAATGGCAGTATTACACCTATCAAACTTTTGTTGTCTGCTTTTGACAGCCAGATCTTTAGCACTAAAAACTTAGGCGAGAAATAGTATCACAAAGATAGCTGTACTGCTTTTTATATCTTTGATGTGACTACATTGCCCAAAAAGAGAGAAGTATTGACTCTAGTGCCTACAGAAACCTCAGATTAAGGATTTTATTTCAAACATTAATTAATTGAAGTCAAACAGTTCAGTAGAAAGGACTAAGAGAAAGCAACTAGAAAATTATGTGATGTTCTGACACTCCCAGACATGTGAAAGGTTTTCAGATCGTTCTTCTGAATCCTCAAATCTGAAGTCTGTTCACTACTAACAGGCTTACTGATTGCAGTAAAATGTGGGATTTCTGTGTGTGAGTGGTTATTTGGGTTTTTTCTTCCCTTTCCCCCATCCTCACAGTCCAGCTCAAAGTGCATTTACTGGCTACTTCTGTCTGTAAAAAAACAGAGAGAGTCTTCCACAAAACATAAGATATTCAGACTTTCATCTGATAAAACTGTAAAAAGAACACCACACAAACTTAAGTACAAAGAGCTGCAGTTGCTGTGTGGGCATAACTTCACTGACTCCGCTGAAGAGTGCTCAGTGACTAGAGTAGTAGACAACATTCAGAAGATACTTCTTTTTAAGTAGAACTTCTGACCTCTGTTATCTCATCCACCTCACAGGTATAGTGGAGATTTGTCTCCAGAAGATATTATAAAGATTGCTGTACTGTGTAATTGCTAAGAATTAGCCTGACCACCATTACTCCTTATGAAAATATATGCACCTTGTAACAATGAGATTCCGCCAACATCTACAAAAGGAGAGCCTTTTATTAGAGGTGATTTAACCATATATGACATTGAAGGGTACAAGAACTCCATCCATAGTGTGAGGACATACAGCAATGAAAAAAAGTTACTAGTGATTCAAAATGACATTTTAAACAGGCATTAGGAGTGGTAATTGGTAATAGTCATCTGTATCCAGTCTTGTTCACTTAAACTTCAAAATTTGTCATGAGATCTTTAAAAAGCAAGACTCCAGATATCCTGTGACTAAATTATAGATCATTCTTCCACAACAAGAGGATTGGTCTCTCAGTCCTTAAGCCCCTATGCCTCTTTAGTGCACATGATAAGTCCCTATAATCAACACAGGTATGTATAAAAATTGAGAAAAGAAGATCTCTAAAACAGTCTTTTTAAACTGTTCTAATGATACCTTGCTTTGCAGGCATGTGGTATTTAACATTTTCACTGCACCACATAGACATTAACTAATGAATCCTGACAACATCCCTGTGAGGTAACTGTCTATAATCATCACTGTTTACAGGTGGTGAAGCTGACACAGAAGGCCAGCTTCATACATGAGTTACAGTAGGGATACATTTAGCCAGATTAGTTAAGTGTCATAAAGAATTTCGAACAAATCCTTTCTGTGTGTTCACTGCAGAGCTAGAACTGAAACCTGGAGTTTCCTCTCTTCAGTCCTCGGACCCAATACAACAACCTGTAACCTGATGATTTTAAGCAATTGTAGGCCACACCTTCAGCTGCCAACAGCAGCTGCAATTTTTCTGTATTTGGCACAGTTTAACTGCTTACACCAACACTGACTTTAGTCCAAATACTTTCTGAACAATTTCACACAGAAACTCTTTATGCCTGATTAAAAAGAAATTATTTTATTTTTTTTGGAAGCACCTGGTCTCTTCAGGAACACGTTTACATTTTGCTGAATTACACAAATACACTATGTTTTTTGGATAGCTGCAGACATATTAATATTGAACTGCAGACAACCACATGTTGGTAATGAGCCCATTTGGTGTCTTGGCTCATGGAAAAGAATGTGGAAATGCCTTGTTCTGTGGTACGTTTCGTCTGACAGTACTGATATTGTGCCGCAGGCACTCTGAAAATAATAGCATAAGGTTAACTGACAATTGCATGTGTATTTACACTGATAGCCTGATATTATCATATTGTTAAAGAAAGAAAAAATCTGGAACTAGAATATGCAACAAAATAAATTTATAGTTGGTGAAAGCAAGTGAAACTGGAAGAGACATTACGCTCAAGCTGCTCACATAGCTAACACATTCTGTAAACACGCCATTTCAGAAAACTCTGAGAATTCTAGAGAAGGGGTGATGACACAAAGAAAGCTTTAAAAAGCACTAAAGCATCAGCCTAGCAGTACTTGCATTCCCGCTGCTCCCATGGAAGTTAGTAAAAGTTTAAACTTTTCATAAACGCACTATCAGGCCACACAGATCAAGCAAATTAAGCAATGAAGGATTAATCTAAAAAGGAAGTGGTTTTGACAGCTGGAATTATCTACAAAGTTTTCTTCAAGACAATAACTAGGAACTAGGAGAGAGTCTGCAGGTCCTAAGTTACAAAGTCTCAAGAAATCATATTTGTGGGACAAATAAAAATTAGTATCTTTATGTAACACACGTGTTTTTATATGTAGAACAGTCCACAAAATGAGGCATCCTAACTGAAACTATGCTGTTGGTTTCTTCAAGTCTCCCACCCTTATATTAAGCTGAAAGAGAACTGTTGCACTCAATACAGTCTGAATAAAGAGACTTTCTATGCCTCTCTCTTGTGCAATGCCTTGCAAACCAGCTCCTCTTGCCCTGTATCACCAGTACTCCTTTTATGTCTCTTCCTAGTCATACAAGTTTCCATTAAGCTGTGTAATTTAACCAAAGCTTTCTGTTAGGAGTATAATTTGGAGTGTTTATGAAGTTAAAATTATGCCTCTGTAAGCCTAGTATTTCCTGCCTTTGCTAAGTACACTTTTTCCCTTTAACTTTGCTGGTGTTTAAAATAGGTCTTACATTTTACCCGTAAATTAATTACTGTGGGTTTTTTTTTATTTTTTCTTTCGCTTAGGACAGAAACAAGTTTCAGATACGTCATTTTAATTCAGAAATAGTTTTTATTTATTGGTTTCTCTTCTGTGTAACCAAAATTGAGTCTCTTAAAGCATATATTCTGAAGGTAGAGATGATTACGTGGAAGCTTAGGTGTTATCATGGTTTTAGTGTTGATCACTGAAGAATTTAAGGGGCAATTTCTGAGAAAGTATACTATACCTATGTTTTTCCCAGTTGCCTTACTGCCTGATTTTAAATATATTTTTTACTCAATCAATAATTTCTTAGCTGACAAAAACAATTTTCTGAAAGCTGTGGTAGTATGTAGAATTTGTTATACAGCAGTAATTCAACTTGTCATGTTGTCCAATAGAAATATTACCAGAAGGCAATGCACCAGTTTCAGTCACTGTCACCATGGTTTAAACAACAACATGGCATTTGAGAAACAGGGGTTTGCTATAAAATCTACATCTGCTAGTGGTGGCAGCTTTCCTTACCCTGTCACCTTAGGTGGTGGACTCAGTCAACACCTTTTGAAGTGTATATCTTACTCAGAGTAAAACAAAATTGTGCAATGCAGAGGACTGAAAATTTATACCACTGAGCTAGCATGTTGAATATGACACAGTATTGCTACCAGAATATCTATCAGAGCAATGCCCTTAACAATTATTAGAGCCCTTAACAAATTATTAGAGCAGAGCCCTTAAAGAATGTCTGTTCCCACTGAGACAACTTTGCAAGGAGAAGGAAAATAAGGGGAACACAAGAAGCTCAGGTCTTCTGTTTGTCTGCCTCGCTCCCTCACAGTTTGTGAAGACATCCCAAGCGCCCCCAGCACCTACGAATCAAGGGTAGTAGATGAAAATACAAAGCACGGCTACAGGAGCACAGCAGTGCATCTAGGCATCTGCTCCATGTTGCTCAAGGGAGTGGACAAGGACCAGCAAATCTCCTTTGCCACTACCAAGGAGCCAGCAGCTCTCTGGTCTGTGCCTTCTGGCAGTTCTGGCTGACTGAGGAAGTTCCACTTGACTGGAGGTTGGGAAATGTTACTCCTATTTACAAGAAGGGTCAGAGGGAGGATCCAGGGAACTATAGACCTGTCAGCCTGACCTTGGGGCCAGGAAAGATAATGGAGCAGATTATCTTGAGTGCTATCACACAGTACACACAAGACAACTAGGTCATCCGGCCCAGTCAACATGGGATTATGAAAGGCGAGTCCTGCCAAAACAACCTAATCTCCTTCAATGCAAGGTTACCTGCTTAATGGAGAAAGGAAAGACTGGGAATGTTTCTGCTTGAGAAACTGGCTGCCATTGGCCTGGACACACACAACCTCTGCTGGGTAAAAAAATGGTTGGATTGTCAGGCCCAAAGAGCGGTGGTAAATGGGTTCAGTGTTGGGTCCAGTTTTGTTCAAGATCTTTATCAATGATCTGGATGAAGGGATTGAGTGCACCCTTATTAAGTTTGTGAATGACAGTTAACTGAGTGGAAATGTCGATCTGCTTTTGGACAGTGGGGCTCTGCAGAGGGATCTGACAGCCTGGACAGAGGGGCTGCGAGCAACAGTATAAGGTTTGAAAAGGCCTGGTGCCGGGTCCTGCACTTGGGACACAACAACCCCATGCAGCGTTACAGGCTCGGGGAAGAGTGGATGGAAAGCTCCCTGGCAGAGAAGGACCTGGGCATGTTGCTGGACAGCCAGCTAAATATGAGCCAAAAGTGTGCCCAGGTGGCTAGGAAAGCTAAAGGCATCTTGGCCTGTATCAGAAACAGTGTGGTCATCAGGATCAGGGAGGTTATTGTGCCCCTGTACTCAGCACTGGTGAGGCTGTATCTTCAATACTGTGCTCACTTCTGGGACCCTCACTACAAGAAGGACATTGAGGTGCTGGAGTGTGTCCAGGGAAGGGCAACAAAGCTGGTGAAGGAGCTGGAGAGCAAGTCTTATGAGAGGCAGCTGAGGAAACTGGGGTTGTTTAGCCTTGAGAAAAGGCTAAGGGGAGACCTTATCACTGTCTACAACTACTTGAAAGGAGATTGTAGCAAGGTGGGTGTTAGTCTCTTCTCCTAAATAACCAGTCATAGCATGGAAGGACATGGCCTCAAGTTGTACCAGGTGAGGTTCAGATTAGTGATCAGGAAAAATTTCTTCACCGAAAGGGTTATCAAGCATTGGAACAGGCTGTCCAGGAAAGTGGTTGAATCACCATCCCTGGAAGTATTTAAAAGACAGGTGGATGAGGTACTCAGGGAGCCGGTTTAGTAGTGGACGGGTATGGTTGGACTCGATCTCAAGGGTATTTTACAACAAAACAATTTTATGATTGAGCTAAGACAATGGATGTGACTTCCAAGATTTGCATTTCCAAACTTTCTTTTGGGACCTCATGTCCACAAGCTAATAAAGCTAACAAGATAGATTTTTAACCCAAAATATTATGTGATATTAGCACAGAAAAAAAAATACCAGGGTAAAACTAACAGGGTTTAATAAAAGTGGCTTGAAAACCAGTTATTTCTTCTGACCCTATAGCAGCACCAACTTGTGGTCATCTGTTTTGCATGACAACAGCCTCCCAGTCCCAAAAGCCCCATGACTTTTTTAACATTCTCATTTTGATCTTGTGGTATCTAGCACTGACGAAAGAAGATGTGTAATGCTGATGTGATCCTCAAAATAGCACCTTAGTAGCTAAAAGCTACGGCACAGATTTTTTACTAATTCCTCCTATATTTAGCATTGTGATGCCTTACAGTTTCCTCACAAGCTGCTATTAAGTTAAATGTCATATATCTAATTTAAGCATTCCAAGGGCCCAAAATTTAGGAAGATATCCCAACAGCAAGATCACTCGATTCATAATCACAAATGATGCCAAATTTTCACAGGAACTCTAAATCCAGGGCTTGAACATGGAGACATAAGACTTTCAGAGGGAAATCATCCTCTATTTTTTACCTGAAAATACAGTTTACCATGCCCAAATTTGTAGTACAGATTCTCTAAACAAAAATAAAATTTCAGAGGCTTTTTGAGAAACTCATTTATGTATTAATGCAGTGTGTGCTAACTGAATTGTGGCTTTTCTCTTGTTCTTTTTAGGAGCTGGTTCTTGATAGTCTTTTCATAAAGTTCAGATATGTTTGCAGAGATGAGAAAACAACTAAACTGTAGACCAGTGCTGAGTATTAAAATGTGGGTCATGTTAGCAGTTCATGTTAGTCTAAGTATATGAGACAAGGTGTAGCCCTTCTCACTGTTATTTTCCAAAGAATGCGGATTGCCTAACAGCCTATTAAAATTATTTCACAAGCCTTTTGTAAGCAGTGATACCACAGAAAAAGTCAGAAAACTTGAAAATGAGACTCGTTGGCTTTTCCATCATATAGATTAGCTTTATCCTTTGAAGTATAGTCAAGTAAATTTTTCAAGAAAAGAAAATTAGTTTATTTTTCCACTTTTTTACCAGACACAGATTATATTTTTTTTAATTTTCAGAATTTTAGAATTTTATGAAATTACACTGATTTATGAATAGTGGTAGTCAGCTTAAATATGCACTTCCAAGTAGTTCAAATATGCTACAAAAAAATTTAGCCTAGTTCTACATGTGTTTTCTTGGATTTGCAGTTGTGGCAGGGATTCAGGCAGAGTGCTGCTGCAAGCAGGGTAGCAATTCTGATACTGGCTCCCCTGCCTGACACTACTGCTATTTGTGCAGAGGAGCCACATGCCTGCTGTCCCAACTCTCTGCAGACTGCTGGTACAGAAAAGACAATTCAGAGAGAGTGAATGTTGCTCTTAAAGTCAAAATAGCAATGCACTCTCTTAGAATGGCTTTACTTCCTGCAAAGGTGGGTTATCTGGAGGGGATTTTAGTAGAGGGAGATCAGGCACTGGGTGCCCTGTGGAAACAGGCAGAGCCCTTCCCCTGCCACAGTAGACTCCTAGGGAAGCTGGCAGCCCGTGGCTTAGAGGGGAGCACTCTGTGCTGGGTTAGGAATTGCTGGATGGCCGAGCCCAGAGAGTGGTGGTGAATGGTGTCTCATCCAGTTGGCGGCCGGTCACCAGTGGTGTCCCCCAGGGATCGGTGTTGGGTCCCGTCCTGTTTAATATTTTTATTAATGATCTGGATGAGGGGATTGAGTCCATCATCAGCAAGTTTGCAGATGATACCAAGATGGGAGGAAGGGTTGATCTGTTAGAGGGTAGGATGGCCCTACAGAGGGACCTGGACAGACTGGAGAGATGGGCCGATGTTAATGGGATGATGTTTAATAAGTCCAAATGTTGGGTACTTCATTTTGGACACAACAATCCCATGCATAGCTATAGACTGGGGACAGAGTGGCTGGAGAGTAGTCAGGCAGAAAAGGACCTGGGAGTGCTGGTGGACAGGAAGCTCAACATGAGCCAGAAGTGTGCCCAGGTGGCCAAGAAGGCCAATGGCATTCTGGTCTGCATCAGGAATAGTGTGGTGAGCAGGACCAGAGAAGTTATCGTTCCCCTGTACTCGGCACTGGTCAGGCCTCACCTTGAATACTGTGTCCAGTTCTAGTCCCCTCAGTTTGGTAAAGATGTCAGGATGCTAGAGTGTGTCCTGAGGAGGGCAACAAAGATGGTGAAGGGGCTGGAGCACAAGGCCTATGAGGAGCTGGGGCTGTTTAGTCTGAAGAAGAGGAGGCTCAGGGGAGACCTCATTGCTCTCTACAACTACCTAAAAGGAGGTTGTAGTCGGGCAGGGGTTGGTCTCTTCTCTCAGGTGACCAGTGACAGAACTAGAGGGCATGGACTCAAGCTTCATCAGGGAAAATTTAGACCTGATGTTAGGAAAGAGTTCTTCACTGAAAGGGTGATTGGCCATTGGAATGGGCTGCCCAGGGAGGTGGTGGAGTTGCCGGCCCTGGAGGTGTTTAAGGGGAGATTGGTTGAGGCACTGAGTGCCATGGTTTAGATGATGATATTAGTGTTGGTGTTAGTGTTGGGTTATAGGTTGGACTTGATGATCTCAGAGGTCCTTTCCAACCTTATGATACTGTGATACTGTGATACAATGGGCTGCCCCAGTGGCACTTTTTTGACACCCCTTCAGTTTCTCTCCTCTGCAGCCTTTGGCTGCAATTCATACCTGTTCTTTTTAATTTTTTGATAACTGGCATAGTTGGATCACTTTTATATTCTTTATCTTCCAGAATATTTCTACAAACACATAAAACCAAGAGCAATCTTGCCTTCTTAGTATCGGTCAGATTCAGCATACCAGCAAATCCAGCAAAGTCAGACAAATTTTTTTTAGCAAAAGAATATAATTTTTCTTAAACAGAAAATATTTTAAAGAAAGTAAAGATCCCTTAATAATGGAGATTAAAACATTAGCACTACTTCCCTACTGACCTTAAATTTGAAGAATTTCTTTGGGTTTTTTTTCCCCTCATAGTCTCTACTCATTTACCTAAACTCGTCATTCCCTCTTGAATACATATTTGCTATACTGATATGTCTTTGATGGCACAATCCAAAACACAGAATTGTCAGGACACAATATTTTTAGGACAACATAACTATGTGTATTTAAAGACAGTCAAAAGCTGCTGAAGAGCTTGAAATCTAATGAGGCACAATTTATAAGGAGAGGTAATTTCTTCTACCAGACTCATTGAATGAGGCCATTGAAAGCAAATGAACCTTCAGCTACACAAGCCATTCTTCAGACTCTTCGCCACCTTAAAGATTTTTTTATAGCTATGTTTATTAAATATTTTAGTTTTCCCTATGATCTTTACTCTCCTCCTTGTAACATCATAGCTACACCAATACTACTGATTCTAGCTGAGGTAACTGCATTGGTACAGTAGAAACGCAATACTTGGAAACCGCATTCCAGATTTTTCAGATACTGCATGCACATGATTATTTTTTCAGTCTTTGGGGTGTTAGTGGTTGTTACACATAAGAAATATGATATTTAATAACAAAGGTTCAGAGAGGAATTATTAATTGGAAAAGATATATTAGCCTACATTCTTCTTTCATATTGAAGATGTTCAAAATATAAAGTGAAGATAACTTTGTTTTTTTTTTGAGTATACGCACTTCAGATTCCTTTAGTATTGTGAGTTACTGTCTCCCACTTTGCTGGGATATACCACTTGGGAAAACTACTACATACTAAAACCCAGCATTTATTTACCTGTCCCCTCAGGTGCCAGCAATTTCCATGGCAGCTCTGACAGTACAACATCATACCTGTTGGGATGAGGTGGAATGTCTTAAAGCTAAGAGAGTTGGCAACTAGTAACAGCTAGTTAGACCAAATAAATATATTCTAAAATTAAACTGAGAATGGTTTACCGATTGGTACATTTTTCAAACAAAATATCCACAGGCCAGTTTTATCAGCTATTTTTAGGCTGGCACAAACTTCAGTAATCTTGCTAACAACTTGTTTTTTATTAAATTTACTTTGTTTTAAAAAGAGAGATAACTGCCAGCTGCAACATTTTTTTCTCACCTTGTGAACAAACCATGAGCAATGCTTTAATTAAGGGGTTTGATCTGACACATTATAAAAAAAAATTGCAATTTTTTTTCATTTCCCAGTTCATTTTGTGAGTCTGGTCCTCAGCAAAGTGCAGCAACACATGAAATGAAGGTTCATATTAAACTAATTTCTCATTGTTATTGTTTGAGGTTAGAAAATTATTCATTTTTCTAGGACTAGTGATACTCGATCATATCCTGTAAGACTGTAAATTATAATAGCCTGATTGAATTCAGTATACCTATGACACCTGATATTAATAATGCATCTGACTCATCATGTGTAGTCTGCCAGTATTTAGCCACTCTGTAGAGAAGTTTGGAGAGAATGGACTGAAATGAAAGGAAGAAGTAAAAATCAATAATTATGTTTTCTCACCAAAATTAAATGTTGAGAGAATAAAGTTTCTGTTCAACTTGAAATCAAGCAAACAAAAGGCAAAATACACAAATCCCGCCAGAGACAAAGTAGGTGGCCACTTGCCTCCCTGTGACCGCATGAGTCCCACGCAAGGGAGAAGGCACTTCACATCTTCCTCCCGCCTGGAGAGGCACATGACGAAGCCCATGGCCTCCACGTGGTTTTCCCTCCTCCACTGTGCCCCGACTAAAATTTGCTGCTGTTGATTTAAACCACCCACAGGACGCATGGAGAAGCCCCACAGTGAAATGGATATGATTGTACCAAAGTCAAAGGAAGGTTGAGCTGCACCCAGCCTTTCAGACGGGTCTCAGACTCCACCCTCATCTGAACCTGAGGCAGGACAGCTCCCTCTGCCTCTCCCCCAGGGCGTTCTGCTCCATTTTAAAAGATTAAGTGCTGTTGTTTATGTTCTGACAAGGTAGATCTGAGCTCAAAAGTCACCTGGTCACCGCTGAGGAGCTCTCAGATGGCTGAAGCAGATCCTCTGCTAAACTGTGGAGGGATTTCACCAGCCTTCCCTCATTTACCTGCTGCCCCCGAGGTGGGAAAAAGGTCTTGAAAGCTGTGAGCCTGATTAAATTTTGTGTGTTCAGAACAGAATATTATGTGACTTGAGAGTAACTTGCACAGCGCTATGGCTGGGGACTGACCTCTGCCTGAGAAAAGGGGGAGATTAGAAAAATAAAGGCAATGGACTCATATGCTCCTGCATCTAAGGAGGGTACTTGCACCACCCTGGTTGCGAATAGAGTGATAGGACGCTGTTACCTTCCCTTTGAATATATCCTAGAACATGGTTTTCGTATGCAAAACCATTCTGTGCATACAGGCTAAATGTGCTGTGAAATTGTCTTTCCTTATAAGTAAATCATCCATCAGTTAAGCTGCTTTCAATTTTGCTGGAGAGTAGGGCAGCCATTTTAAAATCAAGACTACACTTTGTCTACTTGGCAGATACCAGGGGTGCTATTACTATTACGAAAATACTGTTTTCTTAGTCTTGCATGCCAGATTTAACTATTCAGCACCAGAAATACCTGTTTCTTGGGGTTAAAGAGATATTCCAACTGATGAGCAGCATAGTAGATAAAATGAAGAAAAGTAATATATTGATATAGCAACTTGATGGTCTTTTTTTTTTATTAATCCTTGGAATACCTTTCAGTGTCAGACTGCCCTAGTCTAGATACTTTGCCTTTTTCCCTCTTTGACACTATTTATGTACTTTTTCCTTAATTGACTGAATTATGCAAGTGTGTTTTCCCCATGGGGCAGGTGTGCTGGCTAAATGCCATTAATCTGAAAGAGCATTCAAAATTCTTGTGTATAAACTAGCATCTGGGCAGGTTTTCACTGACCACATGCTTGAGGAGGTATTCTTAAACAGAGATTGATATAGTTTCCCTTTTAACTTTTCTCTACTATGTAATAGAATGGCATATCTTAAGTAACTGAATACCTGTTGCTACATTCAGTAAGGAGCAGACGGCATCATTTTACAGGAAATGGAGAAAGTGGTTGGCTTAATGGCATAGTCTTGGAGAATTACTTCAGCATAATTTCAGCTAATTCCTTTACTTTAAAAACTGCTGCTTTAAATCCTCTGGTAACTATGCTGTGGTCCAAAAGAACTATTCCTACACAAGAATGAAACACGAAATTATTGTCGTACAAAGTTATCACTACTGCAACACAGGGAGACTCTCAAAAGAGAAGCTTGAAATTTATAACTTTGAGTTTATGTTTATCATGCTTTTCTTAATTTATAAAAAGAACAGTTACTCACTGACATTCAAATTTGTGTTCTTAAACACATTTGGACAAAAACTGTAAACATACAGCATATATGAACATAAATGAGGTCCTCAGCTCTTCTGTCAGCTACATGCTCGCAGTTTTACCTAAGGGTTCAAGGGAGTAGATTTTTCATTAACTCAATGGCATTTTGAATAGTATCTTCTTCTGTTTAGCACCATATTCTAGAAAAAATAAGCGCTTAAGTTATGACCCCATCATCAGTCCGCATTTTTCATCCATTTCTGCTCACAGTTTCCTTTTAAAATTTCCTGCTACTATGCTAGCCTTGGACTCATGACTACAAGCAAGGAGTTTTGAAACAAGTCATCTCTGTGACAATCCTCATTTTTCCCACTAAAGGTCAGATGGAGCTTTTGATTAATTAAAGTTAACTCTTTCTTGGAAGAGATGTTGCTACTTATCATAGTCATTCTTCTTGTTGACAGAGGAAGAACAGTTCAGTAATAATATGGTTAATATTAAGACAAATTTGGATGAATGAAGAAGCCTTAAACCTGATTTCAAGGTAAAGCAAACAACATATTTGTCTTACATCTACTGGAAGCTCTATAAAAGCATAAGAAAAGACCCAAAATGAGTTGAAAGACACCCTAGTCACTTTGAAGTCCCCCATATAAACAATAAATTAATATATATGTGGTCTTGCAGAAGGAAGACAATAGCAAAAAAAAGGTTTCACTGTTCCAGATAATACTGTGATGTACTATTGTGGTCAATTAAACTCCATGGTTGGTAAAGCAGTTAAATGGACTGAAATTACAACATGTTTTTTATATTATGGAATACAAAAAGAATTAACATACAAAACATTTTTGTATATATTTGCTAAACTGAGATAGTTCACTTAAATTTGGAAGAATTGATTCTCTTTTTTGTTTTCTTCTTTTCTCCCTCTTGAATAATAATAGTTGGATAGTCACAAAGATTTTTTTTCTTTTGTCATATAATATTACCCAGAATATGACATCTCATCCCAGCAAAGTGTTTCTCCTGTATACCCTATCTCATTAACATGATGTTTGCCAGCTAAGAAACTTACCTGGCCTTACACATGAGCTTCCAGTGGTAGATGGAACAGAACTACATCTAACTACGGTTGTTTCTGACCCACTTCATTCTCTCACTGCTTTATTTTTCTTTTTCTCATCTGGATTGCAAACGGTACCCTTGACCACAGCTGATGTTTTGGGGTAGTAGGATTCAAGTATATCAAATTTTGAAATTAATTCTCTGCTCAACTTCAACAGTTCCCATATCTGCCCTTGCTACTCTGGTTAGCTGGTCTTAGCATGTGAAGATGTGTCATTGTCTACAATGCAAAAAGTAAAAGTGAGTGAAGTTCAATTTCTTTTTTGTAATCTTCCATACAATAGATGAAATGTTCCTGATAACTCCTTTCACATTGTTTAATGAGTGAAAAACATACATTAAGCAGATAGTACTTGGAAGACTGCTTATCTGATAACTCTAAACTACTAGGACAAATATTTGCTGTTGCATATAAAAGGAAGCAGGTAAGCTTCTGACTTATCAGCTCTTTTCATTAAGTGGTAATGTACTGTCTATATGACATTCATTGTTTCAATTTAAAAAAAAAAAAAGTTGTTCTCTTACTCCTTCTAATAGCAATATTGTGGGGTTTAGATCTGAATGTGGATAACAATTAGAAACTTGAATAAGTTACTGTGTAGGAAGAGGTGCAGCACTGAACTTACACCCTAGGGAAACAGGATTAAAGTTGTGGTAAAATACTTCTGTGTTGTCTGGGGTATTTTTGTAATCTTTAGAGGCTGAATAATTTAGCTATTAGAGCTTGTCACCAGCTGCCTGGGAAAGTAACACTGTGCAGAATCCTATAGTAAAACTTGGCACATTCCTAGCTTGTTACAGACCTCATCTCCTAGGCCTTGGCCATGGCAGCCCCTACCCCAGAAGCTCCTAATAAGTCTACAGCTATCTCCCTTAATACCTTCAGCAAAATAAGAGGAAGAAGGCTTTATGCTCCCTTTATGCTGTTTTACCCTCTGCACGTAATCAGTCATACCCATTACCTGTGAAAGGATTTTCTAAGAGCAGATAAATATTTAACTCATATACCAGAAAAAAATTTAGTAATCCAGGGGAAACTCCAGTGTTATCACTTAATATCTAAACAATATTAAAAATATTTAGCAATACAGAAAAATAAAAATTCATAAAATAGGAAAGGCATCTGATTCATTGAACTCACCAATGTTTGGAGGAAAATAGCTACAAAATGCAACTTCAAAAATATTTTATAATCTTTATAGGACATTTCTTTTAAGTCCATTATTTGCTTGATAAATTTCAGATGCCACTTGAGTTTAATCAACAGTAAGGTACTTAGTTGAAGTTGCAGGAAGAGAGCAATTTGCATTATCTATAATTTCTTAAGCTGCAATGCTTGTGGCATGTCAGTCAATGGGACGTGATGTCTGGTTATTTGAAGTTCATCATATATAATTTAGTACTGACTGTCAAACCATATCCTCAACAAGTTAATGTATTATAGGTGAATCCAGTCACATAGCTAGGAAAATGGATAGATACCTATTGCTTCATTGCGCTGCCATACGCATATAATTAATAGCATAATAAATAATTAGAATAAAAATATACTGCATCCCATAAATTGTTCTGTAATTCTATAATTTTCTTCACTCATTTAGAAAATAGTTCATTTTTTCAGTTGTCACAAGTGAGTTACTGCCAATAAACCAAACAAATTGTATTTCTAGTATTAACAGGTACATCTTTTGTTCCCTGATCTAATTTTCAAAAGTTACCACAATAAACCTACTAAGACAATGCCATGGATCCTTTACAGGCAAATACCGGAGGAACAGTAGCCAAGTAAGGATGTGGATCTAGTATTTTAAATTCAATTTCTGGTACCTCTTGATAGGTGACACTACGTCAGAATAAAATGTCTGGAAGTTAGGAGTGTAGGTAGAGGAAATACCACAATAAGTTTGCACTTGTCTTATACTCTTTCCTAAATCAACAATCATTGTGGGAGACCTGTTGTTTCCAGTGCTGGAATGTGTTATCTCAAGAACCAAACAGGATACTCTTTATTCTAAATTAGCAGGTTGGGGGTGGGGGGGGGGGGGGGGGAGTGTGGGCAGATTGTTCCCCACCACTTGGGCACAACAGAGTTCACATTGTACCTACTTCCCATAACTTCCCGGAACTATGAATGCAAAAGTTCTCAAGCTGGGGGTGTACTGCCTGTGAAATGTAATATAGATGGAAGTAACCTGTTTAAAAAGGCAATTAAGGAAACAACAGTTCTGAGAAGGCTTCACCTTTTTAGAAGAGAAAACGAGGTAAGATGGCTGCCTTGTAAACTGGAAGACATATTGTCTTCTTTTTGGATAGGCATCAGGATGAAATACAGTCACCATGCTGAGAGACTTTTTAGGATATTTTCTGACTCACTTAAATCCCCCTATATGCCCAACAGGCTGACATCTTTTTATTGCTATTCCATCCTTCCGGCCACCTACATGCATTGAATCGTTCTCAGCAGCCTCAGTGCTTAGCTGTTTCCATCTTCCCCCCATGTCCTTTTCCCCTAGAGGCAATCGTCCTCATCAGGGAAGGCATAGTCTCGCAGTTTTTGCTAGTTTAATTTGCCTCAAAGGAGGAAAAACAGGAAGAAAAACAAGTATCTGAACACAAGGGTGAGCAATTTTTGCAAGAATATCGACAGAAACATTGAGCAGTTTTATGCCATATTCATACCAAGTCATTGCATCATAGGGGAATGAATAAGTGTTTGAAAGGCCACTGTGTTAGAACACACAACTTTAGGGGTTAGATAAGGCAGAGCATTTTTAGCAACCTTCCTGAACTGATATTGAGGAGCAAGAACCAGGAAAAGAGGATAAAACACTGTGAAGTCTCTGGGTTATCATCTGCAGCTTTCTGGTTTGCTGCCAAGTGATGATCAATCATGAAGTGAAATGGTCAGAATCATTAGCTTGCTACACTGATTTGAAAGCATGAGTTTCTCCAAGGTCTCCAGCCTGGTACATCTAAAAGTGGTAGACTTTGTCATGTATTCTTGAAGTCACCAGCTCATCAGAATATAGAACAACACAGTGATGTCAAAGCACAGGCCTCTCTGGAGAACTGACTCAGGCCTTCTGTCTTGCTGGACTGGTGTCAAAACTTTTGTAGGATCAAGCTGGATGAAAGCCAGGGAATAGGCTCTTGTAGAATTACTGGCACATCCCCTTGAATTTTCTGGGCTTATGTCAAGATACTGACAAAGTCATTCTGTTTCCCTTAGCTTCAGTGGAGGAGAGTATGTAGTAGAATATTTATTTTTTTTTGTAATGCAGAAATTGAAACACTGCAAGAAAAATTCTTACTCTTTTTGTCCTCTCCAGAGGATCTCACACAAGACAGAAATGGAACAGGCACTAGATTCTAAATATTGACCTGGGCAACTCTCTACTTATATTCAGGACTGATCTGTTACTTCTGTTAACATGGAGAGAGAGAGATATCAGGATCCCCCGTATCTGAGAACTTCTCTAATTGCTCCTTCTACCTGATGAGTTTTTTTATTTCCACTGCTTGAAATGGAATGGTAGGAAATAACTACAGTTACAGTCATGAATAAGGAATCAATGCCCCACCCAAGGTATTAAAATAAAATTGAGATAATTGCTCTTCTCAGATCTATAATAAGCTACAATCCATGTCTAAAGGGTCCTATGAAAATTTTGTTTAATATAAATTCCTCTCTACGTCCTGTGAATTCTGTATGTTGTAATTAAGAAAACTCAATGTTCTTGTCGCATCAGATCATCACAACACAGAAAGAGAAGACTATTAAAAGCTCTTTACGTAACAAGAATACTTTGAGTTCTTCTGAATTTTCAAGAAGGATATTATTTTAGTTTATGAAAGACTCAGAATGTAGAGAATGACAAATACATATATTACAAAAAAGTCATTCGAAGTGATGCAACATTTCCAGTTTCCTGACAGGAATGAGTTCAACATTAAGTTTTATTGAGGAATATAAAAATCATAGTCCCTTCAACAAGACTGCTTAAAGAAACTGATAAAAGCACAAAGTGGTGTTTGAGACAAAAGACTGGCTAATATTGGAA
The DNA here is from genome assembly GCA_033556795.1 of Tapera naevia. NCBI lineage: Eukaryota > Metazoa > Chordata > Aves > Cuculiformes > Neomorphidae > Tapera > Tapera naevia. The sequence goes on from JAUMJJ010000023.1 coordinate 6,931,130, forward strand.
CTAGGAATAATATTTCAAAAGTTCCCAAAAGTGACCTGAAACTCTATATGTCATCGTCTGTAGTGACAACAGTAAGTGACAGAAGCCTCACTGAAAGCAAGTAAATTTAGGCACTGAACTCTATTACAGATATTTAAAAGCATTTAAACACCTATGAAGAAAAACTTTTGGACTTGGTATTTTTAAGTATCCAATCCTAAGTCACTTCTGAAATTAGACCTTAGGTTCCTAAGTGGTGTGGAGGCTTTTGAACAAATTTCTTTTCATATTCCCTGTAGGTTATGCACATTGTCTGCACAGTCCAATGTATTTTTAAATAGTCCTTGGTATCTTTGCCCTATTTCAGTTGAAATGAATTAAAAATTGCAATGCTGATGAATTTATTGTGGTTTAGTTTTTAACCAAATAGGTTGCTTGATTTATATTGTTGGAAACCAAGTTTAAAAGGATAGCAGCGTAACTGTATTTAGAAAAACACAGTGCAGTGTTAACAAAGCTATCTTCTAGAGCTGATACTTCATCAGCCTGACATATCAATATTAATTTGAATGGAAACTTTCAGGAAATAAATAACCTGTTCGTTTTATTTTTTTTTAATGTGTTCATGTTTTGTCCATCAATTGTTTTAAATATCTATTACTGAGTGGGGCATTTAATAGTTCTTCCTGTGTTTACTAGAGTCATCTGAAGTAAGTTTAGCTTGCTTGAAAGAATCAGTCTCACTTTTGAGTCCATAGCTCTGCAGCCAGCCTTATCATATTTAAAATGCTACTTTTATGCATTATATACTGCATTTCCTAATCATTACTATAGATAGAAACGTAAGTTATTTTATTTTTACAGGCTTAGAGCATTTTGTTCTATTGTAAACCATATTTCCTGATAATTAATATAGATAGACAAATAATTTAGTATATTTTTATAGGGTTAGTACATTTTTATAGTATGGTAAACCATATTTCCTTATAATTACCAGAAAGAGAAAAATAATTTATATTTTTATAGGTTAGTACATTTTTATTACTGTACAATTTCTGCAGATTAAGTACTTTGTACTTTTTAAAGCAGTCACATTTCCCCAGTAACCACATTTTTATTATTTATATAACTTACAGATGATGTCTTCTTAAGCTTGTTTTCCCTGTTTTGCATTTCGAAGTTCATATATAGATGCATGTGCTGCTAATTTCAAAGGAAGAACAAAGCATCTGTGAGACACTGTAGAAATTAATGACATTGTTAAAATGATGACAGATTGCTTTAACGGTAGATATGCACTTAATTGGAGGAAGTATAACAAAATGTACTATTTCATACTACTAAAAAGAGTCAGTCAGGAGCCATCACCCATTTACAATCTTATCTTCACCCATATCACAATGCGTGTACAGTATGATAACTGATAGACATTGCTAGGCATGTATTCACGTACAGTGCATTCACTCCGACAACCCATTAAATAGTGTTTGTTAACCTTTAATTCAGATGTCTGCAATAAGATAATACAATGTAAAACACAAGTCAATGGAGGGTCATAAAGCTGTTTCTGCTACACTTTTTATTAGCCTGTTATTCAGTGCTGAATGCAGCTACACCCTGAAGCAAGTCTTGTATAAAAGTACAATGTCAATATATTATGATACAAACCCAACCTATAAAATCAATGACAAGTATTATGTCTGTTGCTATCACCTACTAAAATATAGATACTGTTTTCAATGGATGCAATGATGCTAGACTCAACATTGTCGTGCTATTAAGCTTAACCCCTTAGGCATGAAGAACGCTTACAAAGCTCCTGGACAAGGACTACTTATTGCAGAGTGTAGCAGTAATCGGGACAGTATAAGTGATTACAGAATATGTAAGTGTTAAATCCCTTTTAAAAGGATATTACAGTAAAGTAGAATTACAGTCTACACCATGGCATGATTCTCCATTGCATTCAACTTGATAAGGTTAATCCATAGAAAAAAGGGACTTTCTAATCCATTATTCAGGTGTTTGGTTTTTCATTGACAACTGGAAGGAATTGAAAAGTTTGCTTCTAAAATTTGAAAATGTCATCAAGCCAAGGAAGATGTTGACTATTAATTAGAACATGTTTAGAATTCCAAGAGATCTTGATAAATTTTAAGAAGGATCTGAAACCAGTAGGATATAATTGAACAAGAACAACTGCAAACTACTAAGGGAAAATTTTCCCCACCTGGCCACCTAAATAAAAGTGGAGAAAAATAGAAGCAATACTGAAATGGAATCTAAGCTGAAAAAAAAACAGTGCTATAGGAAAAAAAAAAAAAAGAGACAAATGTTGTTCTGTAACGTACCAGTAATATTGTTGCATGTAAGACCAGAAGTAATTATTACCCTCTGTCAAATACCAGAGAGTTTGCAACTGGAATTCTGTGTCCAGTTTCAAGTAGCACAGGGTTAAGGATAGGGAATAAAATGCTAGAAAACAGCAAGAAAAATCATGGGACACCTTGTGGAATATAAGAACTTTAGAGACAGATTGCATGAGTTAAAAAGGAGCTAATCTGCAACTGCAGAGTTTTAGGGTAATTATGTAAGGAAAACCATTTTGGCATAAAGGATAATTTAATTTGGATGGGTCAACTGGGGATTTTGCAAAATAACATAGGCAGACATTCCTATACATATACTTACTAACAGCAGACGAAGGGCTTAGAGATTGCTAGAGGTCTGTGTCAACGCAGCATTTCTATGATTCTATGAAAACATGCCTAAACTGCTTCTAGCTAAGAACTGTTAAACAAAAGCACTTGTACGACAAAAATGAGTTCTGTAAAAGCAGTTTTGCTAATTTAGCTTCTATTAAATGACTATTTACTGTATCTAAAGTAATAACTACTAGTAATACAAGATTTAGAATGATTTTATTCAAAAGATGCAAATACTTGTAGAGTTTAGTGCTATTTCATACTGTACTTTCTTGATTTGTCATGTTATATATTATATGCTATGTAGTATTTGTGTTGGTGGAACAAAGTATGTAGTTTCTCAATGATGTAACTATTGGCAGTGCATTCACAGATGTCACAGCTGCTGACTACTCTGCTGTTTCAATATCGTTTTCATATTTAGTTGATGTCAGGGTTGTTTGCTATACATTCTGTTTTGAAGGTGTGGAAAATCCATATCATTATCACATGATACGAGAATAGTTCTGTAATAATTGATGGATGAAGTAATTCATTATGAATACCATGTAATGGAATAGGCACCATGATTTAATCATAAGAAGAGAAATGTGTGGAGCCCACACAAAGGTAACACAGTCATTCCCATGATAAATAGCGTGTGATAAGCTATTTAGAAAACAGTAATACGAGCCACAGAAAAATGTACAGAAGGGAGGTACACAAATTCCTTGGATGGAAAGTAATTGACTCCTTTTTGTGGTTTGAGTTAAATTTGAGTCAGTTTCTTGATTTTAACTCAATTTCATCTAAGTAACTCCATTTTATGAAAGCTAACTGCATGTTTTTCAGACAGTTTCTCTATAGAAGTGATAACATGGGACAATGTTGATATTTATTCCTCTGGTAACCAAGGCCATCATCAAACTAGTGAAAAAAGGCCACACCTGTGGGGAGGGGCAGACAAGATAGGTGACCCTAAACAATGTCCTTGGACCATTCACTCTTAAAAATGATCTTGCTTGATAGGCATATTTGTTAGAATTAAAACTTATTTGTTGGACCATTATTCACAAAGTATTTCATGTTTTCATGTATTTACTGTGAATCTGAGTCTAAGAAAATCCTTTTAGGGTGACTTAGACTGCAATGCATCCTTTTTTTCTTCTCTTTTGATATTTCCTTTCATGGATAATTTTTCTTAAGATTTCTTTTACTGAGTTTGTAAACTAATTTCAGTTTAGACAAGGTAGAAAACGCACCTTAATTTCAGCTGCAACAGCTTCTCCTAGCAGAGACATTAAGATTCTAGGTGGTCTATTTTCTTCCTTCAGCTACAGGAGGCTACAGGCTTGCAAGCTCACATCCTACTGAGGGACTTCAATCACCCCCACATCTGCTGGGAATGTAGCACAGCAAGCAGTAGGCAGTCCTGCAGGTATACTCCTAGAGCATATAGTAGAGAACTCCTTAAGCTGGGTAATAGACAGCTCTACTCAAGGTGATACAATACTGGACCTGATGATCATCAATGCAAGTGAGCTCATCAGTGTCATCAAGTTTGGAGGCAGCCTGAGTTGCAGTGACCACACATTGGTGGAATTCAAGGTCCCGAGGGATGTGGGACAGGCGAGGAGTATAGTCAACACCTTAAATTTTAGGAAAGTGAAGTTCCAGCTCTTCAAGGAGTTAGTCAGTAGGACCCCCTGGGAAACGATCCTCAGGGATGAGGGAACAGAACAGAGCTGGCAAATATTTAAGGATGCTTTCCATGGAACACAAGAGTGCTCCATCCCCAGATGCAGGAAATCAGGCAGGGGAGGGAAGAGACCAGCATGGCTGAGTCAAGACCTGCTGGTCAAACATAAGAGCAAGAGGGAACTGCACAGGCAGTGCAAGTAGGGACAGGTATCCTGGGAAGAGTATAGGGATGCTGCCTGGTTGTATAGGCATGGGGTCAGAAAGGGCAAGGCACAGCTGGAGCTGAACTTGGCAAGGGAAGCAAAGAATAACAAGAAGGGCTTGTAAAGGTACGTCAACCAGAAAAATCAGTGCAGAGAGGGGAGTGGCACTTCTTGATTTGTAATAGATCTGTCACAGTTCACTGCTACTGTGTCACTAGTTATCAAAGCATCAGCACTGTTATACCTCCAGATCTTTAAATGGTACCAAGTAATAAGCAAATAATTGGGACTGAATGAAGACAAAGTAGGTAGGTTATCCTAATATAAGATATTTCAATGAGAAAATCACCAGAGATTTCCAGAAAGAACTTAAATATTACCAAAATTATCAGAGAGAGTGGAGAATAAGAAAAGCTTTTGTTCTTGATCAGCTGCCATGTTTCGTTGCAGAGTATATAGTCAACCAAACGAGAAGAGTCATATCCTTTCCAAGCAGAAAATATGTTCCCAGTGTTCTTTTGGGATTTCACTTACAATTCCTGTTGATCAGTGTAAATCCTGCTCTCAGAGGGTGTGGGAAGCACAGTATACACTCTGAAGTGTGACAATTCAAAGTGCTTCTTTTGTTTTTCCTGAAATACCATGAGGTTTTCCACGAACAGCAATAGTTGAAGCTATCAGTTCTCAAACCCTATCTCAAAATAAAGTCTGCCTATCTCTGCCAGAACGTGCCATGAAATTAAGCAATTCAAATATGTTAATTACCCCAAAATGCCTGGCAATGAGCTGTCAACATCCACAGGATCTCATAAACTCTTTGCTGGAAAAGGGAATTAAACATGATATGCACTGAGATGCATGCAGCTCACTGTGCATTGCTGTTTCAGCCAGTGCCTAGATACGAATGCTGTTTACTTCATTATGTGTATTTTCAGGGCCTTGTTTAACACACAGCATAAAGTTCGTACTAATGTGGATTAAAAATAGCCGAATAAGATTCTTTTCCACTGAATCTGATAGTATAAATAAAGTAGCTCATTTTGAACATGCTGACCCAATGGCATCATCTCCTGGACTTCCATTCAGGTTTGGATTTGCTATAGAGAGAACGACTGGATGCCAGGAGCTGTAAGGCACTGTTCTTGATGTACTAGGCTTGTCAGCGAGGTCTGTGAAAGGGAGAGAGAGAGGTTAGTACTCCAGAGGACACAATGGAGCTCCACAAGGCAAGGTGCAGACATATGGTATCAGAGGATATGGATGCTCAGTATATTCCAATAGAGCAGCCAGGCATCATTTACTGCAGATAGTAAAACACATTTTTCACTGGGAAACCACAAGGCCAGAGCTTGCAACTGGGGAAGACGAAAAGGGGAAGAGAAATTGTTTGGGTGGCAAATATGAAAGCTTTTTCTTGTTCTGTCACTGAAGTGTTCAGGTCCAGGAAGCAACTCAGGTGCCTTGTGTAAGAAAAATTGCTACATTTACAATTCAGATAGACAAGTAAACTCTGAGTAAACATATATTTGGGGACTCAACTAAAGCATACAAGAACCACAACATCTTTTGAAGTAGACCCATCACTGATAATTACGAATGCGAGATTATCTACCGTCATTTATTCTTGTAAATAGTGTCATCTCTTCCAATTAAGATCAACTACTTGTATCTCATTTGCTTTATTAGCAATGTTGTCAAGTTCTGCAGAAACCTTAATTAAATACCATCATAATTATGGCTAGTTTCCCAAATGATTGAAGTAAATAACTTATATATGGGTTATAAGAAAAGGTTTTACTTACAGAAACACCGTGTTTCAAAAACTTTCTAAGTGCCTAATTACAAAATATTCAAAACTCATCCTTTAAACAAGTTATGCATTTCAAAATACACATAAAACTGAACTAACTGAAATTTTGTTGCTTCAATTATTAGTATTTCTGCAAGTGACATGTAAAGTAAAATTAAAAACCTAGTGCAGAAAATTTCATAACTGAGCATTGAACCACAAGTCAAGCATTTAATACAAACGGAATTATTAAAAATATTTGTATGATTTTAATCTTCCTAATTAATTATATTAATGAATATTGGATCACACAAAGATGGAAAATAATAAATTGTGACAGTCGAGATACTGGGACTGCATATGATATAACAATACATCTATATCAATGAGCAGCATACTGAGATATATTTTACTTTATAAAAGTAATTTTTCTAAGGGGAAAAAGTTGTAAAGGTCTTTTCTAATGTTTATTTGTGGGCTAGGTGTAGCTTTTCTCATCCTACATTCTGACTACTATTAAAAGGTTCACAGATTTTTTTTAATTTATGTTAAAAATAAGTGTTTCTCAAAATGACTTAGTTCTTTTAAATTAAGGCTATAATCCTTAATAATAAGCATCATTACTAAAAAATATTTTAATGAAATTCTACGTTTTCCTCTTAATAGATACATGTCATTCCCATTGCTCTTAATTAATGTTATAGATGACCTTTGAGAGAAGAAGAGGCCCTTTAGCTATAATTTATGACTTTTTGAAACAAAAAAGTCAGAACCTTTTGTGTTCGTGGTTGAGGTAACTGCAACCAAATTTCATTTAACAGTTGTGGCAGATCAGAGTCAAAGCACGGAATGAGAAACTTTGAAATTATGAACATGTTGTTGGTTGATTTTTCAACACTATAACTCAAGATAGAACTAATATAAACATTATTAATTATATTATGCTGGCATAGGGTTTTTTTTCTGTCTCCCTGTCCCCCATGTTAAGAACTTACCTTTCAGAATATGCTAGTGTACCCTGTCAAAGGACACTTGCTTTCATGGCGTACATATATTTGCAATGTTTCTCAGGCTATCACTGATCACTATTGAATGTAAATGGAGGACAGCCATATGCACCTGTTTACATTTAGTGTATTGATTTATGTAGCACAATAGTTTAGATGTTGTGGCTATTATGAAATTTTATGTGAGCATTCCAATTCCCATCTTCCAGTTCTTATTAGAAACTTGACCTTTGAAATTTAAAAAGCCTCCAAGACAATTCTTCTTATAGTGTAAATTTTGAATTTAGGTGCTTTTTTTTTTTTAACAAGATTAATTTCCTTTGAAGAGCAGGTTTTTTGTGTGTGCACATGTACTCAAAATTTGTTTCATAGAAATTTCTGACAATATTGCAGAATAAAGGAAGTGAAAAATATAGTCTGAAATTACAAATAAAAAGATTTTCTTTTCTGAGTCTCAGCTTCCCAGTCAGAGTTATCAAACCAAAAGCAGAGTTGGAAATGGCTTTTATTGACAAGATTCCAACTGTAAAAAAAACCTTTAGTTTTGACTAATCTATAAGACTACTATTTTTGACGAATTTTCTGTACAACTTTCTGTTTTTCTGAGCCCTTTTCCAGTATAACTTTGCCTAGTTAGTATCCTTTAATCCTGTTCTGTTGTTTCTATGTAACAGGATATAGGGATTGAACAATATTCCAAGGAACATAATGCCTAATGAATGAATACAGAGAAGCTGGTCTTGTTTCATAAGAATAATGTTCAGTCAAAATTTACAATCTGGCATTGTAAAATAGGGTTGTATGTGTTGCATAGAAGAGGCAGCAGAGGAAATTACATTCTCATCAGGAAAGAGAAGGGAAAGGTTTGTTCAAAAATAACCACAGCTATAGAAAAAGGGAAACCAAGATCGCAATCTGGGGAAACTATTACACAGCTTGAAAGTAATAAAGATACATATGCATGTTATGTTACGTGTTACAGGAATAGTTCTGCTGAACAGAATACTCAGCAAGACAAGTGAGAGTAAAATAAGCAGTACAATTCAGTGTATTCTGAAAGATGCTTAATTTTTTCTCTACCAAGCAAATGTAGAAAGTTTTCAGAGCAACAACACAAGCAAATATTGCAAGGGACTCTTTTTTGAATATCTGTCATATATGTCATGTCACTTTAACCATACTTGCACATTTTAAAAGACTAGGTATACAGAAAGCAGTGTATGTTGAGGCAATCTAATCACTTTTAATCTCATAATCCTCTGAAAAATTTTCCTGAAATGAAATTCTGTAGCTGACACTGAAAGAAGTTTATTCAAGCCAGTAATGGAGTGACTGCCTGTGCATAAATCTGGGAGCACAGATATTCATGTGGTGACCCTAAAATGGATGATGTCAATGAAAAAAGCTCATCAAAGCTAGAAAATCAGAAAAGCATCTGCAATATTTCTCCCCAAGCCTAATTGCCTACTGAAAAGCCTAAATTGTGCAGGTACATTAAGCATTGCATTGTGCAACTGATCATATTTCTGAGAAGTGTTTATATGTGATTACAAAAACAAAGATTCAGCATTGCCCTGCTGTTCTTTGTGCCAGATATAGCTAGCAAAAAGGGTCATAGCGTAGGTATAACACCTTCCATGTGTTCTAATGAATCTTCACTGTTAGCTGTCTTCTGAAAATGTGGTACTGTATAGGAAGTGGATATTATGACCATTCCCATACCTGCCCCAATGCATCCTAGGGACTTGACTCTTCTAAGGAGTCTAAGAGTAAGAGAAACACAAAGTGATATCTATGTGATTGCTGCTTAACAATCTGGAAACCATTAATCCACTGATGTTTCAAGTAGAGCCAGGCAAGCAGATGTGATCGTTATATATTTTATTCAATAAATATTAGGCTGTTGTAAAAATAATTGCCGTTTTTAACCATTGACTTCAAAGCCGGATGTCTCACCTTAGGATAAAATGTATTAATTAAAATAAGAACCGTTAGAATCTACACATTTTTGCCCAGAAGAAAGAAGGCTGTGTTCCAGTAGCATAGAATTCCAGAGTCCTGGAACTGATGAATTAATTGAAGGTATATCGAGCTGCTGCTCGGGGAACCATCTTTGCAGGAAGTTGTCGAGATGCTTGATAATGTGGTAACTGGGGGGAAAGAGGTCTTGTGTGGAAGCTGGGTGAGGTAGAGTTACATTGTAGAGGTAAGGTAGAGATTGGACTTTGTCATGGATAATTGGTCCTTTTTGACTGACCAATGTTGGACGTAAACATTGCACTTATTGGTGCATTTGTCAATTCTCTGTCAATACTCTGCTGTGATGGTTTCACCAGGATTCAAGACATTGTAGTGGATAATTCCACTTGCATACCACCAAACAGTGACCACGACCTTATTTTGATGCAGCTTTGGTTTGGGGAAGTGTTTTGGTGCTTCATCTTAGTCCAGCCACTACAAAAAATGCTGTCAGTTGTTGTATAGAATTCATTTGTTGCCACATGTTGCAATGTGATCAAGAAATGAATTGTTGTTGTACAAAAGAAGCACAGAATAGACTTAATAATGACAATTTTTTAAATTTTTGTTCAGCTTATGAGGCATTTTTTGCAAAGTGTTTTGATTTTCCAGTTTGGTACAAATAATGAAATGTTGGAAATGTTTAGTTCTTCTGCAACTTTTTGAGCAATTTTACATGTGTCTGCTTCAATAATGGCTCTTAATTGGTTGTTGTCTATCGCAGAAAGACATCTGTGACCCTTCTCATCTTCAAGGCTCTGGTTTCCGTTACAACATTTTTCAAACTGGTGTCAATTTGTATGTCCATTGATGGTCCCCTGGCCAAATGTTTGTTTGATATTGCTAGCAGTTTGTGCTGCTTTACATGCCCTTTTAAACTCACACACACACACACAATTATTGAAATTTGCTTTTTTTCCCATTTTTAAATTGAAAGTGTAATACAAAAGAGAATGAACAGTGAAAACAAAACCATTACCATACGTAAGAAGGGCAAATTTCAAAATGGTATGTTACATGAACACAGATAAATAAAAGTTTAATCCAAAATGAGCAGCACAGTTTACAATCACAAAATCAGCAATAATTTTTGCACCAACCTACAGAAAATTAATTATGTCAATAAAAGATCTTGTAAAAATTATGCCAAATTTAGTGAGTAGTTTCAGCCAACAAGAAAATGAAAAAAAAAGAAAAACTTCTTTAAAGAAATGTTTCATGTTTTCATGGACTTTAATATTCATAAGCTTAATATAAAGCAGGTAGTCTGAAAATGAAATAACATTTTACGTTACGAGAAGCAAGGTTTTTTCCTGCTTGTTCTGTACTTTGGTAGAACTAAAAAAACCCAGACAATCCTTCCTAGTCAATCTAAAATGATCAGTCATGCAGGTGAACCAAAACATCCAATTATTTGTTCAGCTCTAATTTTGAAAGTCTACCAGCTGGTTGCAGTGATAGTAATAGGAGAATGATGAAATAACGGATCAGGATCAACACTGCAAAAAACCCTGTCTATTTATGTCATGGTACTGGCTAAACACCATTTTAAACCTGTTGAGCAGATTTTTTTTGAGTTTTTTTTTTACTTATAGGTCTAGTTGAAACAAAGCTTGTTGATATGTGTTCAGTTTGTTTTCAGGCAATTCTAGGAACTGAGACACCCTCTTTGTTGTTTCTGATTTTCTGCACACTGCTAGTTGCCAATTTCATCTTCATTGATTTACTGTGATGTGGTAGATTGTGGCAATGTAATATCATCTGTGGACATTTGGGTTTTCGTTGACTTCCTGCTGAACAACTGCATGTTGCCACTAAAATCCACTGTCACAGTCTCATTGCAACTGTGAATGTAGATTAGAAAAGCTTTTCTTTCTTATTAGAAGCCACAAGTTTTTAGACAGCTGCACAATGTAATTCCAAAATGCAGTGGAAGATAAATGGAGTAACTAGTGCTACATATACCCACCAATAACAGGAGCTCTCTGAGCTCCATACTGTCCTGCCAGGGATGCATGGCCACCGTATGGCATGGCCAAAAATGTGTAATAAAATAATCTACATGAGTCATGCTTAGAATAAAAATGGCCATATATAATAACTCATCAGCCCTTAAGACTCATCAAAATTTATCTCTAAACAATTTCAATGCACAATTTCATGGACACAGTAGAAGAGTAGTCAGACTACTCTTAGAATATGGATTAGATTATCTAGCCCATCTAGCCTGACGAATGACCAGAAAAAGATAAGGGGAGAGTAAAAATAAATGTATGTATGAAGTTTATCTTCTGGGAACATATCGTAAAAGAATCTGGCTGTTACAGGAGCTTCTGAGTCTAAGGTGGAAATTTCTCCTTTACTATTACATTCAGTAGCAATCAATGGGCTTTAGACTAGCATAATCTCTTCTAATCTGTTTTGCATTCTTTTTAATTACATTTGGGCTTCACAGAATCATAGAACGACCTGAATTGCAGGGGAGCCAAAAGAATTATTGAGCCCAGCTCCTGTCCCTGCATAAGACAACTCCAAAATTTACACCATGTGTCCGAGGGCATTGTCCAAATGCTTCTTGAATATTGCTAGGCTTGGTGCCATAACTACTTCCCTGGGGAGCTGTTTCAGTGCTCCACCACCCTCTCGGTGAAGAACTTTTTCCTAGTATCCACTGCAACCTCTCTTGGCACATCTTCCTTCCATTCCCTCCGGTCCTGTTATTGGTCACCAGAGAGAAGAGATCAAAGCCCGCTCCTTCTTCTCTTGTGAGGAAGAAGTAAGCTACTATGAGATCTCCCGTTAGTCTCCTCTTCTCCATGCTGAACAGACTTCAGCCGCTACTCATATGAATTCCTCTCTAGACACCAGCTTTGTGGTCTCTTCTGGACACTTTCCAGTAGCTTGATATCCTTTTTATACTACAGCCAGCACAGGTGGTACTGCACCAGTGTGAAGTAGAATGGGACAATTACTTCCCTTGACCTCCTTACAATGCCGTGCTTGATGCACCCCAGGACACGGTTGGCTCTCTTGGCTGCCAGGGCACACTGTTGGCTCACGTTCAACTTGTCATCAACCAGAACCCCCAGATCTCTTTCTGCAGGGCTCCTCCCCAGCATCTTGCTCTTCAGTCTTTAAGGACATCCAGGGTTGCCATGTCCCAGGACTTGCCCTTATTAAATTCATGTGCTTGGTGATTGCCCAGAACTCCAATTTGTCCAGATTCTTCTGCAGGGCTTGTTTGTCCTCAAGAGTGTCAAGAGATGCCCCCAATTTCATGTAATCAGTGAACTTGGTTAGTAAACCTTCAAGTCCTGCATCCAGGTCATTCATGAAGGTATTGAAGAGCACTGGCCCCGGGATGGATCCTGTGGGACACCACTAGTGACTGGTCACCAGCCTGATCTAACTCTATTCACTATGACTCTTTGAGCCTGACCCATCAGCCAATTGTTCACCCACTCCATTATGTGTTTATCTGGACATTTTGTTTAGGAGGATACTCTGAGAAACAGTATCAAAGGCCTTGCTGAAACCCAGATTGTCCTTAGTAAATGTCGTGAGTAACCCTGTCATAGAAGGATATTAAATTTGCCCAGGCAGGACTTTCCCTTTATGAGCCCGTGCTGGCTGGGACCAATGACTGTGTTGTGTTTCAGGTGTTTTTGAGTAGCTCACAGAATAACCTTCTCCATAATCTTACCAGGCACTGAAGTGAGACTGACAGGCCTGTAGATACTGGGGTCATCCCTGCTGCCCTTCTTGAAGATAGGGAAAACATTTGCCAGTCTCCAGTCAACTGGTACCTCTCCAGATTCCCAAAAGCATTGAAAAATCATTGTGAGAGGTCTTGCTATGTCTTCAGCCAGCTCTTTAAATATCCTTGGATGAATCCCATCAGGCCCTTTGGAGAGATCCGGTTTGATTATTTTTCAGAGGTCTTACAAAGTGGCTAATGTCGTCAGGATTCTTTAATACAGTAGCTGTTTATGGTCTAGGAAGATGTAAATTCAATCTGACTGTTACATATGTAGAGAAAAGTTGAAAATTATAATAAAGGAAGTAATGTTAAAGAAATCATTGCTCTCAAAGTAAATAGTAGTAAGAAAAGAATGCCAGGGCACTTGTGCTAAAGAAAAACATTTTGATTATCTTAATACTGCTTATTTATAATTAATTCAAAAATAAAACCCAAAATTTTGACCATACTTGAAGCAAGATGGGCATTCTGGTCTCCTTGTGGTGTCTGTGAAGTAGCTAGCTAACTCTATAAACTCATCCTTCCTATGAAATTAGCAATCTTGTTTTAAAACATTTACCTCCCAGTTTATTGAAAAAATGGTAAATGTGCCTTTTTTGTTTTCTGTGCTAACCCTGTGGCTGTTTTAATCCTAATAAAAATCAAATATGTCAAATAAGGCAGGAGTGTGTTCTATGATTCTTCTCTCTTAAATAACATGATATTAAAATAAAAAAAAATTCTGTCCACCTCATGCTTAAGTCAGCCCCTTGTTACAGGTAGCACTAAGTGTATGATGTAGTTCTCAAGAATCTCTCTGCATGTTCTATGCTCAGAACTATTAGCAGAACTCATATGCAGAAAATTTGCCTCATTTGCAGATCCTACGCCTCACGCAAATATTTCAGAGGAAAAATTGTCTAAATAAGAAATGAAGGAATGAGAATTAAATCCACTTCCTTTACATAAAATGTGATTGTATGGAATTGTGCTAAATGCAAGGAAAAGAATTTGTACTTAAAAAGATCTTAAATAATCCTTTCAAAATTTTTCAAAACCTATTCTCTAAGAAAACACTTCATTCTGTAGCCAAAGCGTATTTTGTTACATCACCTTATCTATAATAAATCTTCATTATTGCTTCAGCACAAGGTAACCAAATTATGCTTTTATGCAAAATGACACGCTTCCATTATAGGCGTATTACACGCAACCTATAGAGTGGGTTTTATAACTGAGCAAAATGAATTCCCATTTTTCATATAGTATATCAAAAAAGTTTATAAGCAATCAGCATGTATATTATAATCATGGTTTACCTTTTGTGTTGAAAGTATTGCAATCTGCCTAGGATGTTTGCAGGTTATAGCCAAATTTAATCTTCTTAAAATATCACTATCAAGAAAATACGCTAAAATATAAAAATATCATTCATCTCTCCGTTGAAAAGATATGATTATTCAATGACTTGATGCTAAAAGAACCTATACCTGAATCTTAAGAACATGCTGGAAAAAGGAATTGAAAAGGCAGTGGTAGGTTTACTTTTACAACTGAAAAAAATGTCACATGTATTAATGTCAACAACTGGAATTTTACCTCATTAGGCAATTTCTGATCTAAGGCTCTGATGATTATTCTAAGCAGAAGAAATATGCTAATTATCTGCTCTGAACATAGAAGGAAAAAAGGTGTAAAATCTTCCTTTAGCCGTGTGACCATGTATTAATTGCATGTCATGTGTCAAAATAATGCAACCCACTTTGCCTAAAGCAATTAGACATACAGAACTCTATTAATGAAGCTCTATCTGTCACTAAAAATGTTTTCAGAGCTATAGTTGAAGATTAAAATATTAACTTCTCAAATATTTATGATAGTTACTGACAGCATTTCAAAATGTTACTTTTAACAAAAGTATTTTATTGAGCTTCAGTTTTTAATTTGGATTTTATATTCAAAGACATTATTAACATATAGGAATTGTGGAATTTCTGTGATCTCCACTGAGACTTCTTTACAGAAGGTACATTAGCTCCTAGAATTTTAAGGTGCCTTTTTCTATTGTAATAAATACTCTCGCAGAACAAAAAAAAAAATTAAAAACTTTTCTTCAGAAGCCATTTAAAAAAAATGGAAGGAGGAGGTTCTTATTGCACTCTACCTGTTTTCTGTGTGTGAGAGAAAATGACCCTTCTTATCAATATATCATTTGGTGCTTTCCTTCCTTTTAAGGTCATTGGTCATCTATGTTCATGACTACAGAGATTATCCTCTTACATACACTTATGCAGTAGGAAGGCAGGGATATATGTTGCCAAGCTGTTTATCAAATCTATCAGACACGCTCAGAAAGAGTAGGCTCTTATATTAAAAAGTGCAATGCCTGCTCTGTATTGCCTCTGCTCACCAAGTGGCTTGGGAAAGGGTTTTGCACAAGTCCTCCATATAAATATAAATCCCATATATATATCCCTCCATATAAATCTTCAGCATAGTGAGTACAGGAGAGGACTGTAGACATAACTGAGGTCCTTCTCCTTTATCCTATAGTTTAAAGTGTATTGAATGTTACTCAAGTGCTGTTGCATTATAATTTGTGGTACCATTTTTAGTTGCCTGGGGATTTTTATTTTTTTTTTTATTCTGCATCCCTAATTTACAAGAAAAAAAACCCTTGTTTATGTACTTGCCCCAGTAATCTGTACCAGAATATTCGTATGCATAGAAGTTGAATGGACAAATCGTTAATTTATGTTCCATAGGGAGACTGAGATGACTACTGTGACACCTGAGGATTTACAGCTTTACCAGGACTATGCAGGAATGATCCCACTGTAATATCATGGAATTATTGCCCTTCTATTGTGCCAAAAAATCAGCAAATAAAAAAGCCATGTTGTTAGCACTGCATCATTTTCTAGAAACATAGTGGTAAAACCTGACTGCTATTATGTATTAGTCCTGCCACCGCTTTTATATTTGGTAAGGGTATTGCCTTGGTTTTGGAGCTATTACAGTCTATAGGAATCAATTACATGTACTTGAACTAAGAAGGATTTACTTGGTTACTGTAATGGCTCTGAAAGAGCCATTATGATCTGTCATGTCAAAAATGCACATGTGCCTACAGGAGATAGAAACAGAGCTGTGCAAGAATTTTCATACATAAAGCAAGCAATTTTTGTTAGCTACCCTGACAAAACAAAACAAGCATTTCCTGCTGACGTACTTTCACAACTTTTCATAATAAATGAAAAGGAGTTTCTGCCATTCCTCTGAAAAAGAGTTCCTGCCATTCCTCTGCCTTGTGCTTTACTAAAGGAAAGCCTGTGTGTTGCAAGACAGGGAATCAGGAGAGATGGTACCAAAGAGCAAAACTCAGCTGAAACCAGTTAAAAGGAAAAAAAAGTGAAATAAATGGAAGGGAAGACTTTTTCAAGTAAAAGGGAGCAAATGCGAGCTTACTATCATTATATTCATTCATGAAAGTGACATGATAGCCTTTTGGTAAGAATGAGCAAATATGTTACGCATTGACAGTTTACAGAACAGCAGAGTATCTTGGGGCCAGATTGAAGTATAAATAGGGTCAATAAGAGCAAGATTTTCTATGTCCTAGCCCATAGTCAGTTTCCTCACCATCCAAATTTGTGAACCTTACTGCAAAGCACTGCAGCTCACTCTGTACTTGTCTATACAGATGTCCACTGAAAGGAGACAGAAGCACACTGAGAGATTGTGCTCACATTTCTATTTCTGACCTGGAATCAGGATCGAGGCATAGAACTAAACCATATGGTCCACGTCAAGCATACCTGCCCAGTAGGGCACATGTCCGACACGAGATTTGGGATCCAATGATGCTAAATAGAATCTCAGAGCATGTAGGGGGCACCATGCATCCCAGTGTGGTCTTAGCTGGCCCCTAGCTTGCATCCAAAACAGTTAAAGAAGTGGGTGAGA
Source organism: Tapera naevia (assembly GCA_033556795.1). Classification (NCBI taxonomy): domain Eukaryota; kingdom Metazoa; phylum Chordata; class Aves; order Cuculiformes; family Neomorphidae; genus Tapera; species Tapera naevia. The sequence goes on from JAUMJJ010000023.1 coordinate 6,948,217, forward strand.
TACAAGTGCAGAAATCACCTGCACAGCTGAAAGAGAAGCTAATGTAGCTGGATCTAGAAGACATGATCAGGTTTTACAAATTAATACAGGCAATGCCATAATCTTGCTTAAAGTGTGGATATCATTATTGTATTTTCTTTTAAATAAAACAAAAGGGCATTAAAAATAGGTCTATAATTCATGATACCAACTGATGTATTACTATTATTTTCTAATACAGAACTTCATTATTAAGTTTTATTACAGACTTTATATATCTTTTTTTTCTTCGTTATTTCCTTTAAATAATTGTGCCAAAGGTAATCAAAGAACTTTCCCCAAAATGCAGTTGGTGAAGAATGGTCTAAGGTGGTATAGCTGTGTCGTTAACAAGTTGCTTGTTTGTTTACTGGTCTAATCATCAGTAATAGAGGAATGTAATTTAGAATGTAGCAAAACCCTTTCAATTCCAAGTGAGCATATCCAAAAAAAGAAACAGAGATTTTACTTTTAGCTCATCTTCAGATTCACAAGGGACAATAAGGGAGATTCATTAGGCCATTTGTAACTGTCATCTGCCATGATTCAAAATGAAATACTAAATGTTTCATGGATGCAGAAAAAGAGCAGTATTTGTCTTTGTGTTGGCTATGCAAAGACTGTATGGCTTTCAGCCTCCACACAAGAGGTCTGATGGATGAAAGGGGGAAGGGTGGTGCCATCTGAATGATGATGGGCTAATATCATCATCCTCTTGTCAGCTGTAATAGGCTTTTCCTCACAGAAATAATTCATAAAACCGCTACATTATATTCTATCCCTGACAGGCCCTATCTATCCTGCAACCCAGCAGGCTCACAACTAATAAGAAAATATGTGGTTCAGAAACCCTGAAAAATTAAACAGGTAGTTTATGAACAATTTGTTTCATGGGGATGTTTATTATGTTTATTAAATATTGAGCCTTTAATGTTTTCCCAGTACAGATGATATCATAAAAATGCTGACTTAAGCCTCAGTTGCATTCTTAGAAAGTGGCATTTTATGGCTCTTGTACTACCCAGTAAATAACTAAATTGCAGTGGTTTATATGTGTACACAGAATGGAATTTATCGAGAGTCAGTATATTTTTATTGTGCATGTGCAGTGTATTTAATATATTCACAATAGACACATGCAAAATACCAAAATATCGATCACATTCTTTGATTTAAATGAAATTTTGAGAAGACTAGTATTTCAGAGCCTCAAGTATAGAAGGTCAGACCTTTGTTTTATTGCTTGTACTAAAGGAGAAGCACTGAGCTACGCATTTCAAGTGTTAAGGCAAAAACTCGGCAGGCTCTAATGATGAGCTTAACCAGGAATAGTAGTTTGCAAATATAATTTTTATAGAAATTCTTCAGACAAGGTCTTATTATAGGAAAAACAGGAAGACATAAATTACTCAGGCTAAAGCAAATACGCTACTGTGCCTTTCTATGAAATAAGGGAAGGGTGCCCGGGTTTGGTCTTCTCTCACAAGACAAATTTCCCATTGCTGAATAGAGTGCAGAGTTGCGTTCTGGAGAAGATCTTGAGTGCACAGAGGAAGCAAAATCCACAATCACACTCTTTCCATGCCACATGTTTTTATTCCAACTTCTCTGTTCAAAGTTTATTGAATAATTGATAATTCTGTGGCAGGATATGAAAACTTGCAAGAAAAAACCTTCTATTTTTAATGAATTTGTAAAAATAAATAATGCTTATTATATTAAAAAGCTGCATTCCACAGATATATTACAAAGAATATGTGCATGACATGGTTTATAAAAAAAAATTGTACAGATCTTTCATTAAGTCTTTCAGGAATCACAAGCTATTCTCATGTTCTTCTCTTCCTGTTAAGACTCTGTAATAAAGAATAAGATCACCAAGCAAACAGACAGAAACTGTCTAGAATCAGCATGACTTCTACAACTGGAAACTCTGCCTCTCCAGCCTGCTGGAGTCATGTAAAGGTTTCAGTAAGCACATGGATTGATACAGAAGATGTAGTTTATCTGGCTTTTCAAAAAGCTTTTGACAGAGTTAGTAAAGAAATCAAGGTACCACAAAGGTTGAGAAAATGTATTTTATGGATTGCAAACTGGTTAAAGAATAGGAAGCAAAGAGCAAGTCTTTTTGATTGTTTTACAGGATGGGTAATTTATTTCTAGCAGCAAGGTCCCTGAGGGATACACACTGACACTGGTTTTGTTAAATATTTCCATTCATGATTCAGAGAAGAGACTATGCAGTGAAATCTCCAGGCCTGAGAATGATATCAAGCTATTCTATGTGGTCAAATGTCATTTCCCACTGGTTGAAGGAACTTCAGAGCTGAGAAGAAAGGTGGCGAAACTGAGCAGAGAAGGAAGACTGCAAATGATCTTCAGTGTTGATAAATTTAAGGCAATGCATTAGGGAATAATAATCTGAGCTGTGCCGTCCTGTGATGCTGAACCCAGAATGATCATTTAGAACTCAGGAAAGGCATCTTGGCATCCACGTTTTAGTATTGTGTGCATTTCTTGTCTCCATGTCTCAAGAGAAATATCATGAAATTAGAGGAGGAACAGAGGAAGCAAGTAAAATAATCGAGATAATGCATCAACTGCATATGGAGAGGTTAAGAACTCTGGGATTGAAAAAATGACTGAGGACAATTGTGGTCAAGGTTTCATAAGTGGATAACCTGAATGTGGAACTGTTTAACAAATCCTACACAATATGAGAGCAAGGACCACCCACTAAAAATTGTAAGGAACCATCTGTTATAAAAACAAATATACAGAGAGAAGATAACTTCAGAAACTTTGTTCCACAGAAGGCTGTGAAGAACAACCCAGATAAACAGGGTCAGGAGGGAATTAGAAAAGCAACAGGTCCATGAGTGTCTCTTACAAAGACTAGACAGGCACGTACTTTTTGATATCCCCAGTGCAGCAGTTTTGGACACTGAGGGAGTATGAGTAGAATTGGGAACTGACTGTAGAAAAATTTGGGCCTGTACATTGTCCCTAAAAGTGTCTCCCATTCTACTGTCAGAGACGCAATACTGGACTAGGTTGACGATGGGTCTGAACCATTAGGACTCTTCTGGTGTTCTTAACATTTCTTGATTTTGTTCCATATGTCTAATTTTCTTCTCATTTTCCCCAGTTTTTAATACGTGTAGTTTCAAAGACTTCTGTGTTTTTTCTCCTACTTCATATTGGTGTATATATAAAAGGTGGATCAGTTCTGCTCTCTTTCAGAAAGTTGTACTCATAGCCATACATATGGAGTACAAACTTGAAAAATCCAATAAAGAAAAACGTGTCAGAATAAAGAGACTAAAAGATTTAACTCAATGGTTTAAGCCTGAAAAAGCAATATACCTTTTTAAAAACCCTTGCAGTTTCTTTCATTTTTCACAAAAACAATGTGTGTTTATTCTTTGCTTTTACAAAGGCTTGGCACATGCACTACTTCTTTTGAACTTCAAGAGTCAACAATAAACACTGTTTCCATGTGCTGTCTCCCCACCTCCAACACAAACATCTTCCATTTTTTCCCTAATGGAGCTGGAAAAATGTCTCTTGTTATATGAAATTTTTTTAATGATTTTTTTAAAAGATAAAATATGTTGTTTGCTATTAATTATGAGCCACATGGCTATCTTGCTCTCCCTCTCATGTAAGATATATAAGCCAGGCCAGACACAATCCAGTTATAGCAGTAGGCTCTCAGGCTGCATGTCTTCTTCAGAAAGAAAATAATTTACCTTATCCATTGCAGGGACAATGGGTTTATAAGGCACGTTTGGGACACTAATTGCAGTCTCTGTTTCACAATGCAGCTCAGCTATGGCTAAAAGTTGGTAAAATTGGTCCTTCCCTGATGGCAAGTCACTTCCCTGAAGCAATGCCCCCTGCTGATCGAAGGCAGCTAGGTTTGGCAGCAGGGACAACAGGGAAGGGCCCTGTACATCTTTCATGCTTGGCTCAGTGCTGCAAACCATGACATCTGCTCTTCATTTCTCTGGGATGCCCTATAGGCAGACTGTGTGCTGAGCCCTTATGATGTCAGTGGTCATTCTTCAGCAGTGACCTCTGCTCTAGGGCACAGGATTGTGAGCTGCTCTTCAGCTGTATATGCAGAAATGTGTGCCTTGTAGTACAACATACATGTTGCGTGATCTAATGTGCTCTGACATATTTAAGAGACATTGTGCTGTGTCTCTAATTTATAGAAATACTACTTCCATTGGCAGGCAGTTGGAAGCAATTTTACCCATGGATGGCATGTATAGTTGTTGCTTATGTATAGAGAGAGACCAGAAATTAGATTTAATTGGTTTAACGTCCTGAAGGGATATTTATTTTATTATGAATTTTTTGTACTGAGCATTTGATATTAATTTTTATCATTTTTTGGAAATAGTTGGGCAATATTTGCTTGACAGATAAAAAAATCCCAGAGGAATGAAAACTGACGATGTTCAATTTCCTTGTTAGAAATTTGCAGGATCACAGGAGAAACAGATGTATTACAGTAAGGAACGATTAAATTAAATGTTTTGCTATGTATAACCATTGCTACAATCTGGGCTAACTCCCAAATATATATTATACAGTAGCTGTATATCTTTTTTTAAAGAAATTCAAAGTCCAGATTTTAATGGGAAAAAATTATGCAAATTATTGAATCACTGTGAATAGAATCATAGAATCATGGAATCATAGAATCATAGACTCATAGAATCATAGAATGGTTTGGGTTGGAAGGGGCTTGAAAGATCATTCAGTTTGAACTCCCCTGCCATGGGCAGGGAAACCTTCCACTAGATCAAGTTGCTCAAAGCTTCATCCAACCAGGCCTTGAACGCCCCCAGGGATGGGGCATCCATGACTTCTATAGGTACTGTTCCAATGCCTCACCACCCTCACAGCCAAAAATTTCTTCCTCATATCTAATCTAAATCTACCCTGTTTCAGCTTAAAAGCATTACCCTTTGTCCTATCTGTGAATTCCCTGATAAAGAATCCCTCCCCAGCTTTCCTGTAGGTCCCTTTCAATACTGGAAGGCTGCTACGTCTCCCTAGAGCCTTCTCTTCTCTAAGGTGAACAAGCCCAACTCTCTCAGTCTGTCTTTGTATGGGAGGTACTCCAGCCCTCTGATAATCTTCATGGCCCCCCTCTGGACTCACTCCAAATGGGTCCATGATCTTCCTGTGCTGAGGACTCCAGGACTGAACACAGTACTCCAGATGAGAACTCATGAGAGCAGAGTATCATAGAATCATAGAAGCATAGAATCTTCCAGTTGGAAAAGACCTTTGAGATTATTGAGTCAAAGAGCACCCATCCTCTGCTAAACCATGTCCCTCAAAAACTCAGCTACCCTTTTTTTAAACACCTCCAGGCATGGTGACTCAACCACCTCCCTGGGCAGCTGTTCCAGTGCCTGACCACCCTCTCAGTAAAGAAATTCTTCCTAATATCTGGTCTGAACCTCCCCTCGTGCAACTTATGGCCATTTCCTGTTGTCCTATCACCTGTCACTTATGAGAAGAGGTCAACACTCGCTCTCCCACAGCCTCCTTTCAGGCAGCCGTAGACAGCGATGAGGTCTTCTCTCAGCCTCCTCTTCTCCAAGCTAAACAACCATAGTTCCCTCGGCCATTCCTCATAGGACTTGTTCTCCAGCCCCCTTCACCAGCCTTGTTGCCCTTCTCTGGATGCGCTCCAACACCTCAACGTCCTTTTTATACTGAGGGGCCCAGAACTGAACACAGTAGTAGAAGGGGAGAATCACCTCCCTTGATCTGCTGGTCACATTTCTTTTGATGCAACCCAGGAAACAATTGGCTGTCTGGGCTATAAGCATACATTGCTGGCTCACATTGAGCTTCTCATCAACCAACACTCCCAAGTCCTTCTCTTCAAGGCTACTCTCAATCCATTCTCTGCCCAGCCCATGTTTGTGCTTGGGACTGCCCCAACTCAGGCGCAGGATCTTGCAATTGGCCTTGTTGAACATCATGATATTTGCATGGGCCCACCTCTCAAGCCTGTCAAGGTCTCTCTGGATGGCATACCTTCCTTGCAGCATGTGATCAGCAAACCTTCCCATAGCTTGGTGTGGTCAGCAAACTTAGAGAAGGTGACCTTAATTCCACTGTCCATGTCTGCAATAAAGATGTTAAGCAACACTGGTCCCAATATTGATCCCTGCAGAATGCCACTCATCACTGGTCTTCACTTGAACACTGAGCCATTGACCCCAACTCTCTGAATGCAGACATCCAACCTTCTGAGACTTGGACAGTGTGGTTCGAGCCCTTCCTGTTGAAGACTGAGGCAAAAAAGTTGTTGAGTGTCTCAGCCTTCTCCATATCCTAGGCAACCAGACCTCTCCGGAGAGGACCCACATTCTCCCTAGTCTTCCTTTTACCACTAACATACCTGTAGAAACTTTTCTTGACTTCTTTGACATCCTTGGACAGATTTAATTCTACTAGGGCTTTAGCTTTGCTAACCTGATTCGTGGCTGCTTGGGCAATTTCTCAGTATTCCTGCCAAGATTCCTGTCCTTTCTTCCATCCTATGTAGGCTTCCTTTTTGTGTTTAAGTTTGTGCAGGAGTTCCTTATTCATCAACACAGGCCTCCTGGTGTTTTTGCGTGAGCCCCTCTTTGTTGGGATGCATCGCTCCTGAGCTTGGAGGAGGTGATCCTTGAATATTAGCCAGCTTTCTTGGGCTCCTTTCCCCTCCAGGGTTTTATCCCATGGTACCCTATCAGGAAGATCCCTGAAGAGGTGAAAGTCTGCTCTCCTGAAGTCCAGGGTAGTGAGCTTACTGCACGCCCTCCTTGCTGCCCTAAGGATATTTAACTTGCAGTCAAGGCTTTACTTGAGCTTCACATTCCACACTAGCCCTTCCTTGTTGGTGAGAACAAGGTCCAGCATAGCACCTCTTTCTATTGAGCCTTCTATCACCTGCAGAAGGAAGTTATCATCAACACATTCCAGGAACCTCCTGTATTGCTTGTGCCCTGCTCTGCTGTCCCTCCAATATGTATCAGGGTGGTTCAATTCCCCCTTGAAGACCAGGGCTTGAGAATATGAGGTTGTGTCTATAGAGGGCTTCATCTGCTCCCTCTTCCTGGTCTAGTGGCCTGTAGGAGACCTCTACTATAACATCACCTGTCCCTGCCTTCCCTTTAATCCAGACCCATAAACTCTCTGTTGGCTTCTCATCCATTCCCAGGTGGAGCTTCATGTGCTCCAGCTGGACACTAACATAGAGGACTTGTCTCCCTTGCCTGTGTTTCCTAAAGAGCCTGTCTCCTTCCATTCCAACACTCCAGTCATAGGATTCATCCAACTATGTCTCCATGATGCCAGTGAGATCTAGCCCTGCAGGCATGTGCAAGTCCCTAACTCCTCTTTATTCCCCATGTTTCGTATGTTTGCATAGAGGCACTGAAGTTGGGCCCTGATGAAGCTATCTTACTGGTTGGAGATCATTTATATTTCTCTCTACATACTCTCCTGCTGACCTGTGTTCCTTCTCCAGGTTCTTGGCATCCATTGCTGGCACTGGCAAACTGGTAGGAGTGGAATATATTGAGGTTCCCCTCCCTAGTAAAGAGCCCTTTTCACCAGCTTCGAAATCCTGTGTCTGAAGATGCTCTTCCCCTTCTCTGACAGATGGACCCCATCAGCCCTCAGTAGACCAGGTTTCTCAAAGTGAGTCCCATGGTCTAAGTAGCCAAAACCTTGGCTGTGGCAGCAGACTTGTAGTCATTTGTTGATTTGCCAGACTTAACTAGCCCTTTCAAACCCCAACCATTTGATAAGGGGGACTGATGAAAAAACTGACTTCCAGAGTCCCTTACCACCGCTTCCAGGACTCTGTAACCCTTCTTCACACTCCTCAGATGGTTCCTGATTGTATTACTGGTGCCCATGTCAAACAACAGCAGCAGACAGTAGTCAGTGGGTTGTACTAAGCTTGGTAGCCTCTTTGTGACAATCCTGATATGAGCCCCTTGGTAGGCAGTTTGGGTCAGTAAATGGGTGCCTCTGTACCTCTCAGAAGAGAGTCTCCCACTACTACCAACCGTGCCTTTTCTTTGTTATGCTGTCTCTTATCTGGGGAGCAGCTCGGCCTGCCTTAATCAGCTCCAGCATCCCTCCAGATGTGATGGATGTTTCCTCTTTAGTCTTCAGAGCAGTGAAATGGTTCTGAAAGCACACTTCAGGCTCCAAGGAAAACCTCTTCCTCCTGCTGCTGCTGCTATTCATGTTGTCAATTGTATTAGACCTACTGTCACAAAGAGATAAAAAAGAGAAGAAAAATATATCTGCACGTGAAATCTAAATATACCCTGCAAGTACAAACCAAATTCTATTGCAGCGTATCTACAGAGCATTGATACTAAACAGCTCGTGTTTCACTGGATTCTGCTCCTAGTTTTCCTGAAGTAACCATGAGGTTAAGTATATCTATTTCCTTAGCTCAAGTCAGCATAATAAAGAGAACAATTTAGTTCCGTGTGACCCTAACATTTAGCTCATTAATGTTTTTGAAAATAATCCATGCTAAGAAGTTCTGTCCATGTACAAAGCATTAGTATGTGGTTGTAGCTATTAAGCTGTAGCTATTAAGCCTTCTAAATAAACATCTTTCTACATTACTCTCAATTTAATGTCCACTTTCCAATTATTTAATGTGAATAAATGCAATATAATTTAAATTCATGCAGTACTCTTATTGAAGGCATGTTCTACAGCCCTATAAAATTTACCGCAAACTAAAGTTTGTGATGTAACACTACGTTTATACTTCACATTCACAAGTAAAGAAAAAAATCTAGGTGCATAGCGTGTAGCTGCACGGCGTGCAGCATGCAGGGAGACTGATTTTAAAACAGTGAGCAAAAAATAGTTTAAAATTATTCTGAATAAAAATATTTTCCAATTGATTAAGGGAGACCAGTTATGTTTTTACTTAATACTATGTCCTTTCTCAGAAAGTCAAATATTCTGATTTTTTTTAAGAATAGATTCCTATACTACCTTGAGTCCTCATGGGATTGTCAGGCTGAATGTAGGAATGTGCAAATACTTAAAAGGAACATAAGCAAATGCAGAATGACAATGACTATTTCAAAATCAGTCAGATCAGTTGAAAGTGCCTTCCAATTTAGTCTTACAAAAAAAAAAAGAACGTACCCTTTTGATAAATAACAGCCATAAGCAATTATGGAAGAAGCAATTAGGGGAAGGAAGGAAGGAAGGAAGGAAGGAAGGAAGGAAGGAAGGAAGGAAGGAAGGAAGGAAGGAAGGAAGGAAGGAAGGAAGGAAGGAAGGAAGGAAGGAAGGAAGGAAGGAAGGAAGGAAGGAAGGAAGGAAGGAAGGAAGGAAGGAAGGAAGGAAGGAAGGAAGGAAGGAAGGAAGGAAGGAAGGAAAAGAAAGAGAGAGAGAAAGAAAGAGAGAGAGAAAGAAAGAGAGAAAGAGAGAAAGAGAGAAAGAGAGAGAGAAAGAAAGAGAGAAAGAAAGAGAGAAAGAGAGAAAGAGAGAAAGAGAGAAAGAAAGAAAGAGAGAAAGAAAGAAAGAGAGAAAGAAAGAAAGAAAGAAAGAAAGAAAGAAAGAAAGAAAGAAAGAAAGAAAGAAAGAAAGAAAGAAAGAAAGAAAGAAAGAAAGAAAGAAAGAAAGAAAGAAAGAAAGAAAGAAAGAAAGAAAGAAAGAAAGAAAGAAAGAAAGAAAGTTACTTCAGTGATTTCCCATCTCTCAAAAGTAGTCTTGAAACTGAAACTCTGGAAAAAAACCTGAGCCAGACTGTTCTTTTCATTGCACTTAAAATTATTCATGTAGTTCACTTCACCCAGTGAGAGAAAGAAATGTCAGCTGCTTGTGTGCCAATACAAAAGTCAAAAGTGTGTTAAGTGTAGAGCAAATACTTCAGAGTGGAAAACATTTTCAGGCAGATGCTGTAAATGATTTACTCAATTATAAAACATTAAAATGTTAATAAAACCTAAGTTCTGCACACATAGATCCAGTATTTGATGAGTTGATATTGGTAGTTTTTTAAAATTTCTTATATTGAGAGACAAGGGTACCCTGTAAAGCAAAAATGAGCTCTTTATGATAAACAGTGCATTGTAAGTTTGTGTAAATGTAATTAATGTAGGATTGTTTATTTAAATCATAAACTGATGACAGATATTTTCTTTGTGAGCGGTTCTGTATATCAGAGTGTTGTGAAAAAATATACCATCTAATGCTACTAATTTCCTTTATTTACCTTTTAAAAAAAAGTCTCAGATGCATTCAGTAAAAGCAGCATGTACCTGTCTGTCAGCAGAGCAGCCTTTAGAATTTATTTACCTCCTTTTCTTAAACACATGCCTGGAGCAGCTGGCAGACACATTCTGGAAAAAACAACTGGTCCCTGTCAACACCACCCAACCTTCTGAGGCCAAGCAGGCACTTAGAAAGTCACAAATAAAGACCAGTGTTTTGTTTTGCCAATAGCCTGGTGTCTTTTCCACTCCTCTTTTGTTTAGAGTGTGCAACATCATTAAAGGGACCTGATTAGAACAAAAAAACAGGGATCACTGTAACAATTATGATAAAAATAAAAATGCATAATAAAAAAACAAACCCCAAAATCAGGACAATAATGCTAGGTGAAGATGAATACACATCCACTGGGAACAAATTACATAGCAGATGCATCCAAAAATTCATTATCAACATATAATTTGACATGTTCTGAGTAATGTTATTCATTGCATTTAGAAATAATTCATCACAGGTGTTGTGAACTAAAATGGCATACAAGATCTTTATGTTATTCACAGGGACAAGAGGAAATGTCCACTTTGTAAACACTCACTGCATCCCATTTTGTAAAATGGTTTTGTTTTTTGATGTGTAAAACCTTCTGCCATGCTGCATAAATCAGATACAGCGAAACTACTTTCTTTCCAAAGTATATTTATTCTCACTAAAGGAGTGGTAAATATTCTATTATTTTATTTCCCTTTTCTGCTTTTTCTTACTTTTTCTCAAAAATCAAGCACTTGATTTTTCCAGCTTTTGTTTATGTTGTTAGTTTCATTGATTTAAGTTATTCGTGGTGTACTTCTGATGTTGAAGATCTTGGTCCTTTGAGCTCATTTTTAATAATCATATTCCCTGGCAGGGGCAAGTCCTGTTCATTCAAGTATAGCATCATTATTTTAAATAAAAACTTTATGCATGAATGAATGAAGCAGGAGATGATGCAGGATATTTTTTCTATAATCCAGCTCAAGGAAAATGTCTTCTCTAAAATTTTTGGGTTTGATTCAGAGTTAATTCTGCAATGAAGTTATGGGGAATTTTACTTGTGTAAGTATTAAAAAATCGAGTCATCAGGAGAAACTAACAAAAGGCAATATTTCATTCCAGGTCAGATCTAATAATGACAAAACGAATACACCTACTTTTCTCTTGTAATCTGAAATTCTTCAAACAGTTTCAATGTCTTCATTAAAAAGCTTTATTGCAACAGTACAGCGATAATTGATTAGGCCTTGAAACTAGCAAGCAAGGGACCCAGAAGCACTCTTTTTCTTCCTGGTATGTTGTGTCAAATAGAGCTTTCAAACACGTATATAAAGGTGAACACACATTTGAAAAAGAAACAATTCATAGTTTGTCCTAGCTTGTGTAATATGCGTTTCAATCACTACTTGCCAAGAATTTCAGATCACTGATGTAAACACCGTTGAATTATTTTTAAGCAATTTTTGAGTTAGAGCCTGGGTGCTTCATATTGAACAGTTATTGTTCCTTGCTGTGCCTTCTCCTTGCTACGTTTGAGCACTAAAGTAGATTCAAGGCATTGTCATGCAGCAATGCAATAGCACTGCACAGGTTTGCATCTGACATGATGATAGGCCACCCACATCCACTGTGACACACGCAGCATGTATCACCCAGACAGGTGAAGAAGATGACTCTTCTCAGTACGTTTTTTAGAGTGGTGAACTACAGTTCTCAGAACTATTCATTAGGCCAGAGAGAGATAATGCAAAAGCAAACAAAACTAACTCACAGATTGGAAGCTTCTACTGAGGAAACCAGTCAAAAAAATGAATTCAGGGAAAATGAATTCAGGGAAAAAAATGAATTCTAGTCTCCCCACTGCTAGGTGAGTGTTATAATCAGCAGGCTAAAGAATAGCTTTCAGCCTCTTACTGAGAAGTATTGCATGAAAGTGGAGAACATTCAGCTGGACTGAAAATCACACCTGCTTTCAGAAGAATATATGATTTGAGGCATAAGGCACACATTAAAGTGATAGGGCACTCAAAACAGGGGTCTGCCCTGAATGATTGACCAAACAAACAAACTATGTTTTGAGCAGAAAGGAGACGTCATCATTGACATGTCTTTAGGTGGGCATGTTTTGTTTGTAGGGAATTATTTCTTTTCACCTCCCACCTTTACAATTTTGAAGAAAGGTGTTACAAATCTACTATGAGGTGCATATGTCAAGCTAAAGACGCTTCACTGGAAGAAAATAGGTACTTCCTTGTAAGGTACCAAAATATTGACTGAAACATGGCTGCTTTTCAGACAAACTACTCCAAAATTATGTATTGGCATACAACAAGTCAGAAAGCCTGTCTGCTTCAGGCTTGTGGACTCTGCTAATAAGTAGCAGTACAATATTGTTGCATACTGACAGTAGGTTCTTCAGGCAAGAACTTCAAAAAATCGACGAAAGAAAAGATGACAGTTGAAAATTGTCTTCAAAATTTCTCCTCTGTTCCCTGAGACTGCTGGTCATCAGTTTACATTCCTAAACTAAGTAACATTCTACTGCTGAAACTAACTCTGCCTCCTGTCATGATGTATGACACCACCTCCTTGTGGTCGTGTCACCAGTTTTCTACAGCTGAAGATAGGAGATGATGACTTGAAATTATTAATGATGCCTTTCCAGTAGCTCTCTGACTCTTATCAACCATGAAGATGTTGAGAGAAGCTTTAAATTTTTCTGTCTGTCTTAGGGAACAGAATGGCGCTAGTATACAGTCCTTGTTTTTTTCAAAGGAGGAATAGTTACTATCGTTAAACATGTCCTCTTCTTTAGAGTCTTAGTTTTAAACAAGCAGACAATGTGAACATGTTAATATAATTTATTTTGTGAACATAACACTATAAAATAATAAATTGATACTGCAAGAATGGACCAAGTAGAAGTAAAATAATATTTTTTAAAAAGATGGAGTGGTTAACCAAAATCTTGTAAATAATATGGTTCAGTAAAGTGGGAAAGTCATGAAAGCTCTGACAAGTTTTCCTCTACAGTAACTTCTATTCTTCTCTAAAGTAGCAAGCTATTTTCCTGCAACTAGGCTCTGTAGGCAGCCAGTATTTTTACCTCCTGAAGTCAGTCAGGGTCCAGAAACATACTGTCTGACTGCAGGACCAAGATCCAGCTTTAAGTTATTAAATCACAAAGGGCATTTATGTAAGTCTCCAAGGACATCTATGCAAGTCTCCCTCTCTGCTGAAACCTGTCATGAAACAAAGGCAGTTCACTATCTCTTATGAGAACCGTACAACATTGTTCCAACTTGTGTATTTATAGGGGGAAAAATAACAGCCTGTGCTAGGATACAATGTAAGATAGTTACAGCCTACTATAAGGAAAAGAAAATGTAAAAAAAGAAAATGGAAAAAGGAGAAAGGAGGGAAAATCAGGAAAGGAAAGAGAGGAAAAAAAAAAGAGAAAAGAAGAAACTGGATTAGATTCCTCTTTGTGAACATACTTGCATTCACAGTCCCTTTTTGCACTACTTGACTATTTCCTCTTTACCCATCTAAATGGGTAATATTTTTATTTATTTGTTACTAATGTTTTAGACAATGAAATAAATGCCAGTGTTTTAATGTGCACAATCTATGAAAACTGTCTGAAATCTCTTTTTTTTTGCAATTTCTTTGTGAATACTTGCAGATATGGACATTTACAGAAGTTAAACACATTAAAAAAGATGAAATATGCCAGATAATGTATCTGTAAGTAATAATTTGGCCAGTTCCAGTGGTATGTCAAAGACCTCTATCAGAGCCACAGGATAACTCTTTTGTTCCATGTGTTGTACTCTATCATAAAGTTACCCAGCAAGTTGCGCACATTGCCATTCCATGTACTTATCTGGAAGTAGAAGTCATTCATTAAAATTCTCACCTTGCTATCATTTTTTTAATATGGTATATCTCAGATAAATAAATAAATGAATTAAATAGAAGAAGAAATATGGAATAAACCAACATGGTTTCATTATAGGTATTGAAATTATCACAAACTCTTTTTCCCTCTAACTCATAATCTCTAGCAAAGCTATCATTGCATTCGCATGTTTTATACTGCAACTGCTTGTGGGGCCAATATATCAGTAAGCATCAGTTTCTAAGTGACTAGTGTTAAAATCTTTCTCAATAAATCTTCCTTTGAATCTTTGAACAGCAGTGTTAATAATACTGTATAGAGTGTCATCTTTTATACTTCTTACAAAACAAATCAATTCACAATTAAAGATTTAGTGAACTTCCACCACCACTTGGAATAAAAAAATACAGCCAAAGGACAATGGTGCTTATGCTTATATTTTTCTAAAAAATAGTAATAAAGAAGGTAAAAATAAAATGATTGTTTATACAAATGCTTAAAGTGTATGAAAACAATTCATTTGGTTTATGCTTTTATCCTTGCACGGAAAAGCGTTCTTCTTTCAGGTATGAAAGATGTTACAATAACAGGAGAATGAAGGAAATTCAGCAAACTAAGGGACTTCCTATTTACACACCCTCTTCCTGCCCTCATCAGCCCAAATTATATCTGACTTCAATCCCACATAAACATCCTGTCAGCACTTCCCTCACAGGTAGAGTGACCTCCTCCTGGATATGAAGAATGACGTCATCTACATGTGCTGTACCATTTGGCTTAAGTCCTTTTATTCTTGCAATTGTGGACAGTAACAGAATCTGTTAGTTCTTATGCCAGACAACTTCTCCTTTTTTTGTCCTTGTACAATAGCTCAAAACTTGTTTGTGGTCTCCCTGATGTTTATATGCACTTCCTCACATTTATTCACTATGATTTTTGATAACCTTCTAGTCTTATTTAAAACTGCAAACACAGGGTAGATAAATCATGCCTGGCAATCATTTTTTTTTTATTACAACACAGTAAGCATTTTTATCGGGTCAGATATCTGCAGCAAAACAAATACAATGTGCCCATAAATGGAAAAGAAGTCATTGTTATATCTCATTCTTTATGATACCAAATAATCACAGATACATTGGGATCTGTTTCTACTAGGCTAGTTGTAGCAGAGATGTTTTAGGTGGTGTATCATGCAATACTCTTAATAGGTCTGATCTGTGTTTCCTGTTGTTTTGCCAAAGGAGTTCTCTTAATTCAGGTTGTTTTTTTTTCTCCTGAGACAGATGATTTGAGTAAGTGAGTTTCTTAGGACACATTTCTGTATCCTGATATTTGTGGTCACTAGAATATTTAGTGCCCTTTCAACATAAGTTATATAGTCTAAAAATTCCCTCTCTCTCTAGAAAAGGACATATCTGGGCCTTCTGAATTTCTTTTTCAATAGTAGAAAATTTATTGTCTTTATAAAAAAAGACAGAGGCTGCCTAGCCAATGGGTATGTCTAAATACTAAGCCTCTGAGCTCTGAGGGTTTGGAAATCCCTACTACTCTTGTTCTTTTTCTTATCCCTTTTTTCTTTCTCCACCTGAACTATTTCAAAAGTGGAAAGAAGTCCAAATATAAATTTTCAATATAAAAAAAAAAAAGCTCAGGCTGAAATTTTACTTCAGTCTCATCTTCATCCATGTGCTATCTTCTCTGGTGCAGTTGCCTCCATTCACTTTTCTTTTTTTGTCAGCTTTGTCAATATTTAGTATTCTGCGATTCTTGGAAAGCAAGCTAGACAAATACAGCAGTCTGCCTTATTTACTCCAGTGGTGTCTCATATAATTATGTTTAATGTCATAGAATCATAGAATCCCAGAACTACTCGAACTGGAAGGGATCCAAAAGGATCGAGTCCAACACCTATCCCTACATAGGACATTCCCAACATTCATACCACGTGACTGAGGTCATTGTCCAAATGCTTCTGAATGCTGGCAGACCCAGTACCATGTCTACTTCCCTGGGGAGCCTGTTCTGGTCCTCCACCACCTGCTGCATGAAGAACCTCTTCCTAATATCCAGTCTAAACCTCCTTTGGCATATCTTCCTGCCATTCGCTCTAGTCTTATCACAGGTCACAAGAGGGAAGAGATCATCACCTGTTTCACCTCCCTCCCTTGTGAGAAGGCACCAAAAAGCTACGAGAACCCCTCTCAGTCTTCTCTTCTCCAATGACTTCAGCCATTCCTGATACAACTTCTCCTCTAGACTCCTCACCAACCTTGTGGTCTCCTCTGGACACTCTCCAGTAGTTTTATGTCCTTTTTATACTGAGGTCCCCAAACTGCACCCAGTACTCGAGGTGGGGCCGCACTAGTGCAGAGGCCTTGAACCAAGAGGTACACAGAGGAATGAATGTGTTTTGGTATAAAAGCTTAAGTATAAAGATTAAGGCAAATTAAACTCTATCTAAGCATCATGTGCAAGTAAAATGTCTTATCTTCAGTAAGATTAAACTTTGAAAGTTGGTGGTGATGCATTTTTTTTAATTTAATTCATTATTTGGAGAATGAGTTTGCAGTAGAGTTATTCAAAACTGCGTATGATATAACACTGACAATGTTATAAACACATAATTGACTGGATTTTATCTTTGTTTATCTTACATGGAGGATACTAGTCTCAAAATGGTCCATAAAAATTGCATAGATTGTTTGAAAAGATTTTAAAAAAAATTTATGAAATAAAGTAAATCATCCTTCCTATTTTTTTCCACCCTTATTGCCATTACTTACCTGCAAGAAAGAAAGTACAGTTTTCATGTCAATAAGAGGACAAGACATCATCCCCAGTAAGCAGTTAACTAGCTTTATAGCCATTGCTCTGTATTTGAGATACCTGTAATGTCTATTATCTGGACAATTATCTAGGACATCACTGAATTTCTTCTTGAGCTCTCTAGAGTTTCTAACAAAGGCTGTAGGAGTTTACGCATATGCTCTAAGAGAACTCTACAGTTACTATACATGATCACAATACTATAGAAAGTGTATAGTGGCAGGAATAATCTCTTCCTAAATGCCATTGATTGCTGTGGTCATATTCTAACAAAAGAACAATTTTTACACTGCTTGTGACCTGACAGAATGGTACTGAAGTATTATACACATCAAAGTTACACTAGTTAAACACAGCATTCTGTGGGTGCAATAAGTTGATCCACAAATTTAATTTCATAAACACATAAACTCTTTATTTACTTTTCACAACTACTGTCACAAGATATTCTTTCTTTCTCAGAATGTTTATGGGTGCATGAATACCTGTGTGCATGTGCTTTGTGACACTTAACTTTTCAAGTTCTTCTCTTCCTCATGAATATTTCAACCATGCTGATCGAAGGAAAAAATACCGTGTTATTCAAGTAACCAGTAACATCAAGTGGATAACAATAGGCAGAAATAATCAAAACTATAGTCATAGTAGGCAATTCATGACAAATTGTCAGACTTAAATTGTTTGCATAAAAAAGAGAAACAACTTGGACTGAAAATCACTTCAAAACCACAAAATTTATATTTATATAAAATCTGTGAACTGAAAAGGGGATGAATTTATTAAAAAAAACAGAGCTGCTGGAAGTAGTTTACATAGATGAAACCAAGCAAACAACTTTCAGTACCCAGAGCTTTAACAGTATTCAGAGATGATCAGGTATATCTTCCCCGTTGATATTTATCTAGAACAAAAAAGAGACAGTCCTAAAATACACGCAAAGCTAGAATGAAATCATTTGTAAGAAAAGCAGCTCAAAACCCAGCAAATAATATCTCCATCTTCCAATATTCTTTTTAGTCACTACACCATAGCATGTGTAATTTAGAAACTGCAGCGTTCCATTTATTGTACAATTATGTTGTATTATTTTCCTGTTGCCACAAAGCTTCCAAGAAAATACTCTCCATATATGCCTAAGCATTTTACCTTGCACGAATATTTGCATTAAATAAATGAAAATTCCCCTCTTTCTCATGCTGAGACACAAAAGTCTTCCCTGCTATTAGGAATGTGCTTGTACAGCTCTAAAAATTGTAAATGAATTCGTAGATGGTTAATTCCATTTAAGTAAAATAGACTGAACATAAATCTTTATGAAATTGTGTTTACTTAACAAGAAAACACAAATATTTCTATAAAATATGCTTTCAGGTTTAACCCCAGATTCCCGATTTCTTGTATATGTATGATTTTATGGAGCTGTACCGAAAAGCAGTATTTGAATGTCAGTCTGTAGTCTCTTTCTCCAGCAATATTTTAGGGTACAGGAAAATCTTCAGAAGGCTAGTGAATAGTTTAGATATATCCATGGTATAGCATCTAGGACAGAGTTTTATCCATTTATTTCCCCAATATTGAACTACCTAAATCATCGATTTACTTATAATGAGGAGTTCAGAGCTTACATTGTAATTATGCCTAGTACTGTAAATTGAAAAAATCAAACTGGCCGTGTATTACTTCTATTAAATGCAGAGTACATATTATTGCACTTTATTTTTATTTAAAATTGCATTACTTTTCTGAATGGTTAATGAACAAAAAAAAACAACAAAAAAAGGCCGACAGTGTGTGCATAAATGTGTAATACACAATGCCTAGGGTTTTGAAAATGGAATTAAACACCAATAGGGAAAAAAATCACATGAAGAGAAATGAAGCTTCAGAACAAATGTATTTTTGTGATACTGTCTGTAATTCATGCTAGATAATCATGAACCCAGCAGTTAATGACCTCCACTCTGATACATTAAATCCAACCAAAGATAATGGTGTCCTGCGTAAATTAACAAACCCAGTGGTAAACTTGCTTCTAGTTCAGCAGGAGACAGTGTGCAAATTAGCATTGGTTCTTAATAAGATCAGTGTCCTGCAATCTACAGTTCTATGGTGTTCATAATGCTGTTTCTTTTCAGGTGAAAATTTTTTCTCTAGAGGACATTTGCACAATACATTTTTTCTGACAGAAAATCATCTTCACCCTAATCAGTTCCCTCCTTGAAAACTTTCCCTATTTCTTACACTTTCATGCTGTGAGTGCTGCTGTGAGTTGTTGGGAATGATTACTCATTTGTAAGCTGCTTTAATAACATTTTCTTTACATGTTGAGGTACCCAACAGAGCAAAGCAGAATTTGATTTTATAATTATAACCATTCAGCAAAAGTAATGGTCACTCTATTGGCAATCTTTGCCTAATTTGTTCATCATAGTTTATTATCTTTTGAAAAATTCAAATAAATAATTATCTGTTACATAATTCAAAGGTAAATTATCATGAAGGTTCTAATTCTGGGAACTACACCATGTATAGCCCTAGTATGGTTAGAGTCAGACTCTATCAATCCAGTTCTGAAATTAAATTGCTCGACAGCTGCCCTGAGGTGTCCTGTGCCATTTAGGACCCCGCCCCAATACCTAGTTCTCCACACCAGGGATCATAGTATGAATAATATGTGAAAATTTGACATTTTCTGCTAAAGAAAAATCACATATTGGAGACCTAGCAACATCATACACATGTTTTAAAATAATTTCCTGGAGATTCCTTTTCTAGGTTATAAAATCATCTTTAATTACTTGAAAGTCAGATGCTTAGTTTTTTAAAATTACCTTCTAAAACCAGTAAATGACATTTATAGTGAGAACCAACAGACTAATATTCACTAGTTTACTTGATTAATTCTTTCTATTTCTTGCTAAAAAAAATATTAGCGGACAATCTTTTTACTATTCAGCTATCTCTGTAGATGATCAGACCATATGTGCCAAATAAATAAGTTATGTATGTTGTTCACCAGCAGATGAGTACTTTTTCTATGAACAAAATTTTTACAATATTAGATGAGGTCTAATGAGGACATTTCAACTATAATTTATGGGCTGAAAAAAGAGGACATTCTCTAATTTGTCTGTGTATAGTGATGCATAATTATGAAGCTGGGGGAAGGGAGATGTTCCAGCATGTACCTCATAGAGAGATGAGAATGTGGTATATTCTTCGTACACTTCTAATGGGAGTTTTGTAAAAAAAAGTTTAATACACAGCTCTTGTCTGAACAAACCTCTCACGGTAAAATGTTTACCTTTAATGACATGTACTATTATTTCATGATTATTTTAAAATACACTTAAAGAGTTTTACATGTTAACCAGCTACTAAGAATGCCTTAATAGAGAACTAATTTTTGCTAGAGGTGTCTTGACGATTTGAATTTTATATGCATGCATTATGTTTTCTTAAAATGGGGAAATTATGCATCTGAAGGAATCTGTCTAGAATAATGGGGTTCTATAGAGGTTTCTTTAATCACGTTCACCAGCAGTTATAGCTGTTTTACATCTTATTTGCAACAAAAGGGAACTCTAATTATCTTCAAAAAGAGCATAAAATGGTGTGCTTTGCTGCTGATGTAATGTTGATTCGTGAATGCTGCTGATACGAACTGACAACTAAATACATGTCACACTTTTAAGAAATCAGTGGTGGTGACAGGATAACCCTCTCTTGTGACCTGGGGACCAGGAGATGGGGTATATATTTGCTTGCTAAGTAGAAACAATTCACAGTTTTCACTTCAAAATACAAATAAAAATGCTGTTATAAATGAGTTATTGATTATTTTTAGCAATGCACCACTGTGTTATGGCTTAGAAACTGCCTTTGCAAATTAAGACTAGTGCTTACAATCCCTGATAAAACAGTAAGAATTTTGGCATATTAGTCTCATTTTTTATGAATCACTGACTTTATTTTATCTCTCTATATGTTTGTATAAAATATCTATAATAGATATGTATTAACGACACTAGTAATAAAGGACCATAAAGACATTCAAACGTCTTGCAGCATGGTTTCAAATGCTTGCATTTCAATCTCACATTTATAACCACATATGAGAAAAGCATTGTATGAAAAAGTACAAAACTCAATTAGGATTCAACTTTATGTCAACATCCATGCCACTTGTGCATAAGAAGCAATTGAGCTATATTCCATTTCAAATGTGGAATTAATCACCAGACATCTAAAAACACTAGACATAACTAATATTTGCTATATGGCATTGTTTAAGATTCATAGTGGAAAGTTACCACTTTACATCTCATGCCTCAGTGCTCTGCTTCTGACCTAAATATTGTGATACCTGCCCTGTATGAAAGCTTAAGTAGCTGTTGTTTATTTAAACTAAGGACAGTTATTAAAATACTTATATAGGCTGAATTCAAACCTATTTTATGACTGCCAATTTCCATCAACATTAATGAATTTTAACACCTTAGCAGGTCTAACTCTGACTGTAAAGGGTTAAAATAGTCTATATTTATTAATGTATACCTCTTCTACAGCACTGAATGCATAATAAATATTGGTACAATATTTCTTTTTCATAAATTTGTCAGCCCTGCATGCCAATGGTATTTGCATGTGTGAGTGTGTATTAGTACGCAGTCAATCATCTGTGCATGGTTAAATACAGGCAAAGGTTTTCCTCAATTAAAAAAAAAGAAAAAAAAAACCAAGAAAAATAGTCCACTTTTAGTTTTATTCTACCTAGACTGTCTATGATTTAGAGATGATCAAAGCTGAAACTGTGTTTTATCAGATGTCTTTCTGATAGTAGTACCTCCTTCTGCACACTTTCTCTATCCCTTTGTTAAAGCCTTTTACTCACATATCTAATGCCAAATCAGTAGTATAAGTACCATTATTTTGCCAGTAGTTGTGTGATGATTTATTTTATATCCATTTTACAACAGCATCAAGTAAATACTAGATTTGATGCAAAAGTTGTTATAAGTAGCTTCAGTAAACCACTAATTTTAAAGCAAAAGTGGATATATGTCTGACTAGAGATTGATTTGGAGAGAGGAGGAATGGTCTAAAAAGCTTTTTTGTCTAGGTTCCTAGAGATTTTAAGTAACATTTTTATTAAGTATGGTTTATTTACTTTGACAGTTTTTATTTACTTTACATTTAAACAATACCCTTGGACACAGTCTTTAAATCGGTAAGAATGGCACTCTCCTGTTAAATACTTGGGTAATGTTCTTTTCATTTTATAGTCTATTTTTTTCCACTGTCTACCCAGGCATATTTTGTTGTAATTGACAATTACAGTTTTATGAGTTATGGTATTTTTATGTTTTAAAAGCAATAAATCAGATAGAAATCTGAAATGTTGTTTAGTTTTTTTATTCCTGAATTTCCATGACAAAATTTTAATTTTCATCACTGCTAGTTAGAAACTCTGCAAATGTGAGACAGAAGCAGATATTTTTGAATATTTAAGAAGAAGAAAAATCTTAGTTTTTCTTTTGTATATAGTACAAATCCACACTGTTGTTTTTCACCTCCACTTTTCAAAACAAAATAAAAAAAAAATTCACCTGTAAATGAGACTATGTGGGATGAATTCAAATATATTACCATTTGAAGGTAAGGTCTTTTCTTCATGAAACTCAGTATCCTAAATAAAATGTTTTGTACTGCTCTGATTTGTTGTCTGGGATGGCAAAAATATCAGTTCCTGAAAGAATGCTTGCCTTTAACAGAAAATGGGGTTAAGATCAACTATGAGATGATAAGAATCAACTACTGACTTCCTTTTTGACATTTTTTCAGCAATTTTTAAAGGACTCCTCTGAAACTTAAGGTGGTCCCATAGTATGGATGGCTTCAGACTTAGGTTTCTTTTACTATCGTTTCTCTCATGATCTAAATAGCCCTTCCAGACTGGTGAGCTGGTCCAGTCAGCCTTGTCTAACACCTGTTATGGTGCACTTTCCTGTTACCACGCTCCTCAGAATGTTTTTTTACATTGAGTGAGAGTTCCTGGACAGCTAATGGCTCAACCCACTCCTTTTCTGAGTCAGAACAGTTTTTACATGAAGACTAATAAATATACTGAAATATAAATATACAGGAACGAAAATATAAGAAAACGTCACTCTTCGCTTGTCTTAGAAGCATAAGCTTCTATTCATAACAAATTGAAGATTTCCTTTATGTCTTGATATTCCAGAAAACAGGAAAATCATACTTTGATGTTGTTATGCTTTGTTTAAAATAATAAAAAATAATGGTACTTGGGATTTTGACCTGTGTTTCTTTTTCCAAATTCCTGCTGTCTGGATTTTATCCTTGTGAGGGAGAAACATGGAAAACGACCGATGTGATTTTAAGCATGATCTTTCATTTCCTCTACTCTGCTGAATGTTTTTTTTTTTCTCCCGGACAAGGAGACATAGCAAACAATCAAATGACTTGTCCCACATTTTGGAAGGTGACACAGAAGCAAACAGACCTTATCACAACATACTTTTTTCAGCTCTCTTCTTTCTTCTGAGAAGCATCAAGTTGCTAAGAGAAGAGAAAGCCCTTCCACAGCAGGCTTCACTGGCTCCTTTTCTCAGGAAGCAGGAAAGCTCAGGAGGCAGGCAATATGAAAGGCTTTCCTTGAGATGGAGCCAGAAATTTTCAGAGTCCTTGAGGTTCCCATGCCATCACGCAACCTCAGCCAAAAGCCCATTGCTCATCACTAATTCATGGGAGCTGACTTTACAATGTGTTACTCATTAGCTTTGTTACAACTGTGGGTGGGAGCTCAAAGCAGACTTATTGCTCTCTGAGCCCAGTGCACAAGAATTGTTATTTTTAAATGTCAACTATGCATTAAGTGATGACTCAAGGGATTAACAAATCAAAACTCAAAACAGAGGCACATGTCTGTCTAATAAACATGGAGTTAGTTGTTAAAGTATCTCATTTCGCTACCAAGAATGCTCTGAACTTAACAGCCAGTTTGATAGCAGGTGCTCGACTAGCCTACCTCATATCTAAGTATCGGATGCATTATCCTTAAACCCCGAACTTCCACAGGCAACAGAGTCGAGCATGGAAAGTTGCAACAAAGTCAAACTTCAGATGTCAAGAGACTTGAAGAGCAACACAAAGGAAAAGAACACTATTCATTGACAAGTTGTTTCTTTTCTTATTATTTAAGAATCTACAGCCCAAAATATATGACTATAGAGCCTGATCAAAGCCCATTAATTTCCAAAGGAAACTTGGCATTGACTTTGATAGGCTGTGAATCAAGCCCATCCCCAAGCAGAACATATGGGTCTCTTGCACAGCCTATTTCTATTCATATTTCACTTTTTTTATATTTATTTCATACATTATTCACAGTTTATGATGCCAGAAAAGACAGTTTCTATCCTTGACACAAAGAAAACAAAGAAAGAAATACAGTATATGTGTTGTCATTATTATGAAAACCAAGGCATATTGGGCACAATGCATTTCATTTTCATTATATTACAGGATTCTAATAAGCATCATTGATAGCTAAGTCACTTGTCCTTAGCACAAGTAAAGAAGAAAGAAATGAAAACTTTTCAGGTTGTTTTTGAAAATCTTGTATGCTATCTAGGCATTTTAGGCACAAATTTAATTTCACTTCAACATCACAAATTCCTTTGATGACAAAGTCACGTATCTTTAGTCCCAAACACAAAAGTAAATAAGACATTTAAATAGTTTTCTTTTACTTTGAAGGCAGGTTTTGTTATTGAAAAATGTGAGTGCATAAATCAGGCACATTGAATTTTATGGTTTGGTCCTGCTCTAGGGTTAGAAAGGGCAATAATCTAACGCCTGCAGAAACATAATTATGTCTATCTGAAGGTCTGCAGAAAAAAAAAAAAATTTTAATTAAATATAGATTAAGATGGAAAGGCAGAAGTGAACCGTCTCTCTGACCAAGATTCTGTGCCAAACCCTATGCAGTGTGTACAGCTGCAGCCAAGCTCCAATATTCATTTAATCTCAGTTATAACTCAGGGTCTCAGAAGATCTTGAGAATGTTCAAGTTTCACTATATTTTTGTTTATCTGAATTTTAATTTAATGCAATTTGTTACATAATATCTATCAAAGTTTTTTCTCAAACTCCAAGATATGGGTTCAACAAATTCCAGATGTCTGATGGAAATATAACACAGCAGAAAGGAAACAGTCTAGGAGGTTCATGGAGTGTACTGAAGACAACTTTCTTACACAACTGGTGAGTGAACCGACTAGAGAAGGTGCCCCACTGGATCTGCTATTTGTGAACAGAGAAGGCCTTGTGGGAGAGGTGACTGCTGGAGGACGCCTGATGCGCAGTGATCATGAGACGATAGAATTCTCGGTTCTTGGAGGAGTAAGGAGGGGGGTCAGCAGAACTGCCACCTTGAACTTCCAGAGGGCAGACTTCAAATTGCTTAGAAGTCTGCTTGATAAAGTCCAGTGGAAGATGGTTCTAAATGACAAAAGAGCCCAAGAGGATTGGATGCTCCTCATGAAGGAAATTCTGGAGGCACAAGAGCAGACTATCCCCGTGTGCCATATAATGAGTCGGCGAGGAAGAAGGCCAGCTTGGCTTAACAGAGAGCTCTGCATTGGTCTCAGGAAAAAGAGGAAATACACGAGCTTTTGAAGAGGAGTAGGCACCTCAGGAGGACTACAAATAGCAGGTGAGATCAGGTAGGCAAAAAATTAGAACGGCTAAAGCCCAATTGGATCTTCATCTGGCCACTTCAGTGAAAGACAATAAGAAATGTTACTTCAAGTATATTAACAACAACAGGAGGACCAAGGAGAATCTCCCTCCCTTACTGGATGCAAGGGAAATGGTAGTAACAAAGGATGAGGACAAGGCAGAGGTACTTAATGCCTTCTTTGCCTCAGTCTTTAATAGTAAAGTAAGATGTTCCCTGGGCTCCAAGCCTCCTGAGCCAGAAGACTGTGAAGGTGAACCCTCAACGTCCCAAGAAGACTTTGTTAGAGACATGCTCGGCCAATTAGACATCCACAAGTCTATGGGGACGGATGGGATACACCCAAGGGTACTAAGGGAGCCAGCAGAGGCCCTTACCAAACCCCTTTCCCTCATCTACTGACAGTTCTGGCTGACTGGGGAAGTGCCACTTGACTGGAGACTGGCAAGTGTAACTCCCATTTACAAGAAGGGTCAGAGGGAGGATCTGGGGAACTACAGGCCTGTCAATCTGACCTCAGTACTGGGGAAGGTCATGGAGCAGATCATATTGAATGCTATCACACAGTACATGCAAGACAGCCAGGTAATTCGACCCAGTCAACATGGGTTTACGAAAGGCAGGTCCTGCCAGACCAACCTGATCTCCTTCTATGACAAGATTACCCGGTTAATAGACAATGGGAAGGTTGTGGATGGGGTGTATCTGGACTTGGTTTGATGGCCGGGCCCAGAGGGTTGGGGTAAATAGAGTCAAATCTAGTTGGAAATCAGTCATGAGTGGTGATCCCCAGGGCTCAGTGCTGGGTCCAGTCCTGTTCAATATCTTTATTAACGATCTGGATGAAGGTATTGAGCGCACCCTTAGAAAGTTTTCAGATGACACCAAGCTGGGTGGTAGTGTCGATCTGCTTGAAGGAAGGGAGGCTCTGCAGAGGAATCTGGACAGGCTGAATCGATGGGCTGAGACCAACGGGATGAGGTTTAACAACACCAAATGCACCTAGGACATAACAACCCCATGCAGCATTACAGGTTTGGGGAAGAATGGTTGGAGAGCTGCCTGGAGGAGAAGGACCTGGGGGTGTTGATTGACAACTGGCTGAATATGAGCCAACAGTGTGCCCAGGTGGCCAAGAGGACCAATGGCATCTTGACTTGTATCACAAACAGTGTAGCCAGCAGGACAAGAAAAGTGGTTGTGCCCCTGTACTCAGCACTGGTGAGGCCACACCTCGAGTACTGTGTTCAGTTCTGGGCCTCTCACTACAAGAAGGACACTGAGGTGTTGGATCGCATCCAGAAAAGGGCGACGAGGCTGGTGAAGGGGCTGGAAAACAAGTCCTACGAGGAGCAGCTGAGGGAACTGGGGTTGTTTAGCTTGGAGAAGAGGAGGCTGAGGGGAGACCTCATCACTGTCTATGGCTGCCTGAAAGGAAGCTGTAACAGACTGAGTGTTCTCTTCTCACAAGTGACAGGTGATAGGACAAGAGGAAATGACCATAAGTTGTGCCAGGGGAGGTTCAGACTAGATATTAGGAAGAACTTCTTTACTGAGAGGGTGGTCAGGCACTGGAACAGCTGCCCAGGGAGGTGGTTGAATCACCATCCCTGGAGGTGTTTAAAAAATTATGAGTTTTTGAAGGACATAGTTTAGCAGAAGATGAGTAAAGTTGAACCCATTGATCTCAAAGATTCTATGATTCTACGATTTCCCTCACATACTGCCTGCTTTTGCTCTCTACTTAGATCTGGGTTTTGTGCAGATTAGAAATTAATGACTGATTGCCAGGAGGAAAAAATGATTATGAAATTCATAGTAGCAATATTTTAAACAAATAAATAAAAACAGCTGGGAAAAGTCAACAGAATTTCTAAGTCAATAGCATAATGTCTCATGAAAACTGTGGGTAGAATGTTTTCCCACTGAGATGTTGCAATAGTATTTCTAACAAGACTCAGCAATTAGAAAAGGAAACACTAAATGAAATAGTCTTTTGTGGTGATTTTTCTTCTGGAAGGAAGAAAATTAATGAGTATGTTTTTTTCTTGTGAGTCAGTGATGAATTTTTTTCATGTATGCTACTGCTGAGCTTCCTGTAGGTTATAACAGATATAAGTCAGAGAAGATAGCTGGCTGGGAGAAGATCATAGCATTAAGAAAATCATAGCATAGTTTCAGTGAACCAAGAGTATTCTATTTAAAACTTAAAGGTATTTACTCAGATTTTTCACACCGAACTGCAATTCATCCCCCACCAGAGCAATAATGTCATATTCGTATGCATTTTATTTTGCAGAAAAATGCTCATTCATCAGCTGTATCCCTGAGTTCTATTAATGTGCATGCCTGTGCTCTTTAATATATTAAAAAAATAATTCTTAAGAAAATTATTAGACAGAATGCTCCTACGTAGATTGCTTTCTGCTGAGTAATACATTTGTAGAGATCTGCTACAGCCATAACCATTTAAACAGTTTAGATCGCAGGTGATGCAGACTTTGTTATTTAATGATTAAAGTCTAGGATTTGCTGAGTTAGAGCATCATAATTTAATAGATCAATCAGGAAACTCTCTTCTGAATCAGAGACTATTTTTTTTCTTTTTACTTCCTTTTTCTGCTCTAGGGTTAGGGCTAATCTTAGTTCTATGCAAAATAAGCAGTCTCCTGGCCTCCTGGGACAGCAAACCAATTCTGCTAACAGGTGCCCATAGCCCGGATGACCACTTTGCTAGTGCTCAAGGAGTGTGCACTGCCAAAGTTTATAAACACTTTATTTCTAACGACTGCATACAGCCTCACAAGAGAACAAAAGGGGTGGGTAAGGTGATAGGTCTTGCTAAATGAAGTGGTCATGGTAGAAATGTTTCACACCAATGTCAGAGCCTAGCCTGCTCTTAAGCCTCACCTTGTGCCAGGCTTGTCCAGGCATTCTCCCTTGCCCAGGTCTCTTTCTTTCGACTTCCTTCTGTGTCACCCCCTCCCTCCTGTTTGTGCATGCAGGAATTTGCACAGAGAAGGACTATTGGAGCAGGTTGCCCAGGGAAGCTGTGGATGTCGTCTCCCTGAAAGTGTTCAAGGTGAGATTGGATGGGATCTTGAGCATCCTAATCTAGTGGGAGGTGTCCCTCCCTGTGCCAAAGGGCTGGAACCAGATGATCTTTAAGGTCCTTTCCAATCCAAGTCATGCTATGATACTATGATTCAGTGAAAGGAAGAAAGGTAGACACAGACTGATGCATGAAGCATGTGGTCTTTCCATCTCCCCATCATTTCCAACAGCCCTGCAAAACCCTCCTGACTTTCCAAGGCCTATTATCTATTGTATCCTTACGTTTTTCCCACCAACCCACCTTCAGTGATTCTCAGTCCTCACTCCTAAATGCCTGAGGTCTCTTTTGCTATAGCAATTTTGAATTTTCCAATTCAAAGAATGAGAACGATGAAAACCGTTCTGTCCTCAGCCTCAGAAAAAGGAATATTTCCAATGTCTTTTCTGCTGAGGAGTCCTGAGTTAGCTCTAATTATGAAAAAGTAAAGTTTTCAAAGTTTTTCTGAAAGAAAAAACTGTGAAGCAAAGAATGTGACAATGAGATGTACATGATGGTCAGAGGAATATGGGAAAGCAACACACAAGTTTCTGGAGTAGGTCTTTTTCTAGTTGTGACATAAAAATCTGTCTATGATTTTGACACTCTTACAATATGAAGTCTTGTGTGAATAGATATTACATAGAT
Source organism: Tapera naevia (assembly GCA_033556795.1). Classification (NCBI taxonomy): domain Eukaryota; kingdom Metazoa; phylum Chordata; class Aves; order Cuculiformes; family Neomorphidae; genus Tapera; species Tapera naevia. Next base: position 6,977,782 of record JAUMJJ010000023.1, read on the forward strand.
AAACATTCTATTTCCAATTACCTTAAAAGGAAAATTCAATATGCCTGAAGTGGAGTGTACCTGTAGAAATTTTACCTAAATTTCAAATAAGTGTTTTGCTTTTGTCTGCTTTTTAAGAGCAGCCAGTCTGTGTTATATGCTCCTTCAACAATATCTCAAATATGACTTTTTATTAAAGGCATTGTGATTACTCGCTTTCCTGACTCCATGTTAAGGAATAGGATTTATTTAATGTCCTTTCTCTTCAAGTATGCTTGTCATCCTCAATTCCAACTGAAAAAAAAATCTTAATCTGGCTAATTGTCTGACAGTATTTAGCTTCTTCTAGGTTAGGGTGGGGCTTGTGTCTTTAATAAAAGGAAGATATTTTAAGAGCAACTCAGTGCTGACTCCCAATATGAAAAAACTTTTAATATCGCTGACTTAAGGACTGTTACTACAGATATTTTTTGTCTACTCAGCAATGTGAAAATATCATATTTGCAGCAAAGAAATATTTAACTCAATGAAAAAGTAGAAAGCAAAGAGTAGAAAATTCAAAAACCTATCAACATTTAAAATCTATAGTCGTTTCTCTTATAGTTCCAGTCCAGCATCCAAGTAAAAATTTTCACTGTGAAAATCTGTACAGATACAGATTAGAATAATATTTTGTTCAACAACCAATTAGTTAGTAGTATAAAGGAAGTTCTAAGTGTTGTCATGATGAGGACTGGATTCTTAGTCTTATTAGTCACACTCAGTTGGCCAGAATCTGTGGCAGGCACAGTAAGTTCTGCACCCAAGTACTAGACCAGGGTGAGCAGGTGGTTCCCCCAAGGGAGGGAAGCCCAGGAGGGAGCCCAAAACAGGGTGACTCCTGGATCCCAGAAGCAGCAGCTCACGTGTGGGTGGCTGAGGTGTAGGGGGCATTCCTGGGAACATCGGTGGGGGATTTAAGTGGCCCTTCTGGAGCGCCAGCAGCAGGAGTGGGCAAACAGGAGCAGGCAAACAGGGGTGTGGCTCATCAGAAGTGCGTGGCCAGTCAGTTTGCAAGGCAGTTCATGCAGGCAAGGCGAGCAGGAAGTGCTTGTGGGCAGAGTGCTGGACCCCAGCCAGAAGTACCAGAGAACCAGTGTCCACTCAGCAGAAAATTAAGGCTTCTCCAAGCTCTGCAGCAGCTGCGATTGATGCAGCCTCCCAGACAGAGCTCCAGTGGGTGTCTGCTACCACCCAGATGCTGGGCTGCAGGGCTTGCCCCCATCTCGCACTGGGATTGGACACCAGTGGGGAATTCACCTGTAGGGTGTGTGCTTGGGTGGAGGAAATCCTCCGCTTGGTGATAGAACTCAGGGAGGGGGTGAGCAGGCTGAGCACCATCAGGGAATGTGAGACAGATTTAGACTACTGGAACAACACCTTATACTCCCTGTCTCAGACCCAACAGACAAGCATGGCTCATGAGACAGGAGACTCCCCATCCTTTCTCCGTTCAGCTGAAGAGAGAAATTTAAGAGATGAAGGGGAATGACAGTAGGTTTCTGTCCAACACAGCAGGCATGACTCCCCTTTTTCATCCTCAGCTTCCCAGGTTTCCTTGCACAACAGATGTGAAGCTCTTCAAGTGGAACTGAACCTTCATGTCGACAACGAGGTTAAGACACCACAAGCCATTCAACAGAACAACTTCTGTAAAGAGGAAAAGACGGGTCATTGTCATAGGGGACTCCCTTCTGAAGGGAAGAAAAGGCCCCACATGCAGACCAGACTCATTATATATGGAAGTCTACTGCCTACCTGGGGCCTCGGTTAGGGATGTGGAAAGAAAAATTCCAGTTCTGATCAGGCCAACAGATAATATTCACTATTAACTTCCAAGCAGGCAATGATGAAAAAACAACAAGAAGCCTGATGGTAACTAAAAGGGGCTTCAGGGCCTTAGGACGAATGTTGAAGGTGCACAAGTAGTGTTCTCTTCTGTCATTCATATTACTGGGAATGATGAGGGAAGGAGTTGGAAGAGTCAGGAAATAAATAGATGGTTCTGAACTGTGTGTGAGGAAAAAAACTTTGGGGTTTTTGACAATTGGTTGGTGTACACAACTCAAGGCCTGCTGGCAAATGATGGGGTGCATCTGTTCCAGAGGTTTAAAAGGATACTTACCAAGAAGTTAGTAGGGTTAATCAATAGACCTTTAAACGAGATAGAAAGGCATGGGAACAAAACTTCAGTGTGTGAGGTACAGTGTAGTAGAGAGGACCCTTGGTCTGTCACCACAGTGGAAATGGGGGATGGCATTCCAAGTGACAGCAAAAATGCAAACGTTAGTGATAGGTTAGAAATTACAGCTATAAATTAGTGAGGATTTAAGATTATTCTCGTCAGGTGTGAGGTGGAAACAATAGCCCAACTGAAGTGCATCTACACCAATGCTTGCAGCAAGGACAGTCAACAGAAGAACTAGAAGTCATTGTAAGGCAAGACGACTGCGATATAATTGCAGTCACGGAAATGTGGTGGTACAACTTGCGTAACTGGAATGCTGCCATGATTGACTATAAATTCTTCAGGTGAGACAGGCAACGAGGGAGAAGCAGTGGGCTAACCCTCTGTGTTAGAGAGGTTTCAATTGCTTTGAGCTAGTTGATGATGATGATAGGGTTGAGTGTCCATGGATAAAAATCAGTGGCATGCCCAATAAGGCAGATATGGTAGTGGGAATCTGCTATTGGCTGCCCACCAGGAAGAAGAGACTAATGAGATTTTCTATAAGCAACTGGAAGAAGTCTCCTGATCACTAATCCTTGTTCTTGTGGGAGACTTCAATTTAACAGATAGATGTCTGCTGGAAGTAGAAGACAGCAGAAAGGAAACAGTCTAGGAGGTTCATGGAGTGTACTGAAGACAACTTCCTGACACAACTGGTGAGTGAACCGTCTAGGGAAGGTGCCCACTGGATCTTCTGTTTGTGAGCAGAGAAGGCCTTGTGGGAGATGTAATGGTTGGCACTGTGCCTGGGGCACAGTGATCACAAGATGATAGAATTCTCAGTTCTAGGAGAAGTAAGGAGGGGGTTCAGCAGAACTGCCACCTTGGACTTCTGCAGGGCAGACTTTGGACTGTTTAGAAGGATGATTGATAAAGTTCCTTGTGAGGCAGTTCTAAAAGACAAAGGAGCTTAAGAGGGCTGGATGCTCCTCAAGAATTAAATCCTGGCAGCGCAGGAGCAGGTGTTCCCCAGGTCACTTACAATGAGCTGGCAGGGAAGAAAACCAACTTGGTTGAGTTTTGAGTGGATCTCAGAAAAAGAGCAAAGTATGTGAACTTTGGAAGAAGGGGCAGGCATTTCAGGAGGATTACATGGATGAAGTTAGATCATGCAGAGGGAAAATTAGTTGGGCTAAAGCCCAACTAGAACTTCAATTGGCCAATTCTGTGAAAGTTAATAAAAATTGTTTCTACAAATATATTAACAACAACGGGAGAGCCAAGGAGAATCTCCATCCTTTACTGGGTGCAGGTGGAACAATATTTAAAAAGGATGTGGATAAGGCAGAGGTATTTAATGCCTTCTTTGCCTCCATCTTTAACAGTAAGGTAGGATGTTCTCTGGCTACTTAGCCTCCTAAGCCAGAAGACAGGGATGGAGAACAGAACAAAGCTCCAACGATCCAAGTTGAATTAGTTAGAGACCTGCTCAGCCAATTAGATATTCACAAGTCTATGGGGCCAGATGGAATCCACCCGAGGGTATTAATACAGAGCTGACAGAGGTCTTCACCAAATCCCTTTCCATCATCTACCAGCAGTCCTGGCTGTCTGAATATGTTGCACTTGATAGAGGCTGACAAATGTTACACTCATTTACAAGAAGGGATGGAGGGAGGACCCAGGGAACTACAGGCCTGTCAGTCTGACTTCGGTGTCGGGAAAGGTCATGGACCAGGTCATCTTGAGTACTATCACACAACACACACAAGACAACCAGATGATCAGGCCCAGTCAACATGGGTTTATGAAAGATATGTCCTGCAAAACTAGCTTGATTTCCTTCCACGACAAGGTTACCTGCTTAATGGACAAAGGAAAGACTGGGAATATTTCTGCTTGAGAAACTGTCTGCCATTGACCTGGACAGGCACAACCTCTGCTGACCCAAAGAGTGGTGGTAAATAGAGTTAAATCCAGTTGGAATAGGTCACAAGTCTTGCTCCCCAGGGCTCAGTGTTGGATCCAGTTTTGCTCAGTATCTCTATCAATGATCTGGATGAAGGGATTGAGTGCACCCTTGGTAAGTTTGTGGATCACAGTTAACTGGGTTGAAATGTCGATCTGCTTTGGACAGGCAGGCTCTGCAGAGGGATCTGAACAGACTGGGGCTGCAAGTAACAGTATGAGGTTTAACAAGGCCCGGTGGCGGGTCCTGCACAGCAATCCCATGCAGCATTACAGGCTTGGGGAAGAGTGGATGGAAAGCTCCCTGGCAGAGAAGGACCTGAGGGTGCCGGTTGACAGCTGGCTGGATATGGGCCAGCAGTGTGCCCAGTTGGTTAAGAAAGCCAATGGCATCTTGGCCTGTATCGGAAACAGTGTGGCCAGCAGAACGAGGGAAGCGATTGTGCCCCTGTACTCAGCATTGCTGAGGCCACACCTTGGATGCTGTGTTCAGTTTTGGGCCACTCACTACAAGAAAGACATTGAGGTGCTAGAGAGTGTCCAGAGAAAGGCCACAAAGGTGGTGAAAGGGATGGAGAACAAGTCTTACGAGGAGTGGCTAATGGAACAGGAGTTATTCAGCCTGGAGAAAAGGAGGCTGAAAGGAGGTTGTAATGAGGTGGGTGTTGATCTTTTCTCCCAAGTGACAGGAGCTAGGACGAGACGAAAGGGCCTCATGTTGTTCCAGGTAAGGTTCGGATTAGACACCAGGAAAAATGTATTTGCCAAAAGAAACACTGGAACAGGCTGCCCAGGGAGCTGGTTGAGTCACCATTCCTGAAGGTATTTAAAAGGTGGCTAAATGAGGTGCTCAGGGATGTGGTTTAGTAGTGGAAGGGTAGGTTGGACTCGATGATCTCAATGGTCTTTTTCAACCAAGCAAATGAGTCTATTAATCTACGATTTTCTTTTATGTTTCTCATGTCTGAGACGCATGAAGCTCATAAATCTCTTTTACATGATTGAAAGGCCAAAGGAATCAGTTCTGCAATTTAAGAGGAGAATCAAAAAATAAAAAATTAAATTTTTAAATGGTACTTTATTAGGAACCTGAAGGAAAGCCTAAGTTTAAAATCTGTGTAATGAATTGGCTGAATTTATCTGCAATGCAAATATAGAACTGAAATTCATATGTATTACTTGTTTGAGACAGTGCCTGTGTGCTTCAGTCATAAACTTGGGCAATAGGTTTAGCATGAATCTTAAACCAACAGAGAATATGCTTCACATAGCAAAGATAAGACAATTTTTCCAGCAATAGGAAGTTTCTTTGTTACCAGCATCTTCCAAGTGTATAGGCAGAAGCAAGTTTTTTAAAAAAGTTATAACAATGCATTAGGTCAAATAGGACAACCAGAGAATGTAAAACTCTTCGGTCATGCAAGTCCTTCTTCAGGACATGCAATTCAAAGTACCATAGATATTGCATGACTATGTCAAAACTAGTTTTGCAAATGTTTAGAATCAAAGTAAATGAGGTCAATATTTTGAGAAAAAAAACCCAGTCAATTATCCTATAATTAAAGCCTGCATAATAATGCATTACACCATGGAATATAATTCACATTCAGTGTGCAGCTGTACAACCAGTATTTTCTAACACCAGAATAACAGACCCTGCAATCTCAGTAATTGTAGCACTGACTTGAAAATCTTGAAGATACAGAAGATATAAAAGCCATTCTCCCCAGAAGGGGTTGTTCATTTGTTTTTTCTTTGATAAGCACAATGACATTATGTTTCTTCTCTTCATTCAAAACTGTAGTAAGCAAGTCAATTTTGTTCATGTAGTTTTTAAATTTTGCAATAGTTTTGCAAGACTGACATACACGGATAAGACTAATATAGCCACACCTTTTAACACATAGTCTTGTTTCTCCTGGCCTGCAACTGCTTGCTTTATTTCATCTGCTGTACATTATGCCCCAAGGAGGAAATATGCTCACACTCTACGCTAAATATCTTTGTAGAGCAGAAATGCACATGCCCATAAAATAAGAGTATACTGGCCCTCTTTGAGCTATAGAATCAGATTATGGATGATTGATTTATCAGTCAAAATCAACTATTTGCATGCTTTCAGCTGTATCCTGCATATAGGTGAATCTTCCTGGTTCATTTGGTCCAGTAGCCTGACAACAGTAAGATACTGGTATAAATGGCAGTGTTATTTATGCTTAAATCCAGTTATTTGATGAAAAGAGAATTTGCTAGTTAAATTCATCTTTAAAAGCTTCAATATATAGTAAATTACCAGAAATATTAGACAAGAAATCAGCTAATTTATGTACATATATAATGGCAGTCTTTTGGAAAAGACCCTAGAAGTGTAAAATATTAGATCATGGTTTTAACCAGACCCTGTTCCACATGATGAGCAAAATCAAAAGGTTTCAAATGGGTCACAAAACATGTAGCTGGTCAGTGAAATATCCAGGTTAACAGAAAACCCAAGTATTCTGGGTGATTCTTGCAATTTCCTTGGTGTCTCCTCATTAATTCTTTCACTGAAAAAGGGAATTATTAAATAATGTAACATTATCCTATGATTCATAAATAGAGGTAATTGCTTTAATTCAGTTTCTGAACTGTACATCAGAGCTAGGTAACTACTTTAGCATTTCTCAACATACAGTATTGCCAACTGGAGAGATGAGTAAGTCAATTGTGGCTCATGGTTTTATGAAGTTGCAAACAGTGGAAATAAGTCAAACAAACTCAGATTTTTATTCAAAAGAATAGCCAATTGTTTATGCCATTAGATGTGAGTTACCTCTTCATTAATTATTAGCTAGCCACTATGTCCAAGAATGGTGACGGAAGAATGTCGCATGCACATATCTTCATGCAACGTACACCAGAGCTGTAGCATAATCATTAAAATAATGCTTGTTATCAGTCATTAAGGCTTTTTTCCAAGTTCCATTCATATTTACATACTCATCATGCCTCATCTTCTTTTTGTAATTCAGCAATGCACAGTGACTTTTAAATACCAATTGCTCTTTTGAGGCCTGGATTGTTGGCTCCTTCCCTTACAGTGCTCTGAGTAAAGTCAACATTTTTCTCATTCATTATACTCTTTTTCTTTTCAGGGGCAGAGCTATCACTAAAGATAATTTGTAGTTTTGTTAGCACATCAAACCGCAAGATAGATCAACACAGCTCTGCAAGAAAAGCTATCTTGCATGAATTTTTAGTATACAGCTTGAAGAAAGCAATCGCATTTCAGTGTATATAAAGTTTATAGGTAATTATCTACATGGCCTTAGAAAGTGCGCAACATTTTGTACCAAAGATACAAGTCTATACATTTGTTAGATAAACATTTGTTGCATTTAGTAAAAGTAGAAAATTCATATTTTTCAGTTCAAATAGAAGCATATAAAAAAGACCTATGTGTAGTTGCATTTAAATCTTACAGCACTTTAAGACACAAAATTGTTACAGAAAACACCTGGATGCTTTGTGTATTTGTTTTGTATTATCATAAACAGAAACTGTTTTTGGAATTGTGTTGCATATCATTTCTATAAGTATTGGGAATTTTTATTGCAGATTTTCTTGGTTTGTATGGGTACAACAAGCAAACTTACAGTGGAAAACGAGAATTAGATATGAGTTTCTTTCGCTTCTTGTGACAGCTCTAATATGACAACAGAAGAAATGACACTGTAAAATCATTTGGGCACTGTTAAAATATCTTCAGAAATTCATTGATTATGACTTTCTATTTATATTCTATTTATGTATTCTATTTATTTATTTATTGGCCCTTATAAATGTCCTTTCACACAACTTTGGTTGTTTTTAAAAAGACATTACCTTTAAGCAGCTCTGGAGGCTTACTTACCTTCATGTCCGTATTCCTAAGCAACTCATTTTCTGGGCAAGGGTCTCTTCAGCTTTTTAATCTCAAAATATGAGTTCATAAACTCAAACTGATTTACCAAAGTAATAGTAACTTATAACTAGAATCAATAAGAGACATGAAATATCACAGTGTTTTGAGACACCCAAAAGGCAAATCTAGGTAGTTGATCAGCTATTATCCCAGGTTTTCTGGAAATCTCAAAAATCACAGAATGACAGTGATTGAGGTTGGAAGGGACCTTTGGAGGTCATGTGGTCCAACTCCTTCCTGCTCAAGCAGGGTCTCCTAGAGCAGATGTCCCAGGACAATGTCCAGAAGTCTTCTAATGTCTCAAGGATGGAGTCTACACTGTGCCAGTGCTCAGTCACCTTCACAGTAAAAAATATTTCTCCTTCAAGCAATTAAGAAGTGGTTATTAGGAGAACTGGAAGCTAGGAGTAATGACTCTTGGGTTCTGTGTGATCCTGTCTTTACAATTTCCATTGTGAGATACTGTAAATTTTAGCTTTCATTTTTATGACAAAAATTAATAACAGCAAACATATTGCCTGAAGTCAAAAACCCCTGATGAATGACTCAATAACAACATATGCACGAATACTCTTCATTCCTGTTCTTAATGTGTGAGGAAACATCTCTATCAAACCTTAGCCTACTGACGCTTTCTGATCTAAGGGGTTTTATCCTACACATGACATTGAAAAAGTGATTGCAGAGCAGACAATAAAGATAATAGCAAAAAGAATTAAAAGATACCATACTCAAAATGTTTGACCTGAAAGGTACTTCATCCCGACAAGAAAAATATTTAATCTGATGGGGAATGGTAAGGCTACTTGTGGTTGCTAGAAAAGTTTCCAGGGGTTTCTTTTGTCAAGACAATATTTTTATTAGCGCTCTCAGAAATCGTTTCCTGTATGTTTATCTATGCATCACATCCAATGTACATTTTCATTCCTACATAATCACTCAGTAAACAAGAAAGAAGACATTCCTTTCACCTAGTCCTGTTTGCAGTGGTGATGGTCAACTCTTCTGCAAGTGCAATTTTGTCTTGTTTCCCCTTCTGAGCCACCAATTGATCAAACCAAAAAAAGGACAGCAGACTAGGCTGACTTTTACCTTTGTCCTCTTATCAGATACAGTGGTTGACAGCCTAATTTGGGTTTGCTGTAAGTAAAAAGAGCAAACTATTGGCAAATGTCCTAAGATGACTACACCATCTCCACAGTTTCATAAATTTGTCAGTTCATTTCAGTTATTTATTTGCGGAGCTTTAGTGAAGATCAGCAGCAGAATGTACCTGTCAGCCTTCACAGTTGTGGAGGTGTCCTCTCATGGTAAGTAGCTTTTAAGTTTATTACATTTGGGGTAATAATATCATTACTATGGTAATGACATAATATGTGTCACTTTTAGGAATGAGAAATTACACATAATTTCTATTTGCTTCAGTCCTGTTTCTATAGTAACAAGACTAGTAATTCTCATTAATGACTAGGTTGATAGCATTGTTATTTTTGGTAATTCCAGGTTATTAATGCCCTTAGTTTTTCTGTATCTTATTGATGACTTAATCTGAGTGGCTCTTACATGGAAAACTAAGTCCAATCTACTAAAACTATATTCCACAACAATCAGAGAGTATCATTTGAAGATAGTTTTAAAATCAGTGCAGAATTAAGTGGAGAGAATAAAATAATTAAATTGTTTAGACTAGGGGCAAAATTCAGATTTACTGGTAAACACACAAACTACACAACTCTGATACCATTTAACATTTCAGTTTACCAAGTTCATCTTTCCACTAGAAAATACATTTTCCCCATAGAGTAACATTGCTATAAGAGCAGCAAAGCAGTTTTAGGAAGAACGGTTATCATGAGTTCATTTACCATTGGGATTCAAGGTTAAAGGTTACACCTAAGTGCCCCTTATGTCATGCTGGTAGCTGTATGTACTGTTACATTTTATTCTTAAGGGCAAACAGTAGGCTAAATGCCTATGTGCTAAAGAATTACAAATACAGTCTCACAATTGTATTTCATATCAAGATTGCATTTATGATGTCTCTCTTTGAAAAAGTTGTACAGATGCAATGAAGCAATTTCCAAACAATTTAATCCATCTTATTGCCTTAATGGAACCTTATGTTATGCTTGGCTCCTTTTCCTTATAAACGGTTATGCATGTCCATACCTTTATCCCATGACTGTTCATTTGAGTAGTCACATGCTGGAGTGTATAAGAAACAATAGTTTATCTTGCTTGTTTTAACTCACTTTTCTTGAGAAGGTCTTAAAATAAAATTTCTTTAAAATGCTTTGACAATACAGTTCGTAATGTCTTTATGAAGTGCTATTAAAGTACATCATAGAGATGTTTTGCAGTCAGATGGTAAATATTAATAAATCATTTATAGTCTCTTCCGATTTAGAATGCTGCCATTATCTTCCTAGCCAATATTAACCAGTAGAAGTTAGTGATCTCCTTCTGCACTTGGTGATTGATTTATTTTGAGTTTTGGATTTAAAAATCTGTGCTGAAGCTGAAGTTTGGGAGAAAAACACATGAATTAGAAGAAAGTGAAAGAACAAGTGAAAGTAAAATATTCTTGTCCCGTATTCCCAATCTTAAGAAGGTTACCTGGACCAGATCTGTGACCAAGATGAATAAAATTTTAGACTGTATTTTATGTCTGGGAAGATTAAAAAATGGTTAATTCTCCTGCAATTAGGCAGGTAAAAAATACTGTGCGGACTATGAGAATTTTCTTTCATGATAACTGTACTATGTAGCATGTCCTACTTCTGCTTATACTTTTTAGCAGCACAATTGCAACTTAGAATTTTGTGCATTTTTTTTATAATATCTGCCAATTCTGATACATATATTTACATTTACTAAGAAAAAAACTTCTCTCAATGCCTACTACATAAAGAAAATCACTTAATTTCTTCCATACATAACAAATCAACTCAGAGCTTATTTTTACTGCAGGCTACTGCACTGAATTTATGAAACTGAAAAGGATCATTTATTTCACTTAATCATTTCCTACCCTAAATATTATTCATGTTAAACTTCTTTATTTCTTGCATTAAATATATGTTTTAATATTTAAAATTACTATTTAAAATAGTGCTTTAAACTCCTGAGAATGGATTCTAAGGCCTTCTGTTCCTCTTTTGTGCAGTGGGGACAAACAAGTCAACTCACTCTACTAGTCAACTCACCCTAGAAAGATGAGTTATTTGAGACAGAAAAGATTGTGGCAGAACACACAGCGCTGCAAATGTAGCAGTTGCCAAATGACACTGTGGGTCAACAGCCATTTAGCATATATTAAAGCAGAGCGTAGGCTGCTGGAGCCTATGCCAAGACCAATGAATAACTCTTGCTTGGATGAAGATGCCTGGCTCATTTGCAGCTCTTTTCAACCTCCTGTGCTTATGGCTTCAAATCACATCTAAGAATTTAGTACGCATTCAGTTTCTTTATAGTAAAAAGATGATCACCTTCACGGAATCATTTAAGAGATGGATCTGCGAAAACTGAAATTAAATAAAACATTAACATTAGTTTTATCAGCTATAAATTTTTTTCATACAAAATCAGATTTTAAAAAAGGCTAATGAAAAAATCCATCTGTTTGGAAATACAGAATGTTTTAGGCAAAAAAAATCCTTCTGATGCATTTTTACCCATAGTGCATAAGAAATTTCAAATCACATTTTCAAAAAATTTAAGTGTTTGATACTGAGGAACATGATACGAATATTCAGCACTAGCAGCTTCCCTTCAATATAACCTAAGAAATGAATATTATTGCTAGTCATTTTCTGATGAGACAGATTCAAATAAGGTTTTGTCAAAACTGAGACTTTTGGTAGGAAGCTTTTTAAGAAAGGTAAAAGTTCTGATCAAAACTAGAGTTAGAATCTGATTTCAGAGACCACTGATTAAAAGGGGCTGAGGAAAATTCACCTTCTGTATTAACACCACCAAATGCCCTCTACTTGTTTGAAATTTTCACGAGACGGACAACTTGGTGAGAAATGTAGCTCAAGGTGACTTTTTTTATTACCCTAAACAAATGACTAATAGAAAATTAACAGTTTAACTGTACTTTGCATATATAGAGTTGGAACCTGTTCCTGATTTTTTGGACTCTGGAAATCTGCGTGATACATGCAACTTCAGGTTTACCCAGATTTACCAACCTGCTTACAGGAAGATGTCTCTGTAGTAAGCAATCCACTTGACTGCCTTTACGTTCATCTCTACATGTCTCTGTAGTACAGCCAGATTCTCCATTCCTAGAACATTTAATAATGGTGCAGAAACAGACAAGTTTCTGTTCTACCACTTTTTGAAATTTAACGCATTCTGATGGGAACAATCTAACCAACAGAATGTCTGATATTCTGTGACAGATCTTAAACTAGTAGTTCCTCTGCAGGGGAAGAACCTCTCGCTCTAAAAGTAATGGCTTGTGTAAAGTTGGAACCAGTTTAAAAATTCTTGAAATATTTTATTGTATGGAAAACTTACTTTTTCACCATCTTTAACTCTGCTTTTTTATCTTATCTATATTAGTATATAAAATTGGAAATCTTCTGAATTCACAAAAGCAACCTAAATACTGGGAAAAACAAATTTATTTTATTTTTATTCTCTTTCTATAGGTTCTTCTTTAACCATAATCTCCATTAAATTCAATTGTAAAACCCCCAAAACTTCAGTAGATACCCTAACAGCAAATCTGTATGTAAATAACATATTATTTTAACAAATAATGTATACCTTGTATAATTTTATGGAGTTTTTGTTGTGTGCTCTGTTTCTTTTGAGCTCTCAATTAATTTTCCAGTTTAAAACAAAAGTTGCAGTATTTTTGATGGTAACCTATTTCCTCTTATTTTTGCAAACACTGTTTTAACACTTTAAATATCTTCCCAGATTCCCTTCAGGTATCATAGTATTTTAAATATATCTATTACATTAACAGTTCAACTAATACTATTAGAAGCACACTATACAAGCTACATTTTGCTCCTCCAATATTTCCATGGGTTATGGATTACGTTCTGGTAAAGCAATTCAAGATTACACCTTTGCAGTGACTGCTAACTTTAACCTTTATACTATTGACGTTAAAACATCAACTTTGAATCTAGCCCTTCGTGCAGGGTTTCATATATTTTACTAAGGACATCCAGGTACATTTTAAGACCACTTGCCAGTACTGTTAGTTTGGTTGCCATACTTTATGTCTATGCACTCATGTGGGTAAAAACATATACCCAGGACTTTTTGGGAATGAAAAAAGTGCTAGTGGGGGAAGTATTATGTTCCTTCAAGATTAACACAGCACTTGCTAATTTTTTGCACACAACATTCATCTCCTAGCGTTATATCACTTGTCAAGCCTTGAGATCTTCCATGGTCAGAACTTACATAATACGTCAAACATTTACAAAACTTCATTTTCTAAATACTTTTAGAATGAAAGATGTAGTACCATTCACGTGGTAAGAGTAGATAACCTAAAATATCTTACACAAATAGGTTCTCCAAAATGTAGCAGCTACTGGAAATCTGTCATAGTATGTAAATTTTTTAATAGACTTCCATTAAACTATTGTTACTTTTAAAAGTTTCTACTGATTTTAGTCTCATAAAGGGACAACATTGATATTGTTAAAAAGTGCTGTTCTCTGTTCTTTTTTTCTCAGTGAATTAGTTATTAGACTTCCATTTCTATAAGAAAAGAAATACTAAACATTTTTTTCATGCGTAGTCACATTATATTGGCTACTGACATTGCACCCTAATGCTGTCTTCCTATCTGTATTCATCTGTACTTTCTTCATCTTATACAGTGCTGTACCTCCTATGCTTCCCTTCTATCTTTCAAACTGAACTGTGAAGTCCTACGCATGCTTGCAGGTAAGTTCTATAGTAAGAGAAACAGAGGATGAATTTTATAATTATGTTTCTGTTGTTGTGAACTCCTACCATGTATGCGGTTTTGTCAGTAAAATTATTTTAATACATTTCACCATTTTTTAAATGCTGGTTGCTATTTTCTTAAGCATTTTAATATATACAGTTAATATGTGTAGAAATGGCAGACTACAGGGTATGAGATAATGCATTTTTTTAACCACATTAATTCTTTTTCTAGTAAGTGATGAATATTGTAGTAGCTTCATAACAGACAATTTACTTTAAAATTTGAACCAAGAACTATGGGATTTCATAGCAAAAACTATTATCAGAAAGCAGAGACTGAGTAGATTTTGTAGACAGCAACCTCGAGTCCCTCAGTATCAGATATTCTCTTCTTCTTCTATAATGTTTTATTTGTAAAATATCAAGCATAACAAGCTATGGATGTCCTGAATATTTTGTTTAATTTCCAAATGACTTACCATGCGTTGTACTCCATCATCAACTGGTCTTTCCCACTAAACACACAGCAAGATTTTTTGCTTCACATATTCTGAAATATCACATATTCTGAACATTACATTCCGTTCAATAAACAGATGCTGTTTGTGCATTAAACTATATTTCTTTTTGTCAAGTGGCCATCTTTAGAAATCACAGAATGATAAAAGAGCAGGGCTGGAAGGGACTTCAAGAAGTCGTGTAGTTCATCCACTGCCTAAAACAAGATTATATATACCTGCATTATTCATGACAGCAGTTAATCAATCCATTCTTAAAAACTATCAGAGATGGAAAATCTTGGAAACTCCCCAGGCAATCTTCTTCAGACTTTCACTATTTCTACTATTAGAATATTTTTCCCAAAGCCTAATCTGAATATTTCTGCTCCAGAATTTAAGCCCTTTACCTGCTATCCTCTCTGCCAAGGACATTGTGAATAGGTAGTTCTACTCCTGGAGGTGTAGATGCTTGTAGGTGGCTTTTTTCCTGGGTGAAGAAAGCCCGTTCTTTCAATCATGGTCATGTTTGGAGTATAGGCATCATTGGTTTTGTTCTCTAGATTGTCTTCAGCAGTGTGAACCTTCAGGTGCCATCCTTAGCACTCTGATGCCATAGCAGCAATGAGCAGGCATATTTTTTTAACAAGTCAGTTGGCCTGAATGTAGATGAAGTCCTGGAAGAGACTGGCAAGGTAAAGGGAAAGTCCAAAATGTGGAGACGAAGCAGGAACTCTGAGATGTCAGTTCTGCAACATAGGACTGGGGCTCTGGAAGCAGAGATGACATGTTGCAATCAGTTCAGGTGAAAATGCAGAGGTAATGCTATTTACCACTAGATCAAACAACTGTAAGAAAATGCAGATTTTAATGTTGTGTGAGTGAAAAGAGTTAATGCTAAGCCTTCTTACATGGAAGACATACTGGGCAAATTCCTGAACCTTTAGATGTCCACAGCAGATCTTTCAAGGTACCAGAATTGTTTATTGACTTATACATTAGGCACTTGAGCTGTGCCTACCTATGTTGAAATATAAAGCTGAATTCATGTTCAAGGTAACATGGATAGCTAATATATGCCTTTCACATATAGAATTCAATGAATACCTGACTGAGTGACTTAAGTAATTTTTTCAGATGACTGTATTCTGCACTTCTAAGTGCATCTATTTATCACATTTTTCTTACCTTAATCTCTTACTAGTGGAACATGATCTGGTTTTAAGTTGCATTACTGTTGTTTATCTATCCTTGGTCCCTCCTCTCCTAAAACCTTATAGTGCTGAAAAGACATTAAGTGTGTGCTGTTTGTAAAAAAGAAGCAGAACCATTCATTGAGGTGTGTTCTGCCTGTGATACCTTTTTGCTACCAAATGTGATAAAAGCAGTAGAGTGTGTTAAGGAGCCAATTTTTTTTCTACAAGACAACCTGTCATACAGACTGTCCGTCTTCAGTGTATGATAGTACAACTAATCATAGAATCATAGAATCATCTGGGTTGGAAGAGACCTCCAAGATCATCAAGTCCAACCCTTTGTCCAAGATCCTCATGATTAATAGATCATGGCACTAAGTGCCACATCCAGTCTTATTTTAAAAATCCACCACCTCTCTGGGCAGGCCATTCAAGTGTTCATGCTTTCCCTAATGCTGCACTTTTTGCCCATGGGTAATATTTTGCAACTAGCAATGAGACCACATTGCAGGATATGAAAACATATGAGAACATTTCAGGGACAGACTTCATTACACATCACCATGATTCTTACAACAAATTATATGTATTTTATGTAGTTCAGGTTACCATGGTAAATATTTTCTTCTTTGACAGAGAATAAAATTAAATAATGAAAAGAACACATGTAAAATTTGTCTTTAAGGAAAGCCACACTAACTTAAGCAACTCTATCTTAAGCTATGAAGTATGGCAATGTTTCGAAGTTTTACAGTAAATAACCCCCGATACTTCATTCTGTTAATCCAAAAACAAACAAAAAAATACAATAGACTTCCTTAAACATGCAAATTCCTCAAGTGCAATATAGTTGAAAGATGAGAATGTATAATGCAGCATACAAGCTTAGCTTGATTCAGCTAACACAGAGGCCACAAGTTCAGCATTCGCACTTTAAAATGAAAATTGCGGAGTAGTGTCACAGACTTCCATGCTTTTCCTTTCAATATTCATAATTACTACTCTTACCATTGACATTAACAGTTAGGCTAGGAACTCAAGACTTGAACATCCTTGTTTTATTACTTAAAGATGTATTACTACTGGCCAGAATGAATCTGTAAGCTAGCTCTTGCCTTGCTACAGCACCTGAAGGTAGTGTTGAAAAATTAACACAAGTACAGTCTCAGGGAACTGGATGTTAATCCCACAATTCAGCTTGAACAAATTACAGCTCCAGAAAAATGGTGAAAGCAACACTAAACCTTTTCTTTAAAGAAGAATTACTCTGTTTCAGTGCACACAGACATAGATATGTTTTAAAACCCAAAGTCTGAAAGGATTGACTGGTACATTGGAAGGTGGAACCTTTTTTCTTCTCTCTCTTCTGTTACGATTAAGAGATAATTGCTACCTACCTCATTTATTTCCAGTAAAGCAAGGAGCTTAGAGATCTGCAAAAAGAAACCATTTCATGCGCCCTCTTCTGTCTTGCCCAGCAGATGTACAATGGGGCTGTTCCTTATAATTTCACGGAATACTATCTCCTTGGAGACATTCCTGGTGCAGAGGGTAGCTTGCAATCCAAATATGCTGGGTACTGCACGATTCCTGCTAAGACAATCTCTCTTGATCAGATAAATAACAGGAGGTGACTTCCAAATAAAAGTACGTTTTCAGGGCGTTGCATCTAAATGTTTCAGGAAATAGTACCAGCTACTAAGAATTTTGCATAAATTTTAGGCAGTATTAGCAGCTTCTGGTACTGTTAACTACTGCACACTTCAGGGATAGCATTAATTGTGTTCACTTCAGGAAAGCATCACGTTCTTTGTGTCAGGACTAAAATGTAATTTCTGACTTTGAATAAAATGTAGAACAAAGGTCCTGATTGCAGTTTCTTAAAATCCATTTCTCAAATATCTCTGGTAAGTTTTCATGTTTATTACATTGCTTACATCAAAGTCTGATTTGTATATTTGTATTATGGATCCACTTAAGGTTTCTTCTGCAATTTTGTGTGACTAATACACCTTTTTTTTCTGCTGTTACATGTTGTGAGGAGCTGTTTTGTAGTACCGGCAGAAACCATTCTTTGTCCATGAATGTAGTTGGACTTCAGCAATGGATGAAGCTATACTTATAGAGCTTGGAAAAACAGTGCCTTTTTTTGGTTTTGTGTCTTTTTGGTTGGGAAATGTAAATTCACTATGCTCATTAACATTGTATTCAGGTCTATGTTAATGAGGTATTAATGCCTCTAGTTGGTAAGAATGTTCCAGAGAGTTTATTTTCCTGTATTTGATGGAAACAAGGGAAAGTACTTCTGCAATTATTACTATATTGTATGATCTAAAAATATTCTTTAATTTATCACCCCCAAACAAGTCATTTTTGAGCTTAACCAGTTTACTTTCACTTCATTCCCTGGGTTTTAAAAAAGAAGGAGTTATTAACGAATTCAAAGAATATCATCAATTGTTAAACTCTTAAGTCTTTCACAGCAAACTTAAAGTCTAAACAATAAAAACAGATAAATAGAGGAAACGTCAAACTGAATTCTGGGTAATGATCAGATCAGCATGCTTTTATACAATTTCCATCACTTTGAATTTTAAATCACCTTTTAAAGGGCACTAAAGCATTCTTGCAAATTAGTCTGCACTCCAATTAATGCACCCAACATGACAATAAGACAAGTTTCAGCTTGGCTAAGCAGACCAGTCAACCAGGAGGATGTGACTTGAGGACTTGCAGAGCCTGGGCCTCCACCTTTTTTTCCTCTCTCTTCACAGAAGCTTAGGTCCAATTAGGCCAGTTAATCTGCCTAAAACCATTGGAAAGGAAGGATTTCTCTAATAAAGATGAAGCATAGTCTGAGAGGACATACAAATTAAGTCTACTTTTTTTCAAAAGACAGAAAATTCCAAGATTTCCCTCATCAATATATCTTAAAGAGGTACTTCTTTTGGTTGAGACTAAAACTTTTATACCAGAGGGATTTTGACTTTAAGAGATCTTTCTATGACACTTATTAACATGTAAAAGATTTCTCTTTTTTCTATTTATTTTTCATACTGTGCTCATTTTTGACATCCATTAAATTTTATAAGACTAGACTGGAAGCGGTAGTGATGAGAAATGCCAGGTCGCATTACAAAAAAAATGTTCATAAATAGAAATGACTTTGTGTTCTTCAATCAAGAAGTAAATAATACTTGCATGAATATATAGGTATTTGAGTAGCCTAATCTGTAATTTTGTAAAGGAAAACTGAAGGAGGCTGAAAAATTATAAATACATGCTCATATATGAAACACATTTTAACAAGTTGAAACATAATATTCTTGGAGACTGGATAAACCATTTCACGCAGTATTTATCTCACCCATATAAAAAAACCTCAAAGCAGTAAACAGCCTCAGTCCTCTTTGTCATTATGAGATGGGACACATGGGAAATAACGTTGTACACTCACAGCACACTGCTGGACCTTTACCACTTCTATTCTACTTCATTTATGTTATTTGAATCAACTGTCTACATTAAAATCTAAGATGTCTTATTTCAACAAAAGCAGATGAGAAACTTCCAGTCAGATAAAAAAAAAACCCTACTGGTTGTGTAATTTCTCCTCAGAGAGATCATGCTTCTCTTGACTGTGCTGGTTTTTTGTATCTTGAACCACAGTTTGAGGTGTGGGGGAGAAGATTCAGCGCCTCTAGTTCACCCACAGCATTTAATATATTGCAGCCAAAGATACTAGTTAAGATACTAGTTTGAGTTTCTGTGGTAAAATTTTAGACTGCTCAGAAATGAGTGGAAGGATTACAAAACCAAAAATATAGAAAAGGCCTGAAACTTTTTTTAATTAAAATAGTGATTAGATATTTAACGATACTGAAGACAACTTTATGTTCTCAACATCTAGAGTGAAACTTCTCTTGTTTACCTTGGCAAGAAAAGGTGGTGCCACTTTTTCACTAGCCCTTTTTAAGAAATTTCTAATCAATTTCCTTGGAGTACTTGGCTCTCTCATAAATTCTACTCAGAAACCTGCAAAAGTTTCTTCTTTTTCAGTACAAACACTCTAAGGAAAGCATTCTGTTCAAAATAAACCTGTAGATTTTCCACTCTTCTTTTTGTTGTTATTCAACACAAAAGCAAAAGGCAATGTTTATAATAGACCACTTATTTTATTGTCATACATATTGTGTAACTTCTATTGATATTCCATCCCACCTCTCTGTCCTAATGTCAAGAGGCAATTCAGAGCATGTTACCATTTTAGCAAATAAGTCAGTTGACTAATTAGTTGGCCAAACACTGACTTCACCACAGTTTAGCCTAATCCCAACTCTTAAGAGCCATGTTGAGAAGCCAGTTTCTCCACCTACCATCTGAAGATAGTGGGTCTAAGCTTAATTGAAATATTTCAATGGAAGGGACACTTGAATGGCATTGGTAAACTACTTTTTACCGGTTCAGCTACACTTCAACAACTTACTGCTTTTGTTTGAAGTAGCCTCAGCATAGCTGATAAGAGAGGTTAGTGTAGTACTGCTGATTTACATAATCCTTTATAACTGCAGAGTTTATATTATAAAAAAATACACAGACAGGCCAGACCCTATAAAATACTTCCCTGTATCAAAGGGTACTGTTTGTTAATCCCTGGGATTCCCCATCCCAGGGTGCCAGCTATGTCAGTTTTTCTTCTTGATTCATGGGTTCGCTTGGGTGTGCTTGTATTTTTTTTAATTCCACTTTTCTTTCACACTTTATTCAGCTAAGAGTTTTCTTTGAAATAATGGCTGAGCAGCCACAAAGAGGTACAAATGCTGCAAATAAGAGGACATTGAGGAAGCACTTCTTAGATTTAGCAAGTAAATTTTGGATATAGTAGTTGAAACATAGGAATAAGAAAATATACTGGGAAAGGAAATTATCAACGTAAATGAACAAGAAAAGTGAAAATAAGAAAGCATTGCAAGAAAAACTGAGTAAAAAGCTAGCAAAAACCAATATTATATCACAGGTAGCAGAAGAAAAAATAAAGATAAAAAAGTATTAAGTGTAATCAATTAGTAGTTTTAATTTGATATTGTTATTTAAATGTCATTTAAATACATGCCATTTATCAAGGCATTCAAGTATACTTGAATTTGCCACACCTTTTGCAGTCTGCAAAAGAGAGATCAATATCATTCTCCAGAGGGGAGAAAGGATGATAAGTATGGCTCAGAGTGTGATATTACTGAATAAAGTCTCATTTCATCAAAAAACTTTTCAATGCCCATTTGAAGCTCAGTAATCTGCTATGCTTTGCAGAGATTATTTCTATATTCTTAGTAATACTCTATATACCATTAAAGCATAGACTACCAAAATATTGGGTTTCATTTTTTTATTCACTTCTTCTCCAATCCATTCTACTTCCATAGGATCCCAAGTGAAGTGATATGATACTGAGTAGGGTAGGGATGCTACAATGTCAGCCTAGGTGTTAGTCTCCAAATTGCCTATTATTTGCTTGTCTTGCATTCTCTAATAATTTCTCTATACTAACTGATCTTTTCTCCACAGGAAAAAAAAAAGAAGGAAACAAACCCAAAAAGTGAAAAGGATGATACAGTTATCAGTTATGCTGGTCTTTGTTTTTCTATTCAGAGTCAGGGATAGAACAATGTTAAATAAAATCATGCATTAGTCTATGAGAAACAAGACTAGCAACTAGCAGAGGCCTAGTTGTCAAAACAGTTCATGGACAACTAGGGAAACCAGATATAGCTGTGCAGTTACAGGATCTGAGCAAGGCACCTGCTATACAATATGTGGTGGTCTAACAGAAGATTTGTTTGAAAAAATGAATGGAAGGCCAAAAAAGAAAAACTTGGAACTGCCACAAATATACCTAATTACAAATAGGAACTATTGCACAAAATGGAATTAATTTTTTTTGATAGATCAAAACATTCTCCTGCAATAAAAAGGAACTATTCTCCTATAAATTTAAATAGCCTAACTGAATCGTACTAGGGAATAGCACGAGTACTGTAAGACAAAATTGAAATAACACAGGAGGTGTTATAAGCTTTGCCAGGTGCATCAGCTAGTACAAGCATGATATACAAATGCAACTGTCAACTAATGAAAAAAATTTACAGCATGGCAAAAAGAAGCTAAATATAATCTAAAAACATTAAGTAATAACTGACAAATAATATTTTGCATGTATGTTAACTAAGTTCCGTGTACATTTATGAATAAAATGGCTGGCATCAAGTATCAGTTCCCATTCAAGAAGAGGCTGCTACATTTTCTCGAGCACATCTTCCACAGTGTTTCGTGCTCAGTGATCTGGGCACAAGCCTCCAAGGTTGGAGATGACTCTTTCGGTTGGTCAGGATGGAAAACTAAGAAAAGCAAGAAAGCAAATCAGCAAAGAGTTGCTGAATATATCCATTTTATCTTTACTTAAAAGAAAATAATTCAATTAAAGAGTATTTTCTTCTGAAACACCTCACAGATTTTGATAAAACAGCATTTAGTTCAGAAATTTATGAAGTGTAGGAACGCTGGATGAAAACAAGGCAGGATGACTCATCTTATAGGCTACAGAACTGCTCTAAGCATTCATTGGGCTGAATAAAGCTGATAAGAGAAAAAGTGCTAACTCACTTCAATCTGAGAAAATCACAACAGAAAGGCTGTATTACAGCCTATGAAAAGGTTTAAAAAAAGGAGCTCTGCAAAAATCAAATCTCTAAGCAAGAGGCTGATGACATAGTACACAGTTAAGCTGGAAGAGAATGTTGATGTGTTCGCACGTAAATAACATAGTTTTTATTCTTGACATTCTCTCTGTATTATATGTATATCTGCTAAATTACATGCTGCTGTAGATTTATAAAGTGAAGAAATTTGGTATAACCCATCACAAAAGGATTAGTAGTGTCTGAGAAATAAATCCTACCCTAAATAGTGTTTTTCATTTTTAACCCAAACAAACTTACATTTCAGGTGGTCACATTGGTACTGAAAGACTATTTTGGTTATGAGACTAGGAAATTACAGCAGCGACTGTATCATAATGGAGTAAGATAAAATTATAAAAAATTTCTATTTAAAGTGAAAAATACTTTGCAAGTAATTATTCTCAGCTTGCAAATGGTGTCTCTCTATAACCAACCAAGCATATAACAAGAAGATGAAGACGAGGCTTATTTTCACTTCATTTCACTTCTTTGTAATTGACAAGCTCTCTCTCACTGGGTGTCAACCTTAAAAGATGACAAATCCTAAATCTTATAGGACTGAATTCAATAGTTCACCTTGCTAAACTGTTTGCAGATTAATCTACATTTTCAAATGAATCAGGCATGAAATATAAAATGACATCTATATTACAAAAATACTAATTTGCTTGTCTTTTTTAAGCATCCAAAGTAGTTTTAGGATAATCAGATTGTTAAGAAAATGCATAGAAATATATAAATGAACAATATTGCCCATTTCACAAGTTTACTTTTTGTTTTCCTCTTATATTCCAGTGTGCATTCATTTCCTTATTAAAAATATACCTATTCTGCATTTGATGCAGTGTGGTAGCTATACTTAACTGCAATAAACAAAACACATGAAAGATGTGATGGTGAAAGGGCTAAACAAACAAACCAACAAATATAAAAATACTTTTGGAGTTAAATTTTCCTGTTGTCCCGCACTGTTGCACTATTTCCCGTTGTGACTCTTCCCTTATGCAAGTTTGCTATTGGAACTGCTACAACCAGGCCGATTCTGAGAAAATCAAAAGCATTGAATAAATAATATGAACATAGCCCTCTATCAGCTGTGTTCTTTTTCTGGCACATTTGGCTACTTAAGCCATCATCATGGCACAACTTTCCCTTTTAACTAACAGAAAACACACAAAAGCAAATCGATTCCTAAACTTAGAGTTGTTTTTATTTCTACTCACAAAAAGTAATGCAAATGGAGCTTTTCAGTCAAGATGGGGAGCAGTTGCAAAGCTGCTTAGAACTAGATATTGACAAAATTATGTATCTCAGTAAGAAGATCAAAATTAGCCCAGCTCTCTCTTACAGAATTGTTACACCAGCATCATGCATCTGAGCTTCCCTTTGTTTCTGCATTCTTGATCCACTGATTTTCCATTCAAAACAGGAACCGTATGCATTGTACTGTTGCTTCAAAGGACTGTTCCTTTTACCTGCTTAGGGACCAGTTTTCTGATCAGTATTTTCTGCCTCTATTTAGTGAATCAAATTATAACAATTAGATGACTATTCTGACACAAAATATTGTCTTTTAAAAGTAAAATGAATAAAATAAATCATTTATAGGATAGCTTATAAAACATTTTCTTCTTGTTTATTTAATTTTAAAACAGGACATGAATTGTATTTTCTCAAAAACTTTGAAAAGCATTCCAAAATGCCTAACAAAAAAAAAAAAAAAACACAAAAAACTTACCAGTTAAGATTTAGGGTTTCTCATTAGATATTTTTTGGTTTTGCTCATGGCTCTTTCACACCAGTAATCTATGCTTCCGTTGTTCACAATAGAGTATTTTTGTCTATGCCTGTAATGCATCAACTATTTAAAACTTAAAAGGCATATTGTAGTGTCATGCAGCATTCTCGAAATGAAGGATGTGTGATTGAATGAATGATCTTGGAACAGATACTGTTTGATTATTATCGCATGTTTTTCATATAGATATCCATTCTGACTACAAATTTTGTCTCAAAAATAGCTTCACTAACTTTTTTGCAGCTGAGCTCCCTTGTAGTTAGTACCTGTTTATTAAATATTCCAGCTATTTCCCTCAGCAAATGCAAAGTCACAAAAAGCTAGCGCTGCTGTTCAAAACAGAATTGTGAACACATTCAGAGAAATGTATGTACAGAAAGCTGAAGTCAAGAATCCTTTACACTTCTATTTCTATTCTCCACTGAAAGGAACAATAAGAAGGCATTGAGCACAGGACTTCTAAATATTTACTAATGAAATCTGATTTAGGTCAGAATAAACCTTCAATTTTGTCCTTTTCAACAAGAAGGTCTTACAAGTCTTGTTCCCAGCAGACGTTGATCACATCATACTTAATATCATCTGCTTTTAATTATGATTAAAATATAGCAACTTTGGCAACCACTTCCTGTGTGTAACAAAGTTAAGGGCAGATATAGACAGATATAGAGGGATATGTCAGCTGTCTATGCTCATCTCATCTGCAGTTATCTTGCATAAACTAATCTTCATAGCCTTTTTTCTTTCAAAACGTATGAACAGATCAGTTCTTTTCCTCTCCAGCCCCTCTGCTTTTTCTGTCTCACTACTTCACAAACCTTTGGATTCGTTCATCCCCACCAAATTAATTTATATCCATCACTTTTGTGCATCTTCTTTCATGTTTTTTTTTTGTGGTATAACAGTAGGATTGAGTCTAAGAGATTTTAGAGACATTCTATCAGTCACTTTATCATCAGATGCTTATTAACCCTGTATCTGGTCTTCAGTGTACCAGTATCAAAAGCCATCTTGATGTCCAAGCAGATTATGTTTGTTGCTTCACCCCTGTCAGCTCTCATTGTCACCTCCTCAAACAAGTTAATAGCATTTGACAAGCATGGCTTCCCCTTTATAAATGTCTTGGTTGTCTTTGACCAGTTTGCACCTGTCCAAGGGTTCTCCTATTTTGTTCCTAATCAATGACCCTAGAATTTCTCCCAGTTCCCTTTGGTGTCTATACGCTGAAATGTTCTGTTCACTCAGCCTCTAGCTTGAGAATCTTACTCTAAAATGATGAAATGTTGTTTTTTCAGAGTATAGCATCACTAACATATATGTGCATATGCATTTATAGCAACCATTGCCTTAACATTCCATAATACAAAAAGTGCTTATTTCATGTGCAAGGAAGAAATATTATGTGTCAACTTTCCAGAGAAGGAAGAGAGTAGCTCTATAAAGGAGACGGTAAATCACATCTTCTATGCCTGAATCACTGAACTGTCCTGTCACTGTAAATCCTTGTTATTTGGAAGAGACAACTTTGAAAATATTCCCTATGTCTAATGCAGTAGGTAGTGGACAACTTCTAGGAAGCTGAATAAAATATTTTGTGTCCAAAATACAACTATTGAAAAAAATGCTTATTCCTGTTTACTGGTTTCTCAAGCTTTGGCAGATCTTGCAGAAATGTATTTTATTGTATGTTAAAAAGGCTCAAGTTCTCATTTTTCCTGAGGGCCACCTCATTTGCAGTGTATGAAATTAAACTTTTAACAGAACAATGAACTTAATAGTGTCTTCATTGTATAGGTGGAGATAAAACATGCTAAAGAAATTCTGCAAGTCTGAGTTTCAGAATTAGCAGTGCCAGTGTCATCCTGTGTTGTTACAACTCGTATGAAGACAAAAACACTGAAAAAAACTTAAATGTTCAGCTCATTTACGTGATAACAAGCAGTTATTGTCCCCCTTTTTTTTGTCATACTGCATTTCAAGTTATACAAGAAAACTTTCTGACAAAGTGACATTCAAATGGTATTTGTGCCAATTTTAACTCCTTCATTGTTACTCCTTTTAATCTCAGCCAAAATTTCTTGCCAATCACATTGGAAATAATAAATTGGAGATGGAATCAGATATTTCTTTGACTCAATGTACAGAGAATACAAAAGGGTGCATTTCTGTTCCATGCCTCTTCAGGCAACACTGAGTCTAAAAGATTTCTCCATGCTATGACGTATCTTAAATAAAAAGTCATATCCATTAATATTTTTTAATGTCCCTGTAGCCTGTATTTCTTCTAGCTTTATGTCTTTTCCTCCATGATCCAAGAAAGTCTCAAGATTTTTTTTTTTAAATAACCTCTAGAGGATTTGTGCCTAGTATCACTTAAAGAAGTAGTGACTCTTGATATGTTGTAAAGCCTGTCTGATGAGAAAGAGCAAGGAAGTAAGAGCAATTGCACTCACTTGAAATAGTCTCCCAGAAAACAACTAACCTCCATCTACTTTTCTAAAGAGCACTGGTTCACTTTCTCATCCTCCAGACAGGCAAGGAAGTAGGATTTTAGACCTAAAAGGCTGTCTTAACAATGTGTTATTCCTATACCAGACTCTAAATGCAATTTAGGAAGACCTGCTACCACCTATTTAGATTATTTTAGAACTTTCTAGAAGAGTGTAAATTACACTAAAGGCTACACTAGACCACATCTATGATTAAGTCACTTCCGTTATTCTCAGTGTATTAATTCACTTTCCCTTCTTGTACAGTGGTAAACAGTGTGGTATTCTTTGTGAAGGAAAAGGATGCTTATTCTTCTAGGACATCTTGCTGGTCTTCTGTTTCTGTCATAACTCTTCTATTTCTAGCCAGAAAAAAATATTTCAGTAACATCCGAAGTATTAAAAATTAACTGTCATGGTCAGAAGGCACAGAAAATTTTGCACACAGAGACTAAAGTTTCAGGTGTTTGAGAAACAGTCTAGACAGTAAAAATTACCTATGCAGGTTTTAGCCAGCCATAGCACTACCATGAAAGGCTACAGATCTTGCAGAAGCAGCATCTGCTATATCAGTTCCTTGTACTTTCTCTGCTGTGAGCACCAGCCTTGAGACTGACTTCGTCAGATTTTGTCGAAGTCAGTGATCAGCTGAGAATGATATCTTAAAGTCAGGTTACCAAAATCATGTGACGAGTACTTTTTGAAAAAAAAAGGCATTCTTGTGGCCTATCATTCCTCCAACAGAAGAAGATAATTTCTTCTTTATGACAATAACCCTTTGTTACAGAAACTAATAAACAGTCCAAATGAGTAGATGATCTTATTCTAGGGTACAAAAAGATTTAAAAGGGGAAGATGATAATCAGAAACCTGTAACAGCTCATTTGTAGTAAGTTTTCCGTACATGGTGCAAAGACATGTTTATATCAATAGGACAGCATCATATTTGATTAGACTGTCTCTTGTTCTCTGATACTATACAACAATGGATCTCTCTACTAGTTCAAAAGCTCCGTAAGATCTACATAACATTTATTCAGGAATGCTAAAGCAAATATGGTTTATGTTCTTACCAATGCATAGCTGAATGCATGGTGACATAATAGGATATCACGTTTTAAACAATTCAGAGGCTCTCAAAACCAAAATGAGTTCAAAATTAGTCATACATGTTGCATGGTACTAAAGATCATATTGTCAAAGGAATTTGTTAAACCTTAGGTTCTGTTCTAATTCGTCCTATATACTGCAATCTCTCATTTGTGATCTGAGATTGCAGAGAATATGTTGCATATTTTTGTGTTCCCTTTTTTTTGACCAATTGCCCTTCCTTTGGTAGTATTACTATTCCAGCAACAATTCCCTTTAATAATCAGTACAGAAATAAATCAGAGGAGCTTTAGTCTCAGTTTCCTTGACAGTTTTCTGTCTTTCCTTTTAGCTCCTGAACACTTTAAATCACATCAGTAAATATTAAAAAAGAAATACTGAATTTTTAAAAATTGTATTGCTTATATACAGAGGAATTCCCTTAAGAGATACATTTTTTGGGTGATATGGAAATGTAATGGCTCATTTTCACCATTAAAGATTAAGAAATAACTCTCAATGAAAGAACAGTTTTGCTCTGAATTTTTAAGTGCTTGTTGCAAAGACTGAAAGAATTAGACCTGCTCAATGAAACAGTTACACAAACCGTTTAACATTGATGAAACAACAGCAAATGTTTAATTCAGCATCATCTGTGAAGCACTTAGTTTTTTTTCTGCTAAATATTTAACTGAGTCAAATAAAGAAACTCTAACACACTGCCCCCTACTGTCAATTACAAGAAGTTTGCAAGTATTTTTGTCTTTGAAGATCAGATTGACTACATATAGTAATATTAAAGAAACCCACACATTCTCATAGGTCCAGTCATGGTCATGTAATCACCTCTGAAAAATATTAACCAGATTCTAACTGTTGGTGAAAATCAGAATTGCTTGAAAGTGAACAAAATTAGGGGGAAAAAATGAAAAGAAAGATTAGTATATGAAGTTTTTATGTGATCTTAACAACTAGAGATAAAGCACCAAGGAACTATGTAAAGTCAATAACTATACATGTTCAAGGCCTGTCCTAGTGTAATGTGACAATAATATTTACTGGACTTTATACATACAATCATAGAATCATTTGGCTGGAAAAGACCTTTGAGATCATTGAGTCCAACCATACCTGTCCACTACTAAATCATATCCTTAAGTGTTTCATCTACCCATCTTTTGAATACGGCAAGGTATGGGGATTGAACCACCTATCTGGGCAGCAGTGCCAGTGCCTGGCAGCCCTTTTTGTGAAGAAACTAATGTCTAATCTAAACCTCCCCTAATGCGACTTGAGGCCACTTCCTCTCGTCCTATCACCTGTCGATTGGGAAAACAGACCAACACCTCACTACAACCTCCTTTCAGGTAGTTGTAAACAGTGGTAAGGTTGCCCCTCAGCCTCCTCTTCTCCAGGCTAAACAACCTCATTTCCCTCAGCCACTCCTAAGATTTTTTTCTCCAACCCTCTCACCAGCTTCGTTGTTCTTCTCTACACACGCTCCAGCACCTCAATGTCTTTCTTGTAGTGAGGGGCCCAGAACTGAACTCAGTACTTGAGGTGTGGCCTCACCAGTGCCGAGTACAGGAGCACAATATCTTCTCTGGTCCTGCTGGCCACACTGTTTCTGATACAGGCCAAGATGCCATCGGCCCTCTTGGCCACCCGGGCCCACTGCTGGCTCATATTCAGCCGGCTGTCAATCAACCCAAGTCCTTCTCCTCCAGGCAACTTTCCAGCCATTCTTCCCCAAGCCTGTAACGCTGCATGGGGTTGTTGTGTCCCAGGCACAGGACTCGGCACTTGGCCTTGTTAAAGGTCATATTACAACACAATTACATAGATCCCAATTCCACACAAAAAGTTTATTACAATTACAGCAGTGAAACAACAGAAGAAGGAATGGATAATTTGAAATTTTGAATTTCAGAATTTAAATTCAGATTGTTCATGTGTAAGCAGAAATGTATGCAATAACACATAACGCTATAAGATGAGCCATTATAACTTTTTCCTCTTTCATCAGAAAATGTAGAGTATATATTGATACCCACCAACAAAAAGAAAAATACTTGCAAAATACGACAGTCCAGTAACTTAAAACACAACAACAATATTCATAGAAATTTATGAAACACTTAAAATGCAGAAAAGCAAAGCTGTTAAATAATCATCATTTGTATTAGAAAAAAATTTGAATCTTGTTTTTAATTGTCTCTTTACAGGAATTAATGGGGTCATACCATGCAAGATGCAAATAATCAAGCAGTGTGAAACATGTTTTGTTCAGGGTTTTCTTATTCTATAAACTCAGAAGGTAAGAAGAGCTACCTAATATGTTGCAAAGGCAATTAAAAACACACAGGCTTTGTGTAGGATGAAGGACCAGATAAATTTTTTTTAGGTTCAGAATCTAAGTACTTCTAGATTCACAAGAAATTTGATGAATTTTTGCGTTTGACATTTACATGGAGAGTTGTAAAATTTGGGGGGAGATTTAAGAGTATCTAGACTTTTTTGTTTCAGCATGGATAATAAGATTTTTCCCTTATGTTCTATTGCATTTCACAAGCATGCATTAATTAATACTATAGAAAACAATCAAACCAGCTTTACTCTATGAGAAACATGGCAATACTCAATTTTTAGCAGGTTCTTACAAAAGCTGATTTAAAACATGCACTTTTATTTCTGTTGTTCCTGTAGGTGATCTCTGCAGAACATCTACTGATTTTCTTTCAAAATGTTATTGAACCACTGGGGTTATTTGTTATATTTTCATTTATTATAGTGTCAAATTATTTCAGCATTGTCCTGTGAATAATAGGCAATCAGGGATGAAAGTTTTCAAAATTGCAGCCCTCTAGATGTTACAATTATATCAATTACAAACCCAGAATAAACAGTTTTTAATCACATCAAACATTTCTGCTACATTATACTATACAATTCTGTTATGATGGAAATCTAAAGTCCATAGAGTACTTCAAGAAAAAATACTACCATTTGTACCAAACTCCCGCTTAGCCTGATTAATAAACTGAAGCTCAGAAAATGATATGCATGAAAACATCTGTTCTTGCCAATAATGACATTATATTTTCAATTTTAGGACTAATACAGTGTCAATCTAAACAATATTTAAGTACATTATCTAAATACAATGACAGTAACATGACATAAAACAAAATGTACCACATCCAGGAAGAATTAAAAGTAAACAACACTGAGAGGAAGGCAATTGTTTCTGTGCTGCAGCTGGTGATGAACCGTTGCCATCAGGAAGAGGAATGTGAGGCACAGCAAAAGAGTACTGCCCATTTATGCCATGCAGATGCACTGAAAAGTAAACCAGAAATTGAATATAACCCAATGAGATGGCTTTGACAGTAGCAGTATTTTACACATGGGCAGACAAAGCCAACAGAACAGAACTGTTGGAAAAAGTATATTTGACAAAGCCCCATTCATAGTCTATAAGATGACATTCTAAAAGTTTTATCAATGTAGGTAACCATGTATATGAATCACTGAATAACACTGACCATTTTCAAAAACATAGCTCCAGAGATGTAACCAACCATATACCCAGTTGCATCAAAAGAAGCATTGACAGAAAGTTGAGGGAAGAGATTCTGTCCCTCTACTCTGCTCTTTTGAGACCACACCTGGTATACTGCATCAGCTCTGGGCCCCTCAGCACAGGAAAGACATGGACGTGTTGCAGCGGGTCAAGAGGAGGGCCACAAAAAAGATCAAAGGCCTGGAACACCTGCCCTATGAAAAGAGACTGGGACAGGTGGAGTTGTTTAACCTGGGGAAGAGAAAACTCTGCGGTGACCTTATTGCAGCCTTTCAATATTTAAAGGGGGCTGATGGGGGGAAGAGATGGGGGAAAACCTTTTAACAGGGCCTGTAGCAACAGGACAAGGGGTAATGGCTTTAAACTAAAAGAGGAGAAGTTTAGACTAGATATTAGGAAGACATTTTTTTTCACTGAGGGTGGCGACACACAGGCACAGGTTGCCCAGAGAGGTGGCAGATGCCCCATCCCTGGAAACATTCAAGGTCGGGTTGGATGGGACTTTGAGCAACCTGATCTAGTTGAAGATGTCCCTGCGCACTGCTGAGGGGTTGGGCTAGATGACCTACATGGTTCTTTCCCATCCAAACCATTCTATGATTCTATGATTCTATGCAATGTCAAAGGTTATGTCTTGCTATTTTTTTAATTATCTGGCTAAATAAAAGTCTGAATTTTAAATATGCGGATCCATGATGGGACAGGTGGGAGGCATGGGTGGTTGAAGTTTTTTTTCCTTGGGTATAGTGTATTTTCATAAAAGGACATCACAATTTTCATTTATCACTGTTGTTCTTATTTATGTATATGCAGAAAACAGCTTCATCTGTGATCTGTAATAGTGACACCAATGACAAACACTTGTAATAGGTAGCAGTGAAACACAGTAGAAAGCAGTGAAGTCAAAATAATTCCTTATTTTATTTAAAGATCATGGTGAACACTGAGATTTCCAGTTTGGGAAATATTGAAAGACATTGGCAAACCAAAATACTTCATATATATGTAATGGAAATTGCACTTTACTTTTCACTCCTTAGAAATGTGCATTTGTGAGCAGACAAACTGAACAGGATAATTTACTATATCCTTTGAGTCCAAAGCTATAATGATGCAAGAAACATTGATAACTGTAAGAGAAAAGGGGAAATTCATGTCAGCAGGATGTCTGTAACAGGTGGATTTAGCTACATACTTGCAAATCTAAGAATACATATAACAGAATTGTATACTCACAAACACCCAGAACAATAATCAGAGTAGAGACTCAAGGAAGCAGCAGCTGACTGTGGTTATACATCCACATAATCTGTTCACATTGTGCCAATACAGATTAGAAGATTGCAGAGATGCACAAAGTGCATAGTTCACACTCTGATTGACTATGCTATGATTCAGGATATAGTTTCAATTTACCTAAACTGTAAAAAAACAAAGAAAAAATGAATTGTACTATCATACACTCCTTCATATATTCAGACATTGAAAAGACAGGGATAGCTGAGAAAGTATTCAGCTCACAAGCTGAAAAAATGATGATGTGTGTAAGACTGCTTAAGTTCTCTAGGATTCTGGATATTACTAACATATATATACCCAAGTGCCAAAGCAAGGAAGATAAAAATAATTCTAAGCCTTCTTAATTTGCATTGATTTTTTTATCAGGTATCTAGGTGAACAAATGTTTAATGCATTTTACCAAAAGAACTGTAGTCCTTCGACTATACCACCAAGGCAAGAACACTAAAATTTACATAGCACTTAAGTGTTGCACTGGGAAAAAGAAATGCTTCTGTAAAACTACATTTTCCAGACATGTTCCTTACCACCTTCTTATATATGTGTGTCATTGAATTGATCAACAATGAGTTCCCTCATTTGTCTCTAGCAGATGTAGAACATGATAGGGCTGTCCCAGTCAATACCTCCTCCAGACTGACTACCAGTGTCCACAGGAAAACTCTTTCAGCTGACATTTATTACATACCAAATTAATTCAGAAAACCTTCTGATAAATATCTATGGTTCAGACACCAGTACTGGCACTCACTGAGTGATGTCACCATCCTCTTGGATGGAGTTCGTATGAATCAATGTTTTAAAGCATAGAATATTTCAAGTCTGAGTTTAAATCAATGATTTGTGTATTTGTGAGAAAGAGACACCAATAGTCTGGGGAACCAATGCTTTCATAAGATGGTACTCACAGGCATCACTCACGCATTTTACAGCCTGTACTTCTTTTTAGATATGTTTTGGACTTGTAGTTTCATATTTTATGTAATTCTTCCTAATTCAGATCTGGGCAAAGATTATTTCTTACAGGTTTTTCATGCCTAGTTTGTTGCGGGTTTTTTTTAACCTAAATACTCTTCCAAAATCCTGAATTTGGAATAATTTTTGAAGACCTTTCTAGAAAGAAAGTTCTGGAAGAACTTTTTTTATTCTCTATTGGAGTTTCTAGAAAGATACAGAAAAGTGTCTCCAGTATCTAAAGTACTGGTTGTCTTTACCTTAGAATTAAAAATACCCCATCTCTTTAACTATTTAATTGATTTGCAAAATTATTTCTTTTCACTTTACTACCCAGACAGATTTTTAGAGGTAATTATGCCATGTCTTAAATAGACTTTCATACATTATATTGACAAGTAGAAGAGGAGAATGAGAAGAATAAAATTGTAGATATGAAATACAGACAATACTTCATAGTGTAAAGATAGGCAACTGCACTATAACAGTTAAATCGTAGAGAGACATACTCAGCATATACTTCCTTACTAAGAGAGAGGCTGAAACTGAAATATTACCATATAGTTTCCAGATAAAAATGGATAAACTAATCCTACTGTATGTAAGAGATATTTAAACTTGCTAGTTACATTGCTCTCTGACAAAACCTCTCTCTAAGTGAAAAAAGGAATTTCCAAAATTGTCATTCTCTAAATTGCCCTTGGCCAAAAAAATATCCTATTTAACAGTGACCTGCAGCTTAATATGTTTGTTCTTGCCAGGACGGCACTCTTTCCAATGAAATACACTTTTTCTAATTTTTGGGGGACTATCTTAAACCCCTCTTCTCTTATTCTTCCTCTTAAAAGTGTAAGAATAACTGTGCCCATGGTTTTAGGAGTTCTTTAGAATTTGCAGCCAATTAAATGTTGCAGGTTCCTTTTTTTACTCACTGTCTACACCCATCATCCAACAACTACAGTAAAAATAGGAATAATGCAATAGCTATTTTCAATAACCCCCTTGCAGCTAATGTTAAAACTCCTAATAACTTATACACATATCTTGAAAGACGCATAGTCAACTTTGGCATTTACAGAGGTATATTATCTGAAAAAAATTGTATCTTTAAAAGCAGCAAGTCCAAAACGAAACACAACTGCCAAATACCTACTAGGTTTTGAAGAGAAAAAGGGTTTGTATGATAATGATAAAATAAAAATACTCCCAAGCTAAATTTTCCCCATAGATGCTGTAAATCTTGTACAAAATCCAATGGGAGTGGGACATGAGTATACAAGTAAAAAAATTTACCCCCGTGCTTCTGTAATAGAAAATTGAGATGGTTAAAAATGGCATACAAAAGATGAATTAATTTCTAAGGAAATAAATTAGATTTGAAATTACTATCGGAACATATGCATTATACAAAAGATCATGAAATCCATTTCATCTGACATATTGTACAATGAGCTGCAAGAACATTTTCAACTGATAGAAGCGTGTAAGATCTCATGTATTATTCTTACAATAAAAATTACACCATGGAAGCCAGCCATTATACTTCTTACTGTGCTCTACCAGACCAAAGGTCATGAACCAGGTACATAATTTGAGTACCTTGGTCAAGACTTTGAGTTATACAGCATATCAGAGGAATTAAGAGTCTGTTTCATATCCTATGCACGTTTACTTACCTGGAGCAGCTTTGTCATACGAAGTATAATGAAGAAAAGGAATTAGAACATACATTTGCAACATCGAGAGAGAAAAATATATCATATAAGGCAGAAGTCTTCTTCTACAGGAATTTTATGACTGCAGGGATTAAATAGCCCAATTTAAATGACTGTTATGTTTTCTTAAAAATTCCAAAGAAAAGCAACATATGGATGCTCTGTGTTTAACATAATGAAAAACAAACGCTCAAACCCCACAAAATTCCATTTTGAAAAGCTAAAAACTACTCTCAAAATCAAATGCAATATGTCCAAGAGCGTACAGGCCTGTCAAGAGCATGCTTTTCTATCCAGAATTATTAAATCTACATGATGAAACCAACATTTAAAACACATTTTTCAAGTGCAAGGGAAAATATTATATTCAGGTTTTCCACATTTTTGCAGGATATATGAGCTTGAAAAGGCTAGCTTGAGTTTCAGTCAGAAAAAGAAAATGCAGATGAAAATAACAGGAAAGTTCTGTGGGGTATAACCTCACAATGTCTGCAAGCCCTTCTACAGAGGCATTATTAGTTCACATTCAAGTCGGAGTAACAGCTGTCCTGGTTGTTGATTTTCAGCAACACTCAGTCAGAAGCCTGTAAGAGTAGAAATAGACAGTGTCTTCAAATACGGTGAAGGATGGAGGTATGAGTTTTGAATACAGCTGAGCAGGCACAAAGACCAGTTGCAGAAGGAACACGCTCTTCCTAGTACAACAGTGCAGTCATTCCAGCACAGCAATGTTGGCCTTCCCAATCGGTACATCGAGCAGACACCAATTTTCCCAGCCTGGAATTTTGAATAGCTGCATCTAGTGCACCACACATTTGCTTGGACCTGAGAAGTCAGCATCCCTGTTAGATTGAATGCTAAAAGAGCTAAAAGTAACAAGGCTCAGGAAGTGTGTGGAAATATCTATTTACCACCTCAGGAAAATAGAGAACTTATGTTTAAATCCATTTCTATCCAAAACAAACTTGATTCAGTGGGGTTTGTGTGTGTATTTAAAGTTAAATATGAAATCAGTACAAAAAGTACAAAAGGTGTTATGAAATTGATGCAAACTGCAAAAGTGCTTTATAAAACTCGTATTGGTGCTTTGGGACCCTGGCTCCTGATGGGCTTTCCTATAGCTTAAAGCAGATGTGAGTGTAGTCTCTCTGAGTAATGAGGCTCCATAGTGCAGCTTAGGGTTTGTACTTGAGAGCTGCCCTAAGGGCCAGGTCCTGCATCAGAAACTATATTGATTCTTTACAAAGCTGCAGAACTACGGACACGTATCTACAATTTCTTCATGTTCATAAAGGAAAGCATAGAAAATGTTTTTGTAGGTACTTGGTTACTCTAATGGAATTGAGAATGCATTCAAAATGTCTTTGTAGCCTCCTCTGAACCAGGCACATGAAGCTGAAAAAAATCTCATTTTGTCACTATTGAATATCTTTGTAGGATAAAGACAGATAGACTTTACTATTTAGAAAAAAAACTCATAATCCTCCAACATTAATACAGTGCTTTGGTAAAATCATAAGAAGCATGGATGCCTCATTTTCTGATTTTGTAATATAAAATATTATTTCCAAATTTAAAAAAATTATGATTACATTCCTTTTGTGATATTAATAAAATACCAGGCAATCAGGCACCATCATAGGGAGGATTTTTTTAGATATCACAAGTAATATAATAATGCATTAATAAAATGCAATGAAGAATACTAAAATATTATTTTCAATAATATGCGTGATATACAATATACATGATACTTATGCTAAAAATTTGATAGTATTTGTACAGAATTCATATTGCAGACAGTGATTGCTCAAAGTTCTCTCTTCAGTAGAGCTCAATAGGACAATCAAAGTGTAAAATGCCCATGCATTCTGTAAATAGGTAGCAAAGGTGCAAAACATACTGGGAGAGAATGGGGATATTTTAGTGACAGAAATTTCCTGTTTGTACAAAAAGCTAAGAAAATTTATATGAATATGAACAAATTGTTGGCAGTCTCAGTGAAATGGACATTCAGTGTCATCCATTCCTTCATTGGAAACCTCAGCTTTTACATTCTCAGAGTTAGAGTATGAACTCCAACAGTGGCTTCCTGCATTGCCCAGCCCTTATAGCAGAATTTAAGTCATCCATTCTAGGGATGACAAGGTAGTTCTCACTACTGGCTTTACATACTCTGATGTAATATGTTTAAAGTACCTCTCAGCTGGAAGGTGGACTACTACATAAGTTTTGCAGAGAACAGGTTACTGAACAGTCATCAGCTGGTAATGCCTCTCAGATACCATCAGGTCCAGTCAGGGAGCTGGAGGTAAAACATTGCGTATCAGCAGTACCATTGCATATCAACAGTACCACTGCTGGGTTACTCAACCACTCTTACATAATAAATCTTACATCAGTAACATGCACTATTTATGGCAAACAAATGAGGAATTTCACATGCTGCTCAGATTTGTATATACACCAAGAAAGAACACGGCTCATAAATAAGATTGTTTGGAAAACATTTACTGCTGTCATACTGATAATGCATTTTAAATCCTGGGGTTATCAAAAAAAGTGGATTTTTTTTCTGTGTATTGTTTGACAGCTGAAATTAAACAAATCCTATTGAAGTACAAAGCTAATAGAAGGTTTACTATGTGTGTCATTAGCACCATCCATATAAGGAAACAGAAAATATGAGGTGTGGATTTTTAAAATATGATAAAATGAGAGCACTGTTAGATGCATATGAAGGTGTGACTTCAGGCCAGGCATTTTCTTGTTCGAATCAAAGTGACTCTATCTTACATTAGTAAGTAATCATTGTTGTGTGATTTAAGTTGACATCTTTCACTTTTTTTATCATGCCAAATACATATATTGCATTTGAAATATGTTCTGTTACACCATCTTAATAAAATATATAGCATAAAATGATTACCTTATTATGTACTGCTAAACTTCTTTATGTTCCTGCATAGTGAACCTTAAATGATTCTTTTTACAAATAATCTTGAAATTCATATGCTAGATTGTTTAAATGTTGTATCGGTGCTCAGGTTCTACACAAACATTCCACTGTATTTTATTTTACTTTCTTTTGAAAAGAAAAAAAAGAAGTGAAGTTGAGTCAAATCAAGGAGATTCAGCTGTTTCTGCTCCAAAAATACAAGAAACCATAAATCCACAATTTCTACATAAAGCTTGGATGACTATGCTTTGAATACTTAACATAATGTGATTGTCAAATATACTTATTAAGGCAATTAGATTAAACCAGCATAATTTTAATCAGAAACTAGAAGCTCAGAAAGTGACAAAAGGTTTTGGTTTGTTCAGTTACATATGCATCATATACATACCTTTAAGACTGTTGGTTTTGAAAGGAAAGTATATTTGGAGTGTTTGCTTTGGAATAATAATGCTAACTTCAAATTAATGCTTAAATGTGACAAATTGTTAGGTTTATTTTATTAGAAAAGTTATAGACAAAATCATGGATGCATATGCAAATTCAACAGAAGTGCAATACTGTATCTTTTAAAGACTGAAGTATAAGCCAGTTAAGAAAATGGACAATTTGAGCTCATATTTTGAAGTAACTTGTTTTTAATAATCCTTTACAATAAATATATAATTTCAAGTTTTTCCAGAACTTATCATATGTGCTTTAGTATACACCTTTCTCCAATACACATCACTGTTCCTCTGTGCGTCTTGTCAGTTTATACCATTTTATCTTGAGTTGACTTTTTTCTTGTGTTTCACCCATGATTATCTTCCATTTGTTAGTTTTTGTTACAGAGAACTGCCAGGCCAGAAATACTTCTCATCTACATAAAGGGAATTTTAAAATGCTTATTTCTTCTGGCTAAACTCCCTCACATCTCCAACTTTTCATTTCTGTTTCTGAGAAGCAAATGCTCAAGGCAGAATATGTAAGCTGCTTGTGCTGATGCAATCTTTACGAAAAAACTGCAAATATTTTATAACTAACTAGCTTGACAGATGTATTCACAGGTGTAATTCTCCAGCCCATTCTCAAATCCACTTATTTCAATGCCCTGGAATCAGGAACATTAAACAGTTAAAATTAGCTTTTAACTTTTTTTTTTCTTAAAGCAGAACAACTCTGTGGAGTATTAACAGACACCACACAGGGTTACTTACAGTATAGGTGTAAACTACATATGTGCTTTCGAGAGAAGAAATTTATCTTCAGTCAGGTTTTCCATGTGGAAAACAACTAACTTCCCTCACAGAAAATATAGATTCTCCAAAACTCAGAAAGCTATAAAAGAAAGAAAGAAACTTTTAGCAAAGTAAAACTATCTGAAAGCTTTGGGGAGAATTGAATGATGTGATTGGCAACCTGCATGCTGTTACTTTCTGTTATGTTTATGTACACTTCTATGCCTGCAGCACATAAATACTGTTTGTTAAACTTCTGTTGTTATGGCAAGTGGAAGTCACTGAACAAAATATCATCATGACAGGCAGTATCTGAGTAAAAGTAGTCACACATAATGTTGAAAAAATTCTTTACAGCGATAATGGTCTATGTCTCTACTATCAGTCACACTTTTCAAAGAATCTTTATCCTTCTCTTTGAACTGCATTGCTGTAAAGTAAATCATGCCAAATTTAAATTTCTGCTGATAATTTTGATGAAGTTAGACCCATTGCACAAGAAATCAAACAACAAAACCCTGTTGTTTTCACTAGAAGAAAATAGTTATCTCATGTAATAGAAATAAATTCTTCCCAAACTATAAAGAACAGAAGTCCCAGATCATATCAAAACATTTCTAATACTGTTTGTAAATGAGCACTGGTAGCTAAGAACAGGCACACAGTGTCAAACCATAGGTCCATCTATCTAGTCAGTATCCTGCTCCTGACAGTGGCCTAACGTAGTTGTCAAAGAACAAGCACATTTCCCTAGAAAACTATCCTATCTATCAACTATTTGTGTCTCAGAGACTTCCTAAGCTAGAATTACATGCCAGATTTTGTCCTGACCCCAGACAAATTTCTAGCATCTGCAGCAAGCTATATTAAGGAGAAGAGCAGCCGTACAAATGGGCAACAGCTCCCTTGCGCTTATCCTGAATATGCCACCTTCTAGATTCACTTGGTGCCCCAGTTTCTTGAACTGAGAGTAAGAGAGTACAGTTACTCCTATTCTTCCCTTCCATCTTGCTCCGTATCATGTTTTTGTTCAGCCTACACCATATTTACATCTGGCTACAGATTTTCTTTCTTCTGTACTGAAGAGCCCTAGTCTACTAAGATATTCCACACAGGGTAGCCATTCTACATCCTTGGTCAGTCTCCCAACTCTTCCTTTTCTCCTTTTCGGTTGTGTGTTATACACTGCTATGAAGTAGAAGGGTAATGGCTGCCTATAGATGCAAAAATGGGTTTGCATTTGTTTGTTATACATTTTCTTCCTAATAATTCCTAACATTTTTTCACTCCTGAGCACAGAGAAGATTGTGATCTTTGGGTTATAACTATCTATTATAGCCTTGAGATGTGGCTTGTGAGTGATAATGGTCAGACAGGGATCACCAATCCTATTTGTGAAGTTAGGATTGTTTTTTTCCCCAGGTACATCATTTTACATTTACTGATACTGAATTTCATTTGCCATTTTATTATCCACTCTTAGGAATTTCTCTGCACGTCTTCAGTCAGCACTAGTATTAACTACTGGTAACTTAGTATCATCAGGAAAATCACCCCCACGCTATTCACCCCTTTCCTAAATCATCTATATTGAGCAGAACATTTCAGATGCCAGTGGAACTCCAGTACAGCTTTCCATTTGCTTTTTTCCTCTCTTTGTTATGTTTTTTAACAGAAATTATTTAATGAAGGCATTTGTATTTAGAATTAAGTAGGCTTACTTTTTAAAAGAATTAGATTCTGAATAGTTTATGGGAGTGGTTTTCTTCCTGAAAACCATCTCTGGAGCCTGTTTCTGGTTTAGTGCAATGATCTCAGATGTATTGCTCCCAGTTATCCCCCTGTTACTTGCACTACTTCTGGACACTTCATGTAAAAATTATGGTCTAAACAGTAAAGAAATTGTCAAGTTAGAGCAACGTATCACTCTCAGTTAAGGATTTGCATAGAACTGATGCAATTTTCTCAAACAGCTGAAAGTAAAACTAGAGCATCCCTAATACAAGCACATGCATAAATTTCTCTAAAGAGATGCACTCCCCTGACGACATTAGACACCTACTTGACCAGCTCTGTCAACACGTGTGTACTGACACAAAATTTCTGTCACTAAAAAACTTCTCTGTGTGTCAAATCTTAAACAGGTGAGTAATTGGTGACTATTTACTATTCAACACATAAAACGCACTGTGTAAATTCAGCATACAGACATCCTATGTATTATAGCAGCTGTAACTTGAACTGGGAGTATCATGGCCAGTATAGAGCAGCCATGTCTCAGTGAGCTGCCTTCTGGCCTGTAGGATCTTGTCTGGGATAATATTTCTCTTTAAGTCTCATATGAAGGGGAAAAAACAAATTACAGAATGGGGACAGTCAGAGATATTTTTTTCTTTTAGTTTTCTGCTATGTATTTCTGCCATTATACTTTAAAACATTGTAGAAGTGACACAGCTTCCTGTCAAATGATGTCTTTATATTCTAGTTGTCTTCATTTTGTCTTCATTTTATAGTGAAATACATATTATGGCATGCATATAACTTCCAAATAGGGAAATAATACTAGCATAATATATAAAATGACAGCATATACATAAGATAAACAAATATGTATGTCATGGCATCTAATTTCTTCACCGATACAATAACGAATATCTGAATAAGCGATGTTGATATGTCAGAAGAAAACTGTGACTTTTCCATCGCAAATTCTTAAAGACCCTAAAAAAATAAAAAGAGGAAAGAAAATAATTTATTATGAAGCAACTAGATATGGGAAAGAAGAAGTTTAATTACATCTAAGCATATTTGGAGTGATTCATGATGGCTATTTACATCAAATGATTTTTTAAATATTAAATATTAAGTCCATTTAAATGTAATAACTTGTATGGCAAATTTTCGTCTTTATTTCAGAGCCCTGCTATTTTAAAATTTGTCATTAAACCTAATAAGAAATGATATTGAAACTACTTCGTACATTGAAATGAAGCATAAATCAATTATTGAAGCAAGGATTTTTTCATCATTGTAACGATTACTGGAATAAATTTAATCTTGAGATGTTTCATAATGAAATCTGCAATAGTAAAAAAAGTATATTTCTCATTGGTGAAACATTTAAGGGAATACAACAAACCCACAGTTTCCTACATAATGAAGTATAAAACCTAGGCGAAGTTGCCCTAACATGTTAGAATTCCATGTCTGATTTTTCA
Organism: Tapera naevia; assembly: GCA_033556795.1. NCBI lineage: Eukaryota > Metazoa > Chordata > Aves > Cuculiformes > Neomorphidae > Tapera > Tapera naevia. Next base: position 7,020,563 of record JAUMJJ010000023.1, read on the forward strand.
TCAGACAATTGTATTGATTACTTAGTATACTTCTATCTCTTTATCCTGCAGCCTTCAGAAAGAACTGCAAAGAGTCAAAACCACTGTAATCAGGTTTCTGATATGAATATATAGAAGTGCATTAAGGTTGGAAAATTTAATATTGGAAAACACATTTATCTGTATTTTATTTAGTAGAAAATGAGAATACTTATGACACGACAGCAACAATGTCTGACCAGTGTATTACTGTGAGAAGGGCAGTACAGTGTTTACAAATGGGGTGTCACGTGACCATTTCTTTATTCCCAGTTCTTTGTAACTAGCCAGGAAGAGCTGTCTGGTCAGAGGAGTTAATGGATACGCTTTGACCAACAGTGAGGACATGGCCAGTCATTGACATAAATGTCCCCTGAGCAGGTTATTTCGGCATCATCTGTCATTCCCTCTGCTCTGCTAACGATGCTGACCTCATGTACCTTGCATCGAAATATCTCTGCACCTTCTCCCCATTTGGCACAGAACACTCTTCCCAAACTGGTCTGCAAGTCCACTATCTTCCTGTTCTTCACATATCTTCTAACACAAACCTCTCTCACAGAACCTCTCTAGAATCTGCTGACAGCTAATGGGGTTGGTTAAAAGGAAAATGGGAGTAGCCAACAGGTACTTTGTCCATTTCTGGTAGAGGTGCATGTATGTGTTTAAGAAGCAAGCTGTAGGATTCCAAGTATTTCAAAGTATTACTTGTCTTGGCATCATTCAGCTGTGCTCTGCTGATTTGCATTACCTGTTCTTCATTCAAATTCCACAGCTTTTTCCAAAAAAAAAACTGGTACAGAATGGTTGTTCTTTTGTGACTTTGCAAACTGGAATATTGTAGGCATTAAAAGTAACAGCAACTCTGAATGACACTGCATGATTTTCCTATATCAAGGTGGCATGGTTCCAAATCCTCTTTCTACCCTACAATGACTTTTCCACCACAAAGATTTAATTTTCAGGGATGACATTGGACTTATCTTCTACTAGTTAACAGTACAATGAAAAATTAGCATCCACGTATGTTATTCATAAGGTGTAGGGCTTAATATCAGCTTTAAGAGCTGAAGGTTTTTTTCTTTTTCATTTTCTTCTGAAGAGAATATTGTCTATAACTGTAGTTTTATGCTTAATAAGATCATCTGATTTCTTTCAAGCTGGGTGTTTTTTGGAGTTTTTTCAGATTATTTGTTACTGAACATAAACGTGTGTGCACATAAGAATATTAAAATATTTTTATTTTGGATACTGTATATTTATTTAATCAGAAATGCTAAAAACCTAGTCATTTATCCTCTATAAATAGAATTTTGTACAGCAAATTTTTTACTGTTACGAAGTGACTTTTTGTGCATACATCATTCTTCATTGTATTGTAAATGTATTTTGTGAATAAGCATATACAAATACAGTAAAAACCCCACAAATTAAGTGCAAATTAATATTCACAACCACCTTAGCTCTAATTTTTACAAGAAGTTCACAAAATTAAACTGAAATTCTTTCTATTGAACACAAATATAAAGCAGGTGTTAGGCTTCTGGAGACTGAACCTATGATCTTGACAAAGGAAAAACTTCTGGTTTTAGTAGGGGTAGTTTGCTTGGAGAATAAGACCTAGGTTATAGCAATACTAAAGACATAAATCAAGATTTTCCTTAGGTTCTGTGGAACCAGCATTTAAGTACTCCAACCTCACATTTCTCATTTTCTTCTCTCTTATAAATGGAAGCAGCTTGTAATTTTAGAGTGTTAATCTTGTTTCCTTAAGAAAAAAATGATAATTTGATTATCCTCTGTATCCAAGTCTGTTTCTTTTAACCGTGTATGTTTTCTAGCTTAGTTTGACCAAATTTTAACCAAACTTGACAGATACTGTGTAAATATTTAGCCAGGTAAATTGCCTTGCCTGAGGGAAACCTAACATACTTACTCTTGACAGATGAAGGAAACAGACAATGAAGCCAATGCAAACCAGTTTCATTATTTTTCTGCTACCAGAATTACATTGGTTTTGAAAGGTGCAGGTCTATTAGACAGAGCAGTGCTAGGGAATCATTAAGACGTGATTTCTAAGTTGGAGGGTAATAATCTGGTCTGTGACAGAAGAAACACCTGTACTTTGAATTTATTTTCATTCATTGGAATTAATATGGAAAAAGACAGTTGTACCTAGACAATTGGGCCCTTCTTTGTACTGGCATGCATTCTTATTCCCAAGTTTATTTTAAAAAAAGTGTGTGATGCTGGATTCCTTCAGACATCATCTCAAGGACCATGTGTTATATTGTTTCAAACATTCTGAGCAATGATGTCCCCACTTTTCCTCTTTATGCTGCCATTGGGAAGCCTTATTTTAATTTTACTTACACTATGTTAAAGGAAATAAAAGGCTAAGTATACGTAACCCTTTTAAACAATCCTTTGTGCACTGGAACAATAAAGCAGGTGTACAAGAGTCGGGGCACTGAATTTCAAGTATCTTCTAGCCTTGATTTTTAATTCCTCGTTTAAAGACAGGATGTGTGTTTTTCCTCCTCCATGAGGACAATATCTTCTGGAAGACAACAGAAAGAACTCGGAGGGTAATGTTGCCAACAGCATGTCAGAGATGATTACTGCAAAAGAAAAAAGAACCTCCTGTTTTGACGTTGGGCAGCCACTAGAGGAGAGTGGAAAGAAGATACAAAAAGTTATTTACATATATAACCAGTTCCAAACCACACAACTGTTAGCCAGCATTCTTCTCTTCTTCAAAAGCATGTTCAAAAAAAAAAGGAAAAAAAATCACTTTTGACTAGATCATGTCCAATATAAGACATAATAATATGTCAATGTAACAAAAGGAAAGTTGGTTATAAATACCTAAAAAGCATAAGCTAAAAGGCATAAGCTAACTAATCAAAAGAGATGAAATCACAGGTCTAATGGGCCTAGGTCACTGCTACTTGCCAACCACTTGTTTACAGCTAAGATTTAAGATTAATAGAATGCATATTAAGAAAAAGTTATAATTTACATAGTATGCCTTGAAAGACTTCCTTGACTTAAAAGGGTAAAACGATGAGGAAGAAGGTTGGAAATCCCTATTAAATGATTAAAAAACAAATGAGGAGTGATAATAAAAATGCAAATCTTTTTACTTTACATCTGTGAATTTCACACTCCAACTTACCACGCAGTTACCATGGAATTCCCTCAAAAATATTAAAGACAGAAACTTGACAGTAATACTTCCCTATATAACAATGATTTTATCTTTTTATTTACAGATATATTTTCCAAAATTTGTATCATTCAGATGGTGAATTCTAAACCCAGTCTTAAGCACTGTGTTACAGAAGCAGAGATTAATTAGCCAATACACAAACAAGTGAGCAGTTGTGCTGTTGAAAGGTTGAATACAGTATCTTTCTGTTACCTAATTTCTGCTACACCTACATTCTAATTAGTTGCATGAGTAGGTTGCCCAAGAAAGTTCACAGTGATCCTAATTTACGTAGGTAAAGACAGATAAATATTCTTTCTTATTGTGACCTGTTGTTAACTTGTTTGTGTATATTACAAATATATATTGTGTATATTGTGTATATTGTGTATATTTGTGTATATTTACAAATCTCTGCTACTTTGTTAGTAGGAGAGATCAACCCTAAGTCATCATGGGATCATAGTATGGTTTGGGTTGGAAGACACCCTGAAGATTATTTTGTTCCAACTCCTCTGACATGAGCTGGGACAGTTTCCACTAGATCAGGTTGCTCAAAGCATCATCCAGCCTGATCTCCAGGGTCAGGGCATCCATAACCTCTCTGGGGAACCTGTGCCAGTGTCTCACCACCCTCACAGTAAAAAATTTCTTCCAAATATCTAACCTAAATCTACTCTTTCTCAGTTTAAAACTGAGAAACCTCTCATCTTATCACTGCATTCCCTGATAAAGAGTCCCTCCCCAGGTTTCCTGTCGGTCCCTTTTAAGTACTGGAAGGCTGTTATGAGGTCTCCCTAGAGCCTTCTCTTGTCTATGCTAAACAACCCCAACTCTCTCAGCCTATCCTCATAGCAGAGGTGCTCCAGCCCTCTGATCATCTTCATGGCCCCCCTCTGGACTCACTCCAACGGTCCACGGTCTTCCTGTGCTGAGGACTCCAGATCTGAACACAGTAGTCCAGGTGAGAACTCACAAGAACAGAGTAAAAGGGGAGAATCATCTCCTTTGACCTGCTGGTCACACTTCTTTTGATGCAGCCCAAGATACAGTTGGCTTTCTGGGCTGCAACTGAATATTGCCGGCTCATACTGAGGTTCTCAACCAGCAACATCCCCAAGTCCTTCTCTTAAGGGCCGCTCTCGATCCGTTCTCTACCCAGCCTGTATTTGTGCCTGGGACTGCTACAACCCAGGTGCAGGAACTTTGCACTTGGTCTTGTTGAACTTCATGATATTTGCATAAGCCCACATCTCAAACCTGTCAGGGTCCCTCTGGAAGGCATCCCTTCCCTGCAGCATGTCACTACTCCACATAGCCTGATGTCATCAGCAGACTTGAAGAGAGTGCCCTCAATTCCACTGTCCATGTCTTCAAAAAGATGTTAAAAAACAACGGTCCCAATACCAGCCCCCAAGGAACACCACCCATCACTGGTCTCCATTTGAACATTGAGCCATTGACCAACACTCTTTGAGTGTGACCGTCCAGCCAATTACTTATCCAACTGTTTCCATCTGTGAGGATGTCATGGCAATTCCAGTTGATAAAGAAGTGAGCAGAAACAGAATCCTTCATCTATGAATGCATTTGGCCTCATGGAAGTTAGTTAAGTGCTCCCTTCTCATGCCCCTACAGTCTCCTAAGTCTAGGCTTCAAATTAGTTTCAAGGAGCATTTCCATAAATTGTTTATAAATAGTTTGCCAAATCTTTGCCACTAGGTTATACAACCTTTCCTCTGCTACTCTGTGAAGGATACATTTATGATCTGTCTCTACGTCCTGGAAAGAGGAAGTACTTCTGTGCAACATTTTAGGAAGCAAAGCAATCGGTGTGGCTGTTCTACAATCTGTGCTATCTCCTCTATGAAGTCTATGGATATATAAGAATTCATCACAAAAAGAAAGGCTAATAGAAAATGTATAAATTATTAGAGGTTAAAAAAAATACTCATGTAGAAACACTGATCAAATATACTGTTCTTATTCAAATAACCCAGGAGGGAGTCTAGGGCAGGTGATTCCTGACTCCTGGAAGCAGCAGCTCACATGTGGGTGGCTGAGGTGTAGGGGGCATTCCTGGGAACATCAGTGGGAGATTTAAGTGGCCCTTCTGGAGTGCCAGCAGCAGGAGTGGGCAAACAGGAGCAGGCAAACAGGGGTGTGGCTCATCAGAAGTGCGTGGTCAGTCAGTTTGCAAGGCAGTTCATGCAGGCAGGGTGAGCAGGAAGTGCTTGTGGGCAGAGTGCTGGACCCCAGCCAGAAGTACCAGAGAACCATGGTGTCCACTCAGCAGAAAATTAAGGCTTCTCCAAGCTCTGCAGCAGCTGTGATTGATGCAGCCTCCCAGACAGAGCTCCAGTGGGTGTCTGCTGCCACCCAGATGCTGGGCTGCAGGGCTTGCCCCCATCTCGCACTGGGATTGGACACCAGTGGGGAATTCACCTGTAGCGTGTGTGCTTGGGTGGAGGAAATCCTCCGCTTGGTGATAGAACTCAGGGAGGGGGTGAGCAGGCTGAGCACCATCAGGGAATGTGAGACAGAGTTAGACTACTGGAACAACACCTTATACTCCCTGTCTCAGACCCAACAGACAAGCATGGCTCATGAGACAGGAGACTGCCCATCCTTTCTCCGTTCAGCTGAAAAGAGAAATTTAAGAGATGGAGGGGCATAGCAGCAGGTTTCTGCCCAACACAGCAGGTGTGTCTCCCGTTTTCATCCTCAGTCTCCCAGGTTTCCTTACACAGTAGATACAAAGCTGTTAATGTGGAACTGAACCTTAATGTGGATGATGGGTCTCACAGTTTAGAAAGATTCCTCAGGTTCAGACAACCTAAGTCATTCATTAGAACAGCTTCTGTAAAGAGCTAAAACCAGGTCATCATCATAGGGGACTCCATTCTGAAGGGAACAGAAGGCCTGACATGCAGAACAGACCCATTACATATGGAATTCTGCTGCCTACCTATCGCATTGGTTAAAGATGTGTAAAGAAAAATTGCAAATCTGGTTAGGTCAATGGATTATTATTCACTAATGATTTCCAAGTAGGCAATAGTGAAAAACCAACAAGAAACCTGAGGACAACTAAAAAGGACTTCAGGGCCTTAGGATGAATAGTGAAGGGTTCAGGTGTCCAAGTAGTGTTCTCTTCTGTCATTCATTTTACTGGGAATGATGAGGGAAGGAGTTGGAAGAGTCAGGAAATAAATAGATGACTCTGAACCCAGTGTGAGGAGCAAAACTTTGCAGTTTTTGGCAATGGGCTGGCGTATACAACTCCAAGCCTGCTGGCAAATGATGGGGCACACCTGGGGCTAAAGGATGCTTGCCAAAAAAATAGCAGGACTCTTCAAAAGAGTCTTCAAAAATCATTGAGAGAGGTCTCACTACGACATCAGCCAGCTCTTCAAGTACCCTTGGGTAAATCCCATCAGGCCCCATAGACTTATGGGATCCAGCTGGAGTGGCAGATATCAGTGCAAAAAAAACATTAAAAATCTCTGCTTTGTTTAAGTTGCTGTTAATGAGGTGCCCATGCTCATCAAGTAACAGTCCAATGTTGTTTCTGGCGTGCCTTTTTTCATTACTGTATTTGAAAAAGCCCTTTTTTTTAAAAATCCTTCACAATGCTGACCTGCTTCAACTCTAATTGAGTTTTGACTTCATGAATTTCCGCCTACAGTGGTGAACAGCTTCTCTGTAGTCCTCCCAATTCACCTGTCTGTGTTTCCACTGGCCATACACCATCTTCTTACACCTCAGTTTGAATAGAAGTTCCCTACTGAACCTGACTGGCCTTCTGCCTCACCTGTTTGACTTCCAACACTCTGGATTGCCTGATTCTGTGCTCTTTGGAAGATGATGTACCCAGCACCATTAAAATATTTTTCCCAGTGGACCTTGCTAAGCAATTCCCTGAGCAACCTGAAGTCTGCTTTCCCCATGTCCAGGGTTGAGGTCTTGCTGACAGTTTTCCTCCTGTCAACATAGATGTTAAACTTGATCGCTTCATGGTTGCTGTGACCAAGACGGCCTGCGGTCATCACATCACCCAGCAGACCTTCTCTGTGACTAGCAGTAAGTCACCTTTTCTGGTTGGTTCCCTCAGCGCCTGTGCTGGGTAGTTATCATTCAGCGAGCTCAGGAATTTCCTGACCTGCTTGTTCCAGCTGTATGGTATTTCCAGTTGATATCTAGTTGATGTTGCGTTCAGTTCTGTTCAATATCTTTATGGATGATCTGAGCGAGGGGATTGAATGCACCCTTAGCTAAGTTTGCTAAACTAAGCTTCGAGGAAGTGCTAGTCTGCTTCAGGGTAGGGAGGCTCTGCAGAGAGATCTAAACAGGCTGGACTTGTGGGCTGAGACCAACGAAATAAGATCAAAAAGGCCAAGTGCTGGATCCTGCACTTGGGACAAGACAATCCCATGCAGCATTACAGACTTGGGGAAGAGTGGCTTGGAGAACTACCTGGCAGAGAAGGAACTGGGGGTGCTGGTTGACAGTTGGTTGAATATGAGCCAGCAGTGTGCCCAGCTGACTAAGAAATCCAATGGCATCTTGGCCTGTATCAGAAATAACGTGGTCAGCAGTACCAGGGAAGTGACTGTGCCTCTATACCCAGCAGTTCTGAGGCCACACCTCAGATACTGTGTTCAGTTTTGGGCCCCTCACTACAAGAAGGACATTGGGGTGTTGGAGCCCGTCCAGAGAAGGGCAATGAAGCTGGTGAAGAGATTGGAGAACAAGTCTTACGACGAGCAGCTGAAAGAACTTTTAGCCTGGAGACGAAGAGGCTGTGGGGAAATCTTATCACTGTCTAAAGGTATCTGAAGAGAGGTTGTAATAAGGTGGGTATTGGTCTCTTCTCCCAGGTGACAGGACATAGGATGAGGCGCAATGGTCTCATGCTGCACCAGGTGAGGTTCAGATTAGACATCAGGAAAAGTTTATTTGCCAAAAGAAGCACTGGAACAGGCTGACCAGGGAGCTGGTTGAGTCCCCATCCCTGGAGGTATTAAAAAGATGGATAGATGAAGCACTTAAGGATAAGATTTACTAGCAGACAGGTACAGTTGGACTCGATGATCTAAAACGTCTTTTCCAACCAAGCGATTCTGTGATAGAGCAGTCAGTGCAGTAAAGAGGATCTTTATCTCATTAAGGAAGGCAAACCTCCAAACTGGATATCTGCATTGCTATATCATGGAACCAGTTTATAAAGTTATTTGAACCAACTATCTCATTACTATAAGTTGCAAAACACTTAATTTATTCATACAAAATTGAGTGTTCTATTTTACAATGTGTTAATCCAGAGGGATCGGAAAATTATTCTAATAGTGAAGCATTTAAGTATTAAGTACAGTATATTTTATTGATTTACATGACAGGTGAAAATATATCTCAGTTGTAAGGCTGTCAGAATAAAAGAACCTCCCACAATTTCAATCTAATATACATTTGGGGGCGGAGAGGTTTATATTCTTGTAAGGAAGAACAATTCAACCTTTGAACAATATATTTTGTCTAGTTTACAGAGACTGTTTCACTGACTTACTCCTTTATTCAACCCCTGCGTCCCAGGAAGTGGCTGGACATCTGCTGACGGGAAGTAGTGAATAAATCTTTTTTTCCCTCTGCTTCTGCATGTGGGCTTTGCTTTTGCTTTACTAAACTGCTTTTATCTTGAGCTACGAGAGTTTTTTCCATCTTATTTTCTTTCGACCTTGTCATACTTGAGGATGCAAGTGGTAGGGCAGCTTGGTAGACATCTGTCATCCAGCCAAGGTCAAACCACCACAAAAGGACAGGTAAAACTCTTGTTGGAGTCAAGTCTGAACCCACTTCCCCTTCCATCTCCCTCCCCACAAGAGCAGCTAGAATAATATTTCACTTAATGTTTTCTGCTCCACTAGAAAATTAATCTAACGCATTCCTTCCAGTCACTGGTATTAAACCAAGGTCCTAGTAAGTCTTCTTCCATGAAACCTGATTCTGAATCCCTTGCACCCTCAAGCATTCTGTGATTCTGTGAAAGCTACTTCAACTGACAGTTCTTCAAATCTAGAGCCAAAATACCAACACTCAGCACCTGATCCTAAACATGAGCATTATTTCATTGCCTTCATTAGGCTCTGTATTACAGTGAGATGCACTTAATTATGGTGCAATGTATTTGTGGTAATGCAACTACACTCTTTGCGGCTGCGGTCTGGGGAATACTATTCTCATAGCTTTTGCATAAAGGCAAAAGAAGTTAGACAAAGGTCTGACATTGAGTCATTTATATATGTGAGTTTGCACTGATTAAGAAGGAGCATTCATTTAAAATGTAATATCTTACTAAAATGTTACTATGCTTTCCAAGGTTTCACTCACATATTGTAAAACATATAAGGTATAAAATATTTCCCATGTGGTTAACCTAATTCCAAACAAGACAAAGTGCTCAAAGTCTTTCGAACTGTCTTATATAAGATAGTGCTGTGCTCTTCCCCCTACCCCACCTCTGGCATGAGTACCCATTCACTTTACTCAGATACCATAATGCAGTAAAAGTGGATGGCCTCATAGCGGAGGTAAAGAATCAGAAATATCCAGAGCATGCACCATTCAAGATCTTGTTTGTGAATAATTGCAATTTGAAAATAAAATTAAATTCCTTGGTAAACAATCCAGGCACTGAAAAAAAAAAATGGGAATTCATCAGCTAAAATTCATTTCATACAAGCAATTCACCCAGCTCTATTAGAGCTACTGCAGAAATCTCTTAGATGAAATCCATTAACCACTTCAAGTGTGTTATTTTCACTCTGGGCTCAGAGAGTCTTTTTCTGTGTCATTACACTAGTCCCACTCAGATGAAACAAGCAAATATAGAAATATTAGCAGCTTTCATACTTGCTTTTTGTCCCAAGCCCAGCGGGTGAACAGTACTGAATTTCCTTGTTTGTAAGCTTTTCCAAGTGAGCCTAAAGGGTCTTGCTCATCAAGGTTGAAATATCTGGCAAATAGTAACAGCTTTAGATTGTAGCATATAATTAGAAATGTTTGAGCCAGTTCAAAAACAGTGAATCAAGCCAGAAGTTACTCAATTGACAAATTCTTCCCTTTCAGAGGAGACCTTTTTACATGAGAGATGTCATATTTAAAAGTTCATATCCAGCAAAATATTGTTAGGTAGATGATTTTTTTCCAATTGCAAATTACAGTTCATTTTGGGTCATCTGTGAAAGAGCCAGCTTTTCTGGAGAAGTAAGCTGAGAAGGACAAGGTCTCACATATTAATTTAACCAAAATACAGGGACAGAAAGGATGGAGGAAGTGCTGAAATTCAAGAATGTAAGTAGCAATTTAGGAAAAAAGCTAATGAAAAAGATTTTATTTGATTTGTCTTGAAACATTATTTTTTACTATGAAACTCTAAGAAGTAAAATTTCCATAGAACAGTAAGGTTTGCAATCTTCTCCCATATGGTCATCTAGTTTCAGTTTAGTGCAACTAAATTTAAAATTTAAATGCTTTAACTAACACATTTTATCTACAAAATTTTTTCCTGAGTTTGTTCTAGCAAAAAGATACAAGCATATATATTACCTTCCACAGTTGCTCATATATCAACACAGGTGATTACTAGCTCTGAGGGTAAAAATAGTTCTTTATCCTCACAGAGCTGAACAGAGAAATTGTGCAACTCACATACAGCAATATCCTCATATCCTTATGAGAATCAAACAATAAGAAGAATTATGAAATCCATTGACACAGAGGCAACAGAAACCTCTCTAGGTTTGAAAGATTTCTCTGATTTGCATCTCGTTTCCTAAGACTCGAAAGCTCAGAATTTTTTTATGATGTGTTGTAATGTACTCCTTTCAGCTGAACTGGAAATACCATTTTTGCTACTATTTGTTCTATTTGCTTTACAGCATGATCTGAGAGGTATAAATACATGAAAATGGATATATAACAGCAAATAGATAGAATGGAATTACCATTTCAGGCTCCAAAAATGAGATCTGTCCCAGTCACCATTGGTTTAACTGAAACCTCTTCATTTGTAGCTAGAGAAGTTGAGGTTGGATTCTGGAATAAATGAATATACAAAGGTTCATTCAAAGCAAACTTCTTAATCACATTATCAAGGTCAGTAATGAAAGATCTCAATGCATATTAATTCTTTATTTACCTTTCTGCTATATAGTTTTCATAAAACACCTGTGCTAGTTTGCGCTACTTTCCTGTTTGCTTATGGGACTCTTAAAGAGAAAAGATAGATTCCCATTTATATTTTTGAAACCATCTCATAATTGCAGCACTTTGTACACTTAATACAATTTGCTAATAGATGCAATCAACTCATGAATATTTACAGTGGTGAAGAGGAAAAGTACATAATCTCTGTTATTCACTCTTTTCAAATATTGAGATAAAACTAGTTCCAAGAAGCAACACTGCAATCGCTAGCCACGGGATTCATGGTATCTAGAGTAAAATTCATTTATGTCAAATATCTGAAACTATCAAAGTGCACAAAGACATTGGAAGCATTTGTTTAGAGCTGACTCTGTACTTTCTATTTATATTGTAATGCCTCATTTACTACTGTAAGATGTGTTGTGAATTCACGACTTCAGACACTACTAGACTTATTTCCTGAGCTGCACTTGTAATCATGTCTAGCTTTCCCAGAAAACACAGAGGAGATTCTGATGAAGGACTATATCTGATTTGATGACATGCCTGTTGCTTTTTTTACAGCAATAGTCGTCAGCAAGCTGCAATGCATGCACTTATGGGGACTGGATAACTGCACATAGTTGTGGCACAGAGAGGAAAAACAGCAGAGGTGAGATTTCCTCTTCTTATGGTGATGCTAACACTAAAAGTTGAAATCATCTCAGAAGTTCAGTGGCATATCAAATTGGACCACTGATCTCATTTCCTGCAAAACTTTTTCCCCAAATGCCTAATGGTTTGCTCATCATTAATTTTTTAAAAAATTAGATAGACACAGAAGAGCCTAAAATTCCCCCCCAAAAGAGAATAACATCTCATGGAATGGTGTTTCAAAACCGTTAGGTATCTTCTGAAAACACTGCTAATGCGTAAGATTCAAGAAAATGTTCATTGTATAAACCCATTATAATACCTGCAGCACTTTAAACAGGTACCTTGGTCTCAATGTAGCAAAATCAAGTCATGAACGTAGTCGAAAAGCTGGACAGCTTTTCAGTTATCAAAGCTGATATGACCTTTGTCCAAGAAAGAATACTGCTGACACTAGCAATGGTGATAGTAGTCTTATGGGGGAACAATGAAGAGAAATTTCATGTCACTTCTGGTCAAGTACCTCTCTTTTGAGACTTGCGGCTTCTAGACAGTTTATACTCTTGAGTAAAGGGTAAAGAAAACAACTCCCATTGCGCCAGACTTAACCCTCATACTTGTGGATATTGTCTTCTCTGATCTATTCTCAGGTGTTTAGAGAAGAAATATTCAATTCTTCTTCCTAAATGGAGACTTGCATTTCATGTTAGCTGTATAATATATGAGATATCTAAATTTTATTTGTCTGCAAATACAAGCACATCTTTCTGCCGTTCCAGATAATATCTAAGCACAGTAAAACTTTCACTGACTTGAAACGTTTTATTTCAGTTGAGCTATAAAATGAATCTCTAGATCATTGGGATGTACTCTTCTCATGTTCTATTGCAAAACATCTGCCCATAACAATATCTGAATGGCAACAATTTGTATGTCCCACCGAAGCAAGTCCTGCAGTGAATATAGTTAGAATGGAATTAATAAATACAATCAGATTTTGGCAGCTATCCACGTATAGCATATTATACTTGCTACTGTTGGTGGCAAGCACAATGAAATGTTGGAAACAAAATTTAATATGTAAAAAATAGTGTGGGAAGCTACTTGCTGTTATATATCCCCTATAATACATTAGGTAACATGAGCTTTTCAAAACCTGTAAATGAATTCTTTAAAAGACTGCTTTGCTTTTTGATAACATGTAATAACAAATCAAATACTTACAACATCATGCACGGATCTCAAAGTGCTTTACAAAAAAAGTAAGTGTCGTTATCCCTATGTTACATAGAGAAAACTGGAATACGGACAGGGTGTGTTAATACTTCATGGCAACAAATCAGAAGTACAAGACTATGTTAAGTTTCATGCCCGTCTTCTCCCTGAGTAACATTGCCTCTAAAAATTTTTCTGAACAATCCGTGGGTTTTAATACACTTTTTGCTACTATGGGTGTTTGCAAAAAACTTTGATCATTGTCCAGCCACTTACCTGTCTTAATCCCCATGTAATCCCTTCAACCATGACTCCTTCATCCAACATATCATATTCACAAGTTACTGAAAATAACATTACAGAAGCATAGACCTTTAAAAGGCATCGTACTGTGAATGCGCTGTTACTGTGAAAACATGAAACTTTTCACATGAAACAAAAGCTCATGATGATTCCCACAGGTTGTAGAGTGCTTTCTCGTTGATAGTGTTGAATGAGAAGGGCATCTGAGGTAGCAAAAAGCATAGAGGGATAATTTACACAGCAGCAGCAATACAGAAACACTCATAACAATCACAGTGATTAGCTTTCTCAACAATAATTCCAAGAACCAAATTATGCAGAGAAATGCTTTAATAACACCTCTGCAAACAGGAGAGAACTAAAATTTCGTCTGAAAAAGATTTTCATCATCTTAAGAACTTTAATATTCCTTTCCTGAAAAGCTCAGGTAAATAGCAACACACCTGTCACTGACAATACCATAAACAGAGACATGAGAAGGAGTCATTTCACTGTGCAATAACTAACAGATAAACATTCTGGCTTGTGGTCTTTTGGATTTCAAATTCTATGCAGAAATAATATCTACTTACTAACTTCATACCATAATATATAAATTCTCCTCTGATTTAGATAGGAAACATCTGCACAATTACACAGACTTTTAACACCACTTAGAATATTTCTTGTTATTGGCTTCTTATTATCTTTTCAATAATTCAGGGCTAGAAAAATTACTAGAGCTGAGACAGCAAATCATAAAGAAGTTAGAGCTATTTTCAAAGTAGGAGAGCCTTAAAGATATGCTTTTTTTTTCTTAATAGCTATTCCTGAGTGGCTTTTGAACACATAAGTCGTATTTCCAATTGCAATTATCATTTCACGCGTTTTTTTAATGAAGGTTCGCATGTAAATCAGTAAATAAAATCAGTAAATATATCAGCTTGTAGAGAACTTAGAGCAGAACTTATCTTTGAGATAGTTTCACAATATTAGTGACTGTGCGGCATTAAGCTGTTTAGATAATTCTGTGTTTTACCTAATCATGTATTTCCCTCTATCCAATATAGATCATTACAGCCATCAGGTAATCATAGTGTCATGCTAATTATTTAATGATCTTGCATGGAATGACCCCTTTCTCATAGTTTTCAAATGAAGTCTGAAAGACGAATATTATAGGGATGTATCACTATATGCTTATCATGCTCTTGTACTCTTTACTACATATCTACTCTTGGCCACCACATTATAGATAGAACAAGAGAGTGAGAAAAATGTTAAGCAACATCCATACTGGTCTCTCTGTTGACAACATCAAGAACTGAACAGATGAGAATGAAACTGCTAAAAGTTTGTTCTCTATATATATGGCTTGAAACATACTGGGAGAAGAGGTAGCTAACATATGCTATACGATTATCAAGACTTTTCTTGTCCTGTGAAAAAAAAATAAAGCTTTCAAACTGTCATTTTGCAAGAATGTCAAATACATGCCCTTTCACATTGAAAAGGAAAATTTCAGCAGATGTAGTATATAATATAATGTAATATAATATAATGTAATATAATGTAATATAATGTGATATGATATGATATACATTCTCTAAACACAGGTATAAATATACTTTCAAACCAATCCCACATGAAAAAGGCAACTAAACAGGTTGGCAATGCAGCCAGAAGTCAATATTGTCAGGCTGTCATCTACTGATAAAAAAAAAAAAAAAAAAAACAAAACAGATATAAGGGTAGAATGCTCTTCATCAGCCCTGCATCTGCAAATGCAAAAACAATTATCCCCTACAACTCAAATGCCCCCAGCTTTCAGTCTGCAGAATGACAAAAGTTGTTGCCTAGTCAAGAAAGACCCAGGGCTGGCGCTACAAAAGTGTTCTGAGCTGGAGCATAGGTCCAGCAGTGATGCTGTGAGGAACATATGCAGAATCCTCTGTCATTACCCCAGGAAATGACAAGGTTTTGGCATCATAATTTAACATTGCAATGTGGTCTCAATCATTTTCTATAACATTGTTTTACCATTGTCTTGACATAGTAAAGTGGTCTCCATAGACTTACATTGGCATAATTTTGCCATCGTCTTGACACTGTAATACAGTCTATAGAGACTTGAATTGAATTTTTGTCATTGCCTTGAAATTGTAATGTCCTCTTCCCAGGCTTGTCTTCAGAAGCACATCCTCACCGTGTGCTTGTATTATATCATCCTCATTCTGAAACCACTGGGCACTTCCTATTAGACTTTGAAACAGATCCTGTTTGCAAGCCAGTCCTTGTGTGTAATCAGTGACTACTTTAAAACTCCTGTCTATCATTTTTTTACAGGATTTGAAAGAATTCTTCAAATCAGAAGTTATTCCAAAAAAATCCAGACCCTGGTAAAATGCTGAAAGTGCATGCAAATATGCTAGAAATGTGTATCTTTTATGTTCAGTGTTACCTGGCTTTTAAGAAAATTTTAGGTCAGGTCCTATCATCATGGGTTTGATTCTGTGTTCTCTACTTTGCAGATCTGCTTAGAACACTTAATAAAACAGCATGAATTTGTACTAACCTAAGTATGCTTAAGGAAAACACTGAATCTTTGTAGCTCAAAATCACTTCAGTCTTCTGGTTAGTACAAATGATTCATGAAGCGTTTTCTGTCTTACATTGGATAAATCTGCTCAAGACTCTTACTATTTGGAGACTACTACTACTGGTCCGTTTTTTTGGTAAAATGCCAAACATACATAGCCATTCAGCTTTAAGTTCCTTTCTAAAGAAGCCCAAATCAGAAATATTTCCCTTTCTTCATGAAGATGACAGCAACATTTCACATGTAAATACTTGCGGATGCCACTAGAGTCTTGTTTCTTTTAGTATAAAACACATGGAAAAAAATAATACTTTAAGGAAGAAAGAGGACTCAACATTTGCAGAATACTTACAGGTAAGTGATGCTGACTATTAAATTAGGAAATTCTTGTCATGTTTGACTGACATAAGGCATGATTTCTAAAGAAGCTGAGCATTTTCCTTAGGCTGGTTATAGAACATAGGGCAAACTGATTTGTATTATGCATTGCATGGTTTAGAGAAACTCATTTGTAATCAGTTAGTCATCTAGCCTGTTAGTCAACATCCTGGTATGCACCACTTCCTCACTGTGCCCTAAAACCTGTCCTTACTGAAATATAGGGAGATTTTCACTGAACTCCATCTGAAACAAGCATCTTTAACATGACGAACTGTAACATTTTTGGAAACATTAAGCTCAGCATAATATTTTCCTTTAAAGATTCAGATGAAATTGCTCTTAATTTATTAGTAACAAACTACAGACATAGGCAAAAAGTGAAGTTAATGATGTATAAAATGATTAATGTCATCAGAAATAAAGAGACTATCCCTGAAAATTTGGAATGCAGAAATAATACAACAGAGTACTGAATCACAGGGTGATACTGTATGTTAATTAGAACTGAAAAGTAATGAGGTGACACTTCTGTGTTACAGTGAGTGACGTTCAAATTCTTAAACATAGATGCTTATGGTCAGCCATAGATGCTTGGGTGCCCTGCTTGTCCTATGCACTCCAGAAGAGTGCAACTCTTTTTCTATATCTGTCAGCTCTTGCAGATGCCTTGTAATATCCCAGGGCACTTCAAATGGCCTCGATACCTGTGTTTCTGCATCTAAATCACATCCTGGAATCTAAATGAGATTTAGAACTTATTTGGGCTTCCAGTGACTCATGTCAGTGAAGTGAAAACAGCAGGAGTAATGTTAATGGGCTTTTGACAACACATAAATGTGGCTTATGGCAAGCACAGTTTATGCAATTTACCTACTAAGGGTGGTGCAAAATTTAGATTTTTTTTAACAGAACATTAAAGTAAAGGCTAATAAAAGAACATAGTTGGAAATGATAAAAGAGAATGCGTATCAGAACTTAGAGAAAAAGCAGTCAGGACAACTTTAATAATAATATTCATGTTCTTTTAAAAACCTCAATGGTACAGCAATAATCTGACCTAAAACCCACTCTTTCTCTTAGAATTTAACATTCACTTCCTTTTGTATCAAAATAGTATTTGTCCTACTGAGATGCAAAGTAACCAAATGCTATGTAACAAAACATGACAAAATATAGTTAACAGAATACATTCAAAGAACAACACTTATTCTCAAATCAGATAGCTACCATCATTTCAGAGAGCAGGTATCTAATTATAAGTATGTGTGTAGATTCACGCAGAGCAGACAATGAGATGTCTTGGCTACTTGCAAACCAGCAGATACTGTGGTTCACTGCATATCCAGATTATTTGAGGGCATTTTGTCACATCTCTAGATATTTCTTTAATGAGTTCTTTTTGCATTTATCAAGCTCCATGCTTGCTGTTTTGTAAAAAATCTGCTTGTTCAATTCTATTCTAATATTGTTAGCTAGCTATGGGAAAAAATATATAAAAATTTAGCTTTAAAAGATTTTCTATGGACAAATTAGACCAATAGCAGTAAAGTCACAGTGTTGAATTGATACATCATAACAAGAAAGATGACCGGAATTATCCACTTAGTTCAAGTAGTGGCAAAATAGGACACCAGAGAGAAATTTATGGTAGTTTCTACAATACCTATTATCCTATTTAGGTCCTGATCCTATAATTGGGTGTGCCCAAGTGGATCTGATTGCAGGACAAGGGCTATATATTGTTGCTCTTCAGGATACAGGCAGTCAGGATTTTTTTTGCTGTTTGGGTTTTTTTTCATTATAGGTGAGGCCTAGAACAAAGTAGAAGATAGCGAAAGAGAAGATAAAATATTGAAATAAGCCAATAAAAAAATTTTCTTCTTTTCACTGTGTAATGAAGGTCTGTAGAAATTGCATTAGAACGGGCTATGAAAATAAGAAGACATTGAAAGATATACAGTGTATCCAAAGAGTCTGGAACACTATTTCAGTCCATGGTAGAAGTAAAGAGGGATTCTTGCCTTCTTAATAATAACCACAGTTAATACTGATTTATCGAAACATCTTGCCGAAATTTCAACAGAGGCAGACAAGAGTTTCTGACTGTAAATAGTAATATTTAATATCTCACACTTCTACGAGACTTTTCAACCAAGGATGTTAAACTGCTTTACAAATATTAATTAAGGCTTAATTAAGCAATTAATCAACTGTGTCATATTACTTTATAATTATGATTTATATTGCTTTCCAGTGCGTGGTAGGCAATTTACAGATGTATTTATGAATCTTGTCCTGAAATGTAGAAATCTACATAATGCGGTCTTTCCTTGTTAATCATGACCCACAGATATCAAATATTTCTCTCTCGTCTTCACCTTTTAACTCTGTACTATCACCATTATTAATCAAGAGTCAGCACCTAGCTACTTCTGAGCAAGACAAGGTCCTATCTTTCTTTTCAACCAGGAGAAAGTGACTGATGTTTCCAGTATTTAACACTTTGTCTCCCCTAGTTGATTACTTGTACAGGGGCCTGAAACTAGAGTGGGTCACAGTGCCTGTGACTATGCAATCCAGGTTATTACAGTTTGTCTGGGATCTCTTTGTTGTTTAAACCTTGGGAAACATGATCTAGGGAATGCTGTACATCAGGAGCATAGTGTAAAACAGTTCCTAGACAAATGGGTTAATGATGTTGGTGTGCAACTGACTCCGCCCAATAACAAATCTACCATTCCAGGAGTATAAACTCCTTATCTCTGCAAAGGGCTAACAACCTAATTTAACATTACTGTGGAAATTGCTACGTTTTTCCAAGGACTGCTTCATAAGAAATGCCATTCCATAGGTTCCCACTTCAGCAGTCACCAAGAAACACTGGTAGCTTAATTTTTGTAAAATGTTGAGTCTATTGCACAAAAGGTAGCACAAAACATTGTTCAAATACTATTGATTCTTTCTACATTTTATTAAATAGTACAAATCAAAGTGCACTTACATGAATACACTGCCTGGGGTTAAAAACACGATTGAATTTTATGTAATATTCACAACAAATCATTTGGTCACAGGTTGTATTGTGTCAAGAGGTAGTACAGTATTTTTCCTCTAATCTGCAAAAGCACCAAGTGATTCAAACTGACTACTCAATGTCCTAGAAAGGCAGAGTTCACAGTACACATGTGCAGAGGTACGACATATTAGTGAGGTCACAGTTACATTGATAACACGGTAGTTGTTCTTCTGTGCATGCCTGAAAAGTTCCTTCCATTAGTGCAAGCTAGTAGGTCTGTTTCTCATTATTTATTTGCATGGGATTGCAATTGTTCTTCTCAGAGCTACGAAGACTGGCTTAAAGGAGACAGAATTTAACTGGTACCAGGAAGAAGGGTTCACTTCAGTTGGCTTAGTTTTCTACAGTCATTATCCTCCTTTTGCTTAATATTTATGAAAGCATAGCTCTACAAACCACTGCCAGGATGCCATCAAAAAAGAATCCATTTGTGATTGTGAAACTTTCCACATTACCATAGTGTTGAAGGTCACATAAGTGAAAAAAATTAAAAAGCCATTTCTTCTAATCAGTGCGTCTTTTCCATTTGCTATTAACAGTTTTTTCCTTTAAAAAAATTATAACTTAACTGGTATGTTTACCATTTTAGTTGAGTGTAAAAAACTTCGGTATTTTAAGTGGAGTATAATATGTGGAATACGTTTGGATGTGGTCAAGTCACAATCTGCTAAAGCTTTGTTTAATTTTGAACAAGTTTGAAAGCACATGAATAAAAAAAAATCCTAAATATGCACTACAGCTTGTAATGGTATCGGTCTGCCAATAAAAAAGAACCCTGCATTTGCACTTGGATAGTATTTCAAAACTTTAGACTGTAATATGTTATTAAAATAATAACTAGAACATAATGTTTTCCATGACAGTCTTAGGCGTGAATCTCCCGGATATTTACAGCTCTTGGTGCTTGCACTGGGAGATTTGTATACATATTGAACAGGAAAACGAAAGTGACTGGTTTTAATGCATTTGAATAGAATCACGAGGAAGCAGAAATAGAGGCATCTTCACTGTGCTCATAGAAGGAAAAAATAAATATAGCTAAATTAGTTACAAAATTCAACTCATATTCTATTTTACATCTAAAAAATTCCTGCAGATACTGGACTCCACCTGAAGCATGACATGCATGAACTAAGTCATTTACTGTTATGTATGATATATCTGCAAACTTCCTTAGGCACTCTTCTTCCTCCATTTTTATAATGAATAAAATACTGCAAGGATCAAGACATGAAAAGGAAGATTTGAAAAAATATACTTGAAATTCTACAGTTTACATTTTTGGGAGAAAGATTCTTAACCAAATTAACAGAGAATTAATACGTTCCAGATTTCTAGGAAAATTCACACATACAAAATATTATACGCAATACATTATTTTTGATTCAAAGAGATAATTATTACTTCTAAAATATTCCTGCTTAGTTCCGAGGATATTACGATGGGCTTTGAAAAACTAAACTTAAAACGCCAAAAGTCTATCATGAATGTCAGGATATAGGGAAGATTCTCTAGGAGGTTAACTGCCTTGGTAAAACGAGGTTGTATTTCATGTCTGTACACAGGCTGTTAGTGTTCATGGGTATATAATTTGGCAACCTAGCTTGCAGAAAATGGAAAAGATACAATTAAACTGTAAAATAAGATTTTACTAATTCTCTCAGATATATCTGTGAAGCACCCCTGCATGTCAGTTATTGTTGCAGATAAACAGGTCAGAAATAAGCCTTTATTTTATTTTTTGCTAAATATTTCAAAAGTTCTAAATTATGGCAAAGTAAAATGGACATGTGCTTGTACAAAACTCATCTAATATAAACACTCAAATATGAAGGAAAACAAAAAATATTTTTTACTTATTTATAAAAGAAATAAGCAATTGTCACCATTATAACACTTATCAGTCATAGATATTCAAAAGCAAAAACATCTTAAATACTCAATATTCATGCCAAATGTATGCTTCAAGACGTATTTCTTTTGATTTTTTTTGTTTCATTTTAATATTTGAAGGTTTCAGCTAAGTTATGGCACAAAGCATCATCTTTCTTAGAAGCTCCCTATTTATTACTGTAGCTGTTCTTATCTTTTTACACTGTAGTAGCCACTGTATGTCAGCTGCTTCTCTGGCACTGCATTGTCTAGAACTGCTAAGGAAGATGTCTGTTCACTAAAAAACTGTCTAGCACATTATTTTGATATGCTCCGTAAGTTAGCCGATCAATAGTTTAAAAAAAACCTTTGCTTTCTGATATTGTATGTCCTTTGTTGTTTCAACCATTAACGTTTGTGAGCTGCCGTCAGTAATTTCTTTAATGAGATTGTTTTGGTTTTCTTTTGGCAATGTAACTGTCAGGCATTTGTCCCTACTAATAATTCCCCAGGCCTTTATTAAAGAGATTTACAGATTTCTTAAATCCACAGTCCTGCATCACTCAGATATACAGTTCTAATAAAATGATAAATTAGATTTTATTCTTTGCCTTATCCTTACAAATGAACAAATTAAAAAAATGTTTACTGAGCAGTCTGGCAGAAGGTAACAAATGAAATATTACTCTTCTCCAATCCTTTTGATAGAAGCAATCAGACACACGAAGAAATGTACAATGCTTCATTTTTTAAACACATTTTTAAAGTCAAATTGGAAACTTCAGAAGGGAAAAGGGAACATTGACTGTAAACATGATATTTTATCCAAGACATGAGAATGGATACTAATATGGTGTTTTCTTGCAGCTTTTGTTCGGAGGGAGAGTTCTTTTTCCATAAAAAAGGTGCTATATTGCTAGCCGTTATTTTGCATGGTGCTGGCTTTCAGTTCATTTTAACAGATTCAATCAAGATAATGAGCCGAAGATCAATACTACTGAAATATTATATGAGATTTAAAACTCCAACTATAAAATAATCAGATAAAATGTTAAACTGCTTTGGTGTATCTTGGAGAAAAGCAAACATGGAGACCTAGATGATTTTATCTCTCCGTGCCTTCTTTTCTACCTGTGTCCTTTCCACTTTCTCTCCATAATGTCGTGGTGGAGTACATCCTGCTTAGCCCCCAATCAACATTTCAAGCCCTGGGATCATGTTTGATATTGTCAGATGGCCTGGAAAATTAAAAACCCAATTAAAGGCTCAGCACGCGGGTCAGCTCTTCTGCATATCAAAAGGCCTCCTCTGGCTATTCTGCTCAAATTGTATCTGTTAACAGCTCACTTTGCAGAGAGTGAAATAGCACAGCGTTTATGAGTAATAAGTACCTTCCAGCTGATACATTTCAAACACAAACCACTTTCATGGCCCCGGCAAAAAGTACAAGTCATAATCAAATTGTCAATTTTTTCCTGCGAGATGCATAGATCCATTGTAACTGTGATTGTTAAAGAAGGAAATGCATTTTATTCACACATTGGGAAAAAAAGATGCACATTTTCCCTACAATTAAAGATTTTTTGTCACTTTTTTACATTGCCTTTCCTTTACATTTCTAAATAGTTACTATAATTGATTTTCGGGTTGCATTCATTTTTTTTTTTTTGTAGGAGAATCATTTATAGTTTTTATGTAGTGGAAGAAATGGTTGAAGTGAATAGCATTTTTGTTTAGCTGGGGTATTAATGTTCACCCAAATGTTTATAATGTGAATGTACAAAGCACTAAAAGCTTTCGAGCTAAATGCAAATTAGTAGAGCACTCAAATGACATTTTTAGAAGGAGTTTTCATCTGTCAATGTGGCATAATATTAAGTCAAACTAAAGTCACTACTTCAGCTACTGGCCATTTGAAAAAAATTCATAAGATACTGGGGTTGACAGAAAAGAAAACAAACTATATAAATATTTTTCAACATATTATATTAACCAAGCAGCTGCTACAGGATTTCACAAGAAGTTAGCATATAATGTCTCCCTTTAGAATATATTTTGAGTGTATGCAATGTCAAAAATCTAAATCCCTGGGTTTTGCATAATGCATTAAGGTCCACATCTAAGACTGGAAAGATTTTTCAAAGCAATGTCATGTGATGAAATAACACATGCTTCACTCAGGGAAAAAAAAAATCAAGGAATATTATGAGTTAGGAAAAAACCCAAACAGATTAATATTATAAAGTGTTAATCCATATAATATAAATGCATTAATCAACACTACTCTAATTGGATTTTTTTTAAAAAATCATTTACTTAGAATAAACACTTAGATATTTCTTGTTTTTTTTTTAAACAAAAGGCCAACTGTTAATCATAAGAAAGTGTCAAATGACATTAAAGATTAGAAACTCATAAAAGAAAAAAATCTGTCACCTATGGCTGAAAGTCCATCCTTTATCCACCCCTGTGGAGGGGAAGTGCTGCTCTGCACTGGCGATGTGCAGGGTCACCCCATGTTTCAGACCCTTCCAATATCCCAGCAGCGTGGAAGGTGATATTACTTGAATTTTCATGCACATTCCTGGATTGTGTGCTAGTACAGGGATAGGTTAGCCCTTTAGGAGCAAATAAGTGTCACTCATGGTTATGAGTAAAACCCCACGTTTCAAAGGCAGCATGACAAAACTGGAAGAAAACACTGAAATGGGAACAAAAGTTTCAGCAGTTGATCCTACAGGATTTTATCAACTTTTGACACAATTTGCACAGCTCCGATTTATCTCCATGATAAGTTTTCTGGATGAAGCCAGTAGCCCATGTTTCTGGGGACATGTCCCAGGCAGAGGCCAGCATGGCTAATTTCAGGTATGGCAGGCAGCGGTGGCCCCAAGAGCCCAGGAACACTAGTGGACACCAACATAATGATTTAAGATCTGTGACAACTTATTTCTGTTAAACCACAACATCTTGCATATTAATAGACAACTTAAAATAATTATATGCTTTAATATTTTCTAAAGAACAGTTACTTCTCTTTTGAAAGTTTCATACTTCTTATAGAAAAGAAAGCAAGTGCTTTTTCAGAGAAACAATGTCTAATAATATGTCAGTAAAGATTGAGCAATTTTGAGTAGTGATGGGTGAAAAGGACATTATGTTCTTTTTTCTTGTCATGGTCGGTATTTTTCTGTCAGTTGGCAAAGGCTGCACTCAGCAAGAAGAAGTTAAAGACCTGCATTGAGAGACGTGAGGGTGACAGCTAACCTGACAGGTCAGAAGATGACTGCAGAATTAGCCTTACTTTAATTCTCACTAAAATTCACAGCTCCTGACGAGGAAATGGGAAAAAGAAATTTCCTTACACATTTTCTTTTCATTTCATGTGCAGATTATACATATTCTGCTTCCATTAACAAGAAGGAGATTGTGCTTTATGCAGCTCTATATTTAAGGGCAAAAGACCAAGCAGATGACAAGAGTGACCCTTCTCTTGTCATATGATCACTACCAGTTTGACATGACACTAATTAGACTGCCTTAATCTAAACCCAGTTAGTTCTGCATGCTTGCAGCAAAACCATTGTAAACCCAAACATAAATTGCCTTGGGCCTTTGTCTTCCTAAGATACATACACACACATATACACATATGCTCTTTCATAATCCAGTCCTGATAGTCTTAATATATGACTGCTGCATATATTATTCTTAATTTTCAATTTTACAATTGCTTTCCATTCCTGTTGTAGAATATTATACAGTATATGTGCCAGCAGAGTCAGAGGAGAAATAAAGAGATTGTTTCATAGTTCATAAAAAAATGTATGTTGCATGCAACCTGAAACAGCCTGCAATTGGTAAGGCTAGACACAGTTTACATTTTCCTTTTATGGTGAAATGTGATTGCAGAACTATGAAGTGAAATGTAAACAAGCTAATCTCATTATATGAAAATATTTATTTTGGAAAATAAGTCTATATATGAATTAATTAAAAAAATTATCATTCTTAGTAGACAAAAAAATAGCTAAAAATGTTATTAGAAATGTAACTGGGGGTATTGAGTAAAAACAAACTGATTTGGACTACAAAATAGTGTTAAAAATGGTAGTTAATACATTCACAAGTAACCTCTGAATGTTTCCCATTCAACTTTATCTGTGAGAACACAGCTAATGTGTTGCATAACTTATTTTTAGTTACGTAAATTTCAAATAAAACACTTGAAAGGTATAATGTTCTTTTAAAAAATGAAAATAAATTTGGTTTATGTTATGCTGTTATTCTTGTACCGATCCTCCTTAATGCTCAGTTGTCTGGCATTATTGGGTTGATTTTGGAGTTTCTTGGATTCTTTATTAAACAATTAAATAGAAAGTTTAATGAATGAAAGCTTTCAAAATTATATCTGCACTTAAAACAAATGAACACTAAGGCATAAATTGAATTATTCATACTAGCTGAAGAATTGACTTAAACCATCATCTTCCACTGTTTGGTTCAAAGAGGATTTTTTTTTAATCTGTGTTTTCAGTTGTGGATTGCTATCTGAGACTGGGGTTTTCCCCCTTTTTTTTTGTAAGTTTGCATAGCAACTAAGCAGAACAATGGAAAAATCAGCACCAAATACAGTCAAGAAGTTGGATTAATGAATATTAAAATGTTGTAACTCACGCTGAAACAATATTCTACCAACTTTTTCCGTGTAATTTAACTGAAAAAACAAGCATAAGCAGTATATAACATTTCCATGAATGGGACCCTTAGGCTTATTCAGCTGAGCATGTTTAGCTTGCCAAGTTTAAATATTTTCAGAACTGATCCTCGGACTGAGCAGCCTTCATCACAGCACAGCATTTAAAATGATGGATGTGATACATATTTAATACAATAAAATGGCCATTTATATGCTCATAAGAGGCACAAGGGAAATCCTGTGGAAAAGACTGCTAAAATCAAAAGTAGTCCGTTCTCTTATTGCTGTGCAGGACATTGAGGTACCTTACTCCCATTACTAGCTCCCATTAGTGCTGATGGGTTTTATGAGCCCAAGTATTCCATGCTCAGTGGGACAATACATATTTAAGGATCTAGTCCAGCAGAATGGATGCCCTGCACATGTTGAGCAGCAAGAAATTCCACAGGTTTTCCCCGTGAAGCTGAATGATGAGGGTGAACCAGGGCTATCACATCATGGCTTCAACCAAGCAAGCCTTCACACAGTGCATTTCCCAACCACACAGAAAATATGGACATAGCAATGATACCATGGAGCTCCAAAAAGAGTTCCATGAATTCCTGACTTCAATTATGCCCAGCTGAGTGCCAAGGCTTCCTAGCAGGGAGGAATCCTATTGCATGACTAGACTGACTTTTATCATCTCAATGGCACTTAAAGAAATGTATGCAGCAAAAAATAAGAAAACTAAAGCAAACTAACAGCAGCACTGTAACAAAACAAAATAGACCGAGGTACACAGAGCAGGGGAAGAGCAGCAAGAGCTCACTACAAACTATCTGAACGCATCTACAGTACTGACAATTGTAGTTAGTTTGGCCCACAAAGAGATGATCACGTGCAACTGCACAGTTGTTATTCAGTCCTTTCAGTTTACAATTAAACGTGCCAATTTGAGCTACTAACAACCCTCCTGAAAGAGGACCACAGTACCCTTGGGAAGAAGTCTGTAGAATGTTCTTACGCTATCTTCCGCCCCTCCTCCCCCCCCCCTTTTTTTTCGGGGACACACTGAAAGCCAGTTTTCACAAACAGGAGTCTCCGCTGAGTTTTGATGGCTTTTGATCAGGCACTAGCCCTTCAGCACTGCCGGCCACAGTGGCAAATTGACCACAGCAGCATTAAATTATTCTGACTCATATTGCTGGCTGTGCAACTAAGAACCATAACATCTGCAGACATTTCTAAGATGATTTCATGGCATGGTAGAGGACACCTGAGCCTAACTTCTTTATAGCTACTCATAGTATATGGAAATCCAACAAATCTGACCAACAGGCTAGTTTTGTATTTGCATATCTGATTAGAAGGCTGTGCTACAGAATTGTCTGTTTTATTTGTTAACATCAAGTGTACTGGCTTAATAGCTCAACTACAACAGAAGATATTGCAACTTTGAGCTCTTCTTCAATGGCTGTTAATACCCCTTACCAAGTATGGAATACTAAAATGAAAACTAAAACTATTTGTTTATGGGCAGAATAAATCTCAAAAGGCCTTTAATTTATGTGCATTATTTTGAGTCAGAAATGCTTCACAGACAAAAAACAGCTATTGATTTTAGCAAATTAAGAAAACCAGAATATGTACTGGAACTTATTTAAATATCCTAAATTCAACTTAATAGTACAAGCTGCTGGCTCTGCAAAATTCTGGAAATGCACCCTGCCGCTTGTACTAATTGGTGGGAAATGCAGGCCTGTGTCAAAGACAACTAATTGTCTGATGAAAATAGCTTGTTTCTGACATCAGTATGTACCACACCCCTGTATCACATGAGGAGGGTTTCAAAAAGGTGTTATATTGTCATGGTAATTATAATTGGGTTATATGTATCCAAGGTACAGAACCCATACAAGGTGATGGCATGAAAGCAGGTCTTATAAATGAGATTGTAGGGCATTTAACTAAACAATTGCATGCAGAATAAAGAGCTTACATAAAAGTGTGTATTATGCAGATGTTAGAAACCTGTGTCTCTGAGAAGACACTATTTTGACCATAATGCATTCTGTCATGTGAGATAAAATGCAGGGAACATTTACATTTCTCCCACTCACTGAGCTTCTACCACACGGCTTGCATTTTTCTCACATCAATAGACATCTTTTTAAACATTATATTCATGTCTGTCTCTCTTGATGGCAAATAAAATTCAATAAATAAAATACTTTATGATAAATATGTTAGATTTAAGAAGCAGTTGTGATAAAGTGCACAGATTTTCAAAAATGATTTGTTAAAAACAAATAAATTTAACAAGACATGTACACAAGCACAAAATATATTAATATATTGTAGATGATGCACAATAACATAACGATCCAAAAGAGCGTTTGTACAGCTTTTCACACTGCTTAACTTACTGTTAAGCAAGACAAATAATCAACAGAACTTGGACCCACTGCCTCTGTAGATCAGATCAACACATGACTGTTTAAAAAGCATAAATTACCAGGGCATTTCAAACCAGCCACAGTTACAGACAGCTACAGTATAGCAGGGGGCATATTCCCTACAAAACCATCAACAAGGATATGGATATAGATCACTAAATATTTCTATCTACTATAATGCACAGCACACCCTTTTGTGTTCACCTGACCAGATTGGTGTACTTGGCAAACCAATACTTTGTAATGAAATATAATTATTGTGTACAATTTAAATGTCTCTCTGTGCTCCTGGTAACAATTTCCTTTTACGTAATTTGAAATTGCACAGTAATGTGTATCATCTTAGAGCTAAACAAATATCACCACTTCCTCAGTTTCTTTTTAAATTTCTGTTTCTACCTTTTTTGTATGATGTCTACTTCTTAAATATTATTCCTCTAGTTTGCTGATTTTTTGCTTTTAAAAGTGTAAAGCATGTAAAAAGTATTGTGCTGTATCACTTAATTGTTTTTATTTTATTTCCTCCTTATTAGTTTCCTACTTTTTTCTTGTTAACTAATTTAAAAGAATGGGTTTAGTGTTTCATTATTATTTCCCTATGGAACTGCCAAGGAAGTCAAACAGATGATGTGCCTTTTGCAGTTTTTAAAAATATATAATGAAATAAGCCCACCACTGACACAAACAGTTTAGAATACCTACAAGACAAGACAGAATTATTATTATTTACTTTTTTAATGATGAAATGTAAGGCAGAGAATAAGTAAGCTATTTCCATAATGTCACACTGAAAAATAAAGTTACCTAGACCTCTTAATTCTCAATCCAATGGTGAAATCACCTCAGCCTTCCTGTAATTTTGAGGTTATGGATCCTACTTCCCCAAAACTGTAAGTCAAATATACATTTTCATCTCTATGTTTTTTAATAAGGTGGAATAGGCTACATAGAGAGACCAATTGATGCAGGGTAACTACATTGGTGTTACATACCTGTTTGAAATGGCAGGGTTTAATAGGCACTCACAACTCCAGTGAGTAATTTGCACAGACAGATAGAGCAGACTGGGGACAGACCACACCTGTAGGAAAATATTAAGGGCTAGTACCAGTTCCTTACTCCCCCTGTGTGGACTGGGGAGAAGTTAGAATGGCAATATCTGTTACTATAAGAACCCATTCCCTTCCCTCTGCTAGTGATGAACACTTTCTCAAGCTTTAGAGACGCATTGTCTGTTTGAAATTAAGCTACTGCTGCCACGTTTCTCAGCTTCCTTGACCAAATGCAGGGCAGCATTCTTTACCAAATAGTAAAGACAATCACACCCAAATTGTTTCCTATTCATCAAATTGTTTGATCATTGTGCATCTGAATTATATATATTGCTCAAGGGCTAGTCATCCATGTCGGGCTTCAGCATTTTCCAAGAGTTAGTTCAACCTATTCCAAATATGGTGCTTGATCTACTGCTATTCACAGGCTTAACATTGCTCCCTCAGGCCTCAAATAACACCAGTAATCTTATCACTTGGTGCATTT
This sequence comes from Tapera naevia, assembly GCA_033556795.1. Lineage (NCBI taxonomy): Eukaryota > Metazoa > Chordata > Aves > Cuculiformes > Neomorphidae > Tapera > Tapera naevia. The sequence continues at coordinate 7,050,731 of JAUMJJ010000023.1, forward strand.
GTCTCTGGAACATGTGTCAAGTTTTGCACATGGAACATGGCAACCCTGGATATACTGGGGAGTGAGAGGATGGAGAGCAGCCCTGCAGAAAGGGATATGGGGTTCTTGTTGATGGCAAGCTGAACATGAGCAAACAGTGTGCCCTGGAAGCCAAGAGAGCCAACTGTGCTCTGGGGTACATCCAGCACGGTATCAACAACCAGTCGAGGGAGATGATTGTACCGCTCTACTCTGCACTGGTGCGACCCCACCTCGATTACTGGGTGCAGTGTGAGGCACCACAGGTACAAAAAGGACGTAAAACTACTGGAGAGTGTCCAGAGGAGGCCAAAAAGCTGGTGAAGGATCTAGAGGGGAAGTTGTATGAGGAACGGCTGAAGCCACTTGGTCTGTTCAGCCTCGAGAAGAGGAGACTGAAGGGGAGACCTCATAGCAGCTTACTGCTTCCTCACAAGGGATGGAGGAGGAGCAGGTGCTGATCTCTTCTCTCTGCTGACCAATGGTAGGACTTGAGCCGATAACAGGAAGATGTGCCAGGGGAAGTTTAGGTTGGATATTAGGAAGAGGTTCTTCAACCAGCAGGTGGTGAAGCACTGGAACAGCTCCCCAGGAAAGCAGTCACGGCACCAAGCCTGACAATACTCAAGAAGCATTTGGACAGTGCCTTCAGACACATGGTGTAAATTTTGGAGTTGTCTTATGCAGGGACAGGAGTTGTGCTCAATGATCCTTTTGGCTCCCTTCCAACTCAGGTCATTCTGTGATTCTGTGTTTCTGTGAACTACCCTGAGTCCATGTTCTCTGTTAACACTAAGTTTCAATGCTTCTCAAATAAAAACTGTCTTCTTATGTCACAAAGGACTGTTTGACATCATAGTATCACTACGCTGAATTTGGTTACACTTCTTGCAGAACAGCTTTGATGCACTTGGCCATGCTTTGAGTCTGGAGCTATCTTAAATAACTGCTCAGACTTCCCTTCAGTTCAGTTTTTGTTCCTTCAGCAGTGACAAGATAAGAAATTAAACACACTATATTAAATAAGTGTCAAGGTCTTCAAATCACTTGACTTTAGAATACAAAATATTCAGAAAGAAATTAGTCTGTTGCAAGTTGTTTTATTTGCTTTCTGGAATTTAAGCCTTCAATTCTAACTTTCACGCTTTGCTTCATAGGCACATGAGATAGAAGTTCTGCACTTTAAAGATAGAAAACCCCAAATTTGAGACACTATTGTTTACATGGTACAGAATTGTACTTTTGAACATCTGATGTTCCTCAGGGCAAGACATGAAAAATTGTTCATATTTAAAGATCTAGTCTAGGACTCAGATGACCACAGCTTCAGCTTCTTGCAGTATCAAAGACAATTCAGATCAGATATACAAAGGACTCCCCGTACAGGATAGCTTATAAAAATATAGTCTTTATTTTGGATCTGAGTTGCTCCTGCAGTAAGTCTCTATGAGAATATTATCAGGACTTCTGTGAACTCATGACCTCTGTTGCTCTCCCACCCTTGGCTCTACGAATCCTCGGTTTCTTTCTGAACAATGGCTTTCTTTCTCCAGATAAAGGTAACAGAATATTCTGGAGCATTTTTTCTAGGTCTAATAACAATAGTATTGTCCTTAAATTGTAAACTGAATTTGAGAGATGTACTGCATCAAGGCTACTACCTCTTGGTCAAGACCTCTGTCTCCTCAGTTATCATATAAACAGGGAATCTTGTTGCAGCCATGACACCTGTTTATTAGTGTAAAGAGTAAGCAGGCTCTACAATATACATTTTCTGAAATTTTCTAGAGTCTTGCATGAAATTTTGCAACAAAATCAACAAGACAAGTCCCATATCACTCTGGCAGGGCCTAAGAAGCAAGGTCTTTATCTTTCCCCTTTGTCTGCAGCTGGCACCCCTTCAGTGTCTTTGTTACATTACCCTTAAAAGGTGTCGAGGCAGCAAAAGGAATCCTGCTTATGCTGGAAACAACCAGGGCCCTGAGGGCACTCCCAACCCTGACTGCCCCCATCCAGCCTCCCGTGGAGCTCCCCAACCTTGGCCATCTCCCAGGACACCATGTGAGCCCATGGAGCAGAAGGGAGGAAGAAAGACCTGCAGAAGCGGGAGCATGTGGCTCAGTACTGAAAGAAAATCTTTCCTTGAAGAGGAAGACAGATTGAAATGCAGATGCTGGACTAGAACAGACAGTCCAACCCCTGTTGCTGTCAGGGCAGGCAAGATTTCTTTACAGGCTCTTTCTCCTGAATTTTCCTTAAGTTTGTTCTTCAGATCTGTGTTCAAGTATAATCTAGCTTAAAGGTGGTGGGGGAGTTTATTGTTTTGCTGTTGATGTGTTTTAAAACACCTTTTTGGCTCTTTGCGTTGTTCAATTGAAGGAAAAGTTTCTGGCAGAGATATCTGACAGAGTCCAAGTCCTGTTACAACAGGTGACCATGATCTATGCTGTGAAACAAAGATCTACGGAGTCCTTATTTATCATCTTACTCCACTCCTGTCCAGGGTGGAATGATTTTCACATTGTATGTCTGTCAGTTGCACTCTGCTGAACTCCTCACTCTTCCATCATGTGCTGTGCTACGCAAGACAGCCTTGCAGGTGGCTCAGTGCTGTAGTTTGTATTTCACCTTCTAAATGCAAAAAAACTTACTTTTATGATGAAACAACACTGTGATCCACTGGAATATGCTTTCAGAACCACTTAAAAATGTGTCTTAATCTGGAAAAGAAATCCATTAGTTTTGACTCTGGCAAGACCCACCAGTTATTTCAATGAAGAGTTTGGCCTACTCAAGATTTGCATCCTTACACAGACTTAATAATCAGTAATTTGTGAGAACATTTTCAAATTACAAAAAAGTCACAATACCGGCACAAACATCTCCGTGTTCCTATTCTTAAGGTCATATAAAGTACTCCGCATTTCCCTGACAATTTCTTTGAGACAATGAGGGTGCTTTGGGAAGCTTTCTACCCCCCTGGATTATTATGCAAATAGTTAAAATATTGAAATGAATTTAAGAAGTTATACTCTAACATGTCAGTCCTCTTATAATTTGGAGACAATGAATAATATATTCCAGACAAAGTGAAAGCAGCTATAGAAGTAAACTAAAATAGGAAAATTACGCCCACCAGGCATTTAAATTTAGGGGCTGAATAAATTAGCCATACATTAAAAGGTTCATATATTTCAAAGAAAGCATAAAAAAGTTTAAAAAATAACTGAGAAAATGTAACAAAAAGCAGAATAATTCCAAATGTGATCAAAGCTGATGTGGAAGCCTATTAAATGGATATCATTGTTGCACAAAAATTATACAATATGACTTTCACAGATTCTATTCTTTCAGCAGATATTCACTTAGAGCCTCTGCTTGAAAAAAATCATTAAAACTGAGATTTTCATCCGTTCAAATTTCTATGGTATTTTTTCATCTTTTGGTGCAATGGACGTTTATTGGTTTTAATCAAGTATACTCTTTTATCTGATATTTTTCCAAAAGGAGTTCCATATATTCTTGCATGATTCAGTTCAATGCATGTGCTGTTCTTACAAATCTATTAATTAAAACCCACTCAGAGTGTTTGATGAAAACCAAAAATACTTCAATGGTTTTCTCATCATGCTGAAAAGCTGATTCTCCCAACATACATGAAGGTTCTAATTGTAACTTCACACACACAGCACTTTCAAAGGTGCTCTACCGCCACAGAGTATCTGAACTGTTATTGTCTGTTTTGTAATAGATTTTGTTAAAAATACCTGAGCAAATCTTCATGTTTTTAATGAAAGTAGCTTTGGATTTAGACATTGAGGAGATGCTCTTACTCATGCTAAAGCTTAAGAAGAACTCTGCCAAAAGTTTTTATCAGATTTCCAGTGAACTGAATTAATGACATATACTTTCAAATGAGGAACAGACTCATCATGATTTAATATTTCTCTTTAACAGACATTGCATTACACTTCCCAGCTTCAAAAGGGATGTGCTTCTTCACCTTCTACTGAAACCAGCTAAGACAATTGACACTGGCAAGACAGGGACAGTAACATAATTTTGTAGTTTTCTTCTGTGGGCAGTAGTGGTTGCAAAGTAATGACCAACGGACTGCAAGCCTGGTTGGTCACATAAAGGTGGATTTCCGAGATAGACATGAAAGCATTTTAAGATCTTACAGAGCACTGACAATATCTGACTTCTGAGAAGTTCTGTGTCAAGGTACCATGTCAGAAAAATAAATAACAGTGAGTCTGTTTGCTTCTTGCAAATGGCTCATAGTCATGACATTTAACTATGTGATTATACTAAGAGAAGTTAAGGTAGCAGACACATGAAAATTATTCTTGAAACAACTGACTTCAGAACACCAGAAAGCTTTTTTATTGTTATTTATCATACCGTAACCAATTTACATCTTGGGCACTTCCTGGATACCTACCTATGAATTAAATATATGCCAACAAACAATAACTACTCTGTCACGACTCTTCTGTGCATCCCTGTGCGTGTGCAGCCAGTGTGCCTCTGTGTGAGATAGGTTACTACATTTGGAAAGCTGGTTCCGTTGTATCCAGTGTGTTCTAAGGATGTCTCCGAAGGGACTTATAGTAGTTTGAATGCTGTAAATCTAACCCTCTTTACTGCACATTTATTCTACTCATAAAGGCCATGATAGAGCCACAACTGATGTAAGGTCAAATCTCCGTTAAAAATCTTTAGAGATTCATCAGTATGATGTGTCCCATTATTTAAGATCTAATTAATATTAACTAAAAATCATTTGAATAGCACTTTACTAATTAACATATTTAAAACTATCTGAGCTCAGAACAAACATATTTGGAGTGGTATATCTCTGAAGTATGCAAGTCTTGCTTACTTATGTGGAATATAAGGACAGAATAAGAATGTTCCAAAGGGCTGTGTTGTTTCTGAGAATGAGTAAACACACACAAGATTCACTAACAAGAAAATTTTATAATCTAGACAATGTTGATATATAAGGCAACAATTTATGGTTCTCAATTTAGCTGGTCAAGTTTCATGGAAATTTGTGAGTTTGTTATAAAATTATATAGTTAAGGAATTCCACAGTAATAGGTCACCATAGAAACCGTCCTTTTTGCCTCTGAATGCCCCCTGAACTTAGGTCTTTTGGGATATTTAGTTCAGTCACTGATTTGATATTTGTAACCTGTGTTGTTGTGACTGGGAAAATTCAATATTTCATTTTGTGAGAGACAGTTCTTTACCTGCAAGTTGTAGCAGAATAATTATACTAGCTCTGAGTGTAGGAATTTTTGCCTGATGATTCATTCATATCAGTAAAAGTTATAATGTAGATGTAACTATATCAGTGTGCCAATTCCTACAACATTAAAAGCTTTTCCACTCCTAAGTGGAGAATTTTTTTAAAAAAATGGTTGTTCTCCTAGAAGTTCCCTTTCTTTAATTATTTGCAGAAGCAGGAATTCAGCACCTCAGAGCAAGTTAACAGGGAGAAAAATTATCCTTTATTGCCTTTTGGGGCAAAAGTATGTAAATTTTAGGCCTCCAAAATTGAGCTCTCACTCCAAAGCAAAACTTAACAAACGCAAAAAGCAAAAGGGGATGTGTTCTCTGGTTGCATATGGTTACTGCTCCTGTCCATACACTGGGCACCTCAAGTTGCAAAGGACCATGGATTTGTAGCTGGGTTAGGAGAGATTTAGGACAGATAAGAGTGCTGTTCTGAACAGTGATGGTACGAAAACACTACATTAACAGGTGGCAGGACCCATCCAGGCTGTTGCTGGAGGATTAATGAAAGAGGTAAAACAAGGATGATCTATAATTTCCCATCTAAAGTGTCAGGCTGGATATTTGAATTGCTTAGAGACAAGGATCCTATGATCTCCAAAAGAGAAATTTTGTGTTTTGGCTAATATATAGGGTCCTTTCCAGGAACCTGATGAGTCCTGGGAAGAAGCTATAGATCACTTAGACATGGGGAATGATCCATGCATTTTTTAAGGCCAGACAGTTGCAGAATTGGGATTTTTACTGAAGAAATTATTGATGGATGTTTCAGAGAAGTTAATGAAATTGTAACACAATCAAACCATAACGCTTCACATCTAGTATTTTTCTACATGATCAACATACATTATTTTCACTTTACGATGTAGGCAAGTAGCTAAGTAGTATAAATTATAATATTACTGATCTAAATGAGTCCTCACCAGATAACTTTAACTGTTTTAACTACACCAGTATAGTACAACTCCAACTTAATCTCAGTGGATAATTAAATTGAAGAAAGGTTTTAAAAGGATAAAGAAGGATGGATTTTAATTTTTAATGATGAAAAATTATAGGTAAATTCTGCAAACTGAGGAGCTCAGCGCTCAAGGTGCAGAGGCTTGATTTTTATCTTAGTTTCAGCAACTAGCTGAGCAACCTAGAAATAATGCTGTTTCTTTTTTTTAGAAAAAGAGGCAAGAAAACACTATTTTCCACTGAATTACATAACCTTTAACTTTTGATTTTATCATCTATTCAGTACACATAAGAAAAACAGCGATTATTTCAAGTACAGGTTTTGTGTTTTTTTTTTTTTTAATTTCCATTTTAAAACATATTTTCTCCAAATCCAAGCCTTCCAAATTTGGAAATGCATTGTATTTTTTTGATGATTTGCAATTAAATAACTTTGATTTCATATTGTCGTGAAATCAGTCACTTGGATGAAATATATATGAGTCCTCATTTGCCTTTCTGAATCTATTTTTCACAGTTGCAAAGTCCTGGTCAAATCAATTAAATTACTGCAGCAGTATGTAAATAACTTTATGTAAATTAAGGTGTTAATGTTCTGAATCACATTCCTGAAAACGGTCTGTTTTCTCTTGCAGCTTTTCTTCATTAATGCCACAATGGAAATCTAAACAATTTCTACAAGACTAAGTGTTGCCCCCTGACCTCTAAAAGAACTAAATTTATAGATAGTCTTAATGGTCAGCTGACACTTTTCAGTAGCCCCCCGAATAAATCAAGACTTCAGCCTGCATGCCAACAGAATGGGCTAACATGGATTTAGGGTTTTTTCAACATCAAAAGATCTATGCAGTTTTTGTCATGTTGTTGGGTACATACTTATTGTAATGTTTTAGCCTCTGTTTGTGGCAGTACTCTAACACAAGCAAAGCTAATGTTTTATGTTATCAAGAAAACGCAAGATTAACAGAATAAAAGTAAGCATAATTGGAAAGCATAGGAATACAAAGTCAGAAACAACTTTATTTTTTGTCTACAAATATTCAGACAGACACAGGAGAGGCAAATTAGAAAAAAAAGGTAGCTAAGACCTCAATTTCCAGTTTCCTCATTTTGTCTGTCATCACATCAGATTAGACTGGGAGAAGCCATGATTGTTAATTTTTTAATTTTTCTTACAAGCAGGTCCAGATTGGTTCTATGTTAATTTCTTTGAGACGTATTATAAATGATCATGTGCAGTATTAAAATAAAACGAATCACATTCTTCAGATATTGGACAAGAAATTACGTTGAATTACAGAAACACAATCTTTACTGCTACAACTTTTCTGCATATACCTATGCTTTACATAAACAGAATATCATATAAAGGAAGGTAGTTTTTCCAACCTGTTTCATCAGTTTAGTGCACACCCCTTGTATCATTACTGTAAAGGATGCAGTGACACTTGCTTTGTATTTCTGAAAATCCCTTTTCCAAATAAACTTTCCTACTCTAGTTATTTCACTTATCTGAGAATGTCACAGCATTATATAGTAAATGTTACCAGTTCTCAGAATGAAATTGTTTTCTTCCTAAAAGGTCCTAATTTGATATTAGTATAAGAGAATTTTTAAAAACAAACAACATGAATATTAAAAATTTAAAATCCAGACAGCCAATATGAGAATCTTGAAGGCTTTTCTTAAAAAACGGAACCAAATTTTAGCAGCCCAGATTATTTTTCATTATATAATTGTGACGATTGATGTTGTATTTTACAGCTAAGTTTAAAAAAAGTGTATTTCTCGTATTTTTCATAGTGTGCACATATTTAGGGTGATTCATTTGGACTTTCCTGAATTCCTAAAGATCTGTACCTCCCTTTTATCCAGCATGACTTCAAAACAGAGGTTAAAAATTCTCCCAAATCAGTCAATTCATGAAACTGGCTAAAATTTAAGAATTACTTAGGTCAATATATTCTAACAGCAACAGTTATGCTTCCGAGCCATACAGGTTAATGAGTTACTGCTATGCATCAGCTGAGCTGCAGTGTCTCAGTGGCTGTTTATTCAATCCTTGTTTGTATTGAACACAAAGTAAAACATAGTAGGTTAAACTTTAATAAATGAAGGTTATGCTAACGCTTTTTACTTTGGATTTGCCAAAGGCTGAGTTCACATAGTAGCTCTTAAAGCACTGGTAACTTGATTGAATGTCTGAGGCCTAAATAACAGAAATTAGAATAGAATCAATTCACCCTGATTTCTGGTTGTTGTAGCTGTTAAATAAAATTCAGATTCATAGATAGCAAGGCAATATTTATTTGCTTAAAGAAGCATATTGTCAAAAAGCTGAGTAGCAGTGAGCTTCATTCAATCTATAGGTACAGTGAAAAATCACCATCTCCCCCTTTATACTATTTCTTTAGAAATGGAGATCTGAGCCTTCATCATCCTTCACATGTGTCCAGACTTTAAATAAAAATAAACATCTTCTGAAAGCCAGGGCAAATGAGCCTTGTGTATACAAGCCACTGAAAGGAAGGCAGCACTTGTTGTGAGGTGATATGTGAAGAGGAGTGGCTGGAAAAACAAAACTAAATTAAACTAGAGAACAGTCATGAATAAAAGTTTCCCTTTGAAAGCTGTCAGCAGTCCCTCTGAAAAACGAAAGACGAATGGATTAAACCTAGTCCCGAACTACAAGAATTCTGGAGGAAATACCATTGTTGCCACCTCTTTCAGCCTTTCATAGGAGAGATATGTTCCAGTCCCTTCATTATTTTAGTGGCCCTTTGCTGAACTCCTTCCAGTAACTCCATATCTTTGTTGTACTGGCGAGTGCAGCACTGGACACAACGCTCCAGGTGTGCCTTCACCATTATTGTGTAGAGGGCAAGGATCACCTACCTTCACCTGCTGACAACGCTTTTCCTAATGCAGCCCAGGACATCATTGATCTTCTTTGCTGGAAGGGCTCATTCCTGGCTCATGTTCCACACTCTGTCCACCAAGAGCCCAAGGTCCTTTCCTGCAAAGCTGCTTTTAAACTGGTGTGTGGGGATTATTCCTCCCCAGGTGCAGGACTTTGCACTTCTTTTTTTTTAAATACATCAAGTTCCTGTCAGCCTATTTCTCCAGCCTGTCAAGGTCCCTCTTGATGGCAGTACAATCCCCTTCCCCTTGCTAGTATGGCAAATCTTCCTCAAGATCATGTTCCTAACCTGGGATTTCTTACATGTATTTTTCCCATAACCCGCTTGCTGTTTCTACCTGAAGGGAAGCTGAGCACAGGGAAGGCTGTTCTTTGCACCAAGATTGTGCAGGGACCAATTCATCCTTTGACACCAAGTAGTATATGTGCAGTCACACAATATATTAAATGTAGTATAGAATAATAATGTTTGAAATTGGTTTTGCATCTAGTGTGAACAAGCTAGACTCCTTTGAAACAAGTATACATTTAGGAAGAGTGGTGCAGCAGCTCTTTTTTTTTTTCAGGTAGCAATGCAGAAATGCAGTTTATTGTAGAAGGTAAAATCTTGACAATTGGGGTCCTGTTTGCTCTATAACTCTATTGGACTTTGCAATACAAATTTCAAATGAGAATGGATAAGCTTCAACATTCTTGTTCAGTATGTCCCTTCTCCGTGGTGCCTTGTTATTATTACAATTTAATACAGTGGCACCTAACTGGCAGAGTCAGGTTATACTCCAGTGTGCTAAACAAACATAATAAATGACATGACAGTCCCTGCCACAATACATGGACTTCATACTGACAGGGCTAGATGCAGTGAAGGAAAAGCAATGATCTATTCTGACAAGATTCTGAAGGTTTTTAAAACAGATAGAAAGCTCTAGACTCTGCTTGAATGTCCTCCTTAACTGTCTTGAAACAACATGAGGCAGCTTATTTCATACAGATTGTTGTACAGACCTGAACCAACAGCATGGGTTTCCATACCAAAGTCTCATGGACGAGTACGTAAATCCAAATACTATGAGGCAGTGTAAACACTTTGTGTTTGACTTGCTTGGATTTATACTTGAAGTGGCTCCTCCTGAAGTTCACAGCTAAGCTCTCTGTGTTGTCCAGTTTCTAAGTCTGTCTAATGACAAGCAGACGTGATCTGGTGATGACAAATTTTTCGTCGCCTTTGGAAAACAGTTACAGGAATTGTGGCTGCAGAAACCAAAGGCCACAATTTAATTTGGCAGCAGTCAGTCCTTTCCTGATCTGCTGAAAAATTAATCACGTTCCAGACCGCTATAGACTTTAAGCTTTCCATTTTCTACTATATAGAAATAAAATTTAAAAATGAACTGCTATAAAAATATCTTTAATTAATATGCATATGCCTTGCCCTACTTCGAGCCACACCATGAACGAGGATGTTTCCTCCTTCCATCAATATGCGTAGTTTGAAAACCCAGCCTGATACCAGTTGCAAGACTTGCTCTGAATATTTGCATATTTTCTTGTTCATGTTCTATGGAAGATATACAGCTGGTCATGGACAGACTTCTTAGTCTTAAAATGCAGAACATTATTTGTAACTGACTATAAGTATAAAGCACTGCTATTACTATTTGTTAGCATTATGGAAAATGTGTTTATGTTTCCATACTGATGCATTTGGTAAGTAAATATTACATAGCATAATATTATATGCATTAACATTACATAAGACCAAGAATCTTTAATAAATTGCCTGCTTGGATACCGAAACAAAGAATTAATATTATGAACAAGAGCAATGCACCTGAATTTTTTACCGAAAGAAACCATTTTGCGTAATGAATTCTCTAGATTCTGCTATTGTTCAGTAAAGTACACTCCCATGCAGAGAACTGCAGGATGGAGCTTTCAATAGGAAACTAAATTAATTTATGACAACAGTTAAGTAGTAAAAGAAAGGCATATGAAAATCATGGTAAAACCATGTCTGATCACTTTGTCTTTCAAAGAAAAGAGACTACAAGGCACTAAAGTGTTCCGTGTTTACTGGTATTCTGGATATGCTGATAGGCATCAGTATAAAAAAACCTTCATTAGTCTTGTCAGTTGTGTCAGTTTTGCATATGGTAGAGCATGCACACTCATGTTCTTACGAGTCTAGGCACAGTTCTATGAAAATGAAGCCATGTTCTGCTCCATACTTCTTGTGCAAGACATCCTTCCCCAATGAAACTAACACCATATGTTTGTAATTGTTCGTAGTAGTTTACAATGGGTTATAAACCTTGAAGTTTGTACAGACTTTAAATGTCACCAGTATTACTGAATGCAAAGTTAAACCAGCTTTCACAGATAAGAAATGCCTTTAGACTAGCAGTAGCGGAATATATCCTACCAGATGAATTTCTGTTATATGGTTGCAAAATTAAACTATTTTTTAAAATGGGTAAAGGGAAGGGACAGTCAGTCTGAGATTTACACCTGATTTGTGTTATAGTAATCTTTGAAATTAAGAAGTGTATCCTTGCATTTCATTAAATTCTGGCTAATGAGATAACTGTCTTCCCAAGGAGGGAGTGATGAAGTACTCATGCCATAAAGCATAAATTAATGCTGCAAGGTTAAACACTGGAACTAACTCATGTTTCAACAAAAGCCCCTACCAGCAGTTAAATTAACTGACATAAATACCATAAAATCTGTCTTTATTTTAGTCTCAGATGATGCTTCTTTTTACACCCCTGCTTTCAGTTTGTATAACTCATTCTTGCACATTATTGCATGCATCATTTGTCGTTTAAAGAATCAGCTACAACTGAAAAAAGATTTAAGGAATCAAATACCCAGGGAAAAGAACCTGTAGATATGAGGAATACCCCTATCACACTATATTTTGCCAGTACCCTTTAAAGAAAATACCACAATAGACAACCAGAGTTCAAAAAAGCAGTTAATTATGTGGAGAATAGACGAAAGAAATCTACTTTTTCAGGGTTTTGATAGACATTTTGAAAAAAATGCCGAAGAAAACCTGTGGTGATAATAGGTTTGATATATATTCTGGCAAAAATTATATCACATTAATGAGGTGGCTTAAAGGGCTCATGCATTTTGTAGGAGGCATTTCAATGTATTAGTATAATTAGCAGTGATGAGAAAACTGTTTGGAACTGAATTACCTCTCATGAGTTCATTTGAGCTATATGAAATTACACCATGCAAGAAGGAAAATTATGGAGCCATCCAGAGAGAGTTCATGCCTGATTTGATCATAGCCACTAATTGGATGATCATTTTCGCAAAGCTTTTCAAACGATTGACAGTTTCTGCCTCTCATTTTTTTAATGGACTAGCTCTTTATTTCTTGCACTAAGCAACAAACATACATGTGTTCAAGATTTTGGTGTTTCTACAGGGACCTACAGGTGTAATTGTCACAATCTGAGCAACCTTTGTCCCCTAATTAGCTGCTTTTTGGGGACCCCTGATGAGAGTCGCTGTTCTTGTTAACAATCTTAGGGAATACCTGATGAGTAAGACTCTCCAAAGTCTGATGCATGTCAGCAGACACCATATGACAGCAATTTAATGAAGTTAAAAACCGACCTGATTCTGATGGCTGAAGTAGCATATGTGTTGTATAGCTTTTGATTTCTTATGGTCTTTTTTTTTTAACATGAATGGGTGTTCTGGTGAAGGATAACAGAAAGGTGAAAGATACAGGAAGGAAAGCTTATTAATAGAAATACTTTATGAGCTCTCCTTCTGTCCTTCCTAATATCCAGTAACACTGAGCAAATTGTAAAGGTGCTAACACTCTTCATACACTTTAAATGAGATACTTAATATATAAAATGCTTGATTTGGGCATTGTTAAGCATTTAAGTCAGATCTGTTTTACTGACTTTTTACTAATAATCTTAGCACTTTTTCTGCTGTGACTTTTTTTTTAATTATGCTTTCCTCTTATTTAATGCAAACATTTTGCAGTAATATTTAGACTTAGTGTCACCCCAAGTGTCAATTATTACTTTAAAATAGTGCTTTCCACAAATAATACATCTGCATTGCAAAGTCATGAAGAAAAACAGAAAAAGAAGATCTTTCCAGTTATTGAAGGAAAACTGGCAAAATGAGCTTAAGAGTAATTTACCTCAATAATAAGGTATAATTCAATGTAGATGACTCTTCTGAAGTGCACAAGTTTGTGCATAGTATTTGTGTGGACTGATCTTGGAAATTTTTTGCAGCCTCCTGTAGGAACAGAGGCTCTTTCTGACTTTCTGAATTTACTAATAGCAATCACTTAAAGAGAGAACACTAGTGCTTATTTAGATGTTATTAGTACATATAGATTTAAGCAAAAATGTTATCGTCATATAGAGTATTCTATTTTCATATAGAATATGAAATATCTCTCCTGTAGTATTTGATTTCACAGAAAGACATGAAAAATGTTGTTTAATACTTCTAAACTTTATTTCATTTACTGATTTTCCTACAGTGGAGAGATGTCTTTACATAAAAATCTTAAGTCCCAAAGAAATCCTAGAAAAAATAGTTCATAAATGTTTCTTATTTGAATCATACTTTAAGTCATGTTGCTTACAAGAATTTTTTTTTCAAGATTCTTGTTAGCAGGTTACAGATTGCAATCACCCAAAACTCTGGAAGAGATGTACCACTGATCTAATAAAAGAAGACAGAAGTTCAGGAGTGTGTTTGAAGAACATAGACGCTATGCTAGTGCTCGTATAGTAAATAGAACAGCTGGTAGTGCAAACATCTCAGTTTATGTTGTTCCTCCTTTTAATCTAGCAGGCAATTATTCTAGCAATGCATTCCACAGTCCCTTGACCACTGTAATATTGAATGCCACGTGGAAGACAGATCCAGTATCCAGCACACTCTTTTATGTCTATTAATAATTAATGCAGGGAATTTACAAAAGTTAGATATACGTAAAAGAACTATCAGATCATTGAGGTCAAATGCAGTGCAAAGGCTCTCTTTTCCAAGTGTAATCATACTCTTAAAGGACACGTGTCAGTGGTAATAAAATTATAAGAATGTTCATTTAAGTAACTTTCTAGAGGGTGTTATTGATGTAAAGTCAAATTATTGTCAATGATAAAGGATTATTTTTTTAAATGCAACCTCATTGTAGGGTTGGCAATTTTTAGCCATTAAGCAGCAATTAATCAAATAATATTAATATCATGGAGTCTAACAGACACTTGGCAACATGATACAATTGCTCCAAAAAGCCACTTAGAGATTATTTCCACTTCACAGCCTACCCATCTCACCCCCGCCCCCCAGTCTTTCCTACCATTGCTTAACTGCAATTGGATTGGGTTAATTTTTTGAATGTAAGAATCATGCTTTTTTTTGGGCATGAAACATTGGTTTTGCTGAGGAAATTATCAGCTATCTGAGGGTACAGAACCATGTTGCTTTGCAAGAAAAAGATACTAAATCCAAAAGAATATTGAAGCTAAGGTTTTCCTAATGTGAGAAGTTTATATGTTAAGTAAAACAAACAAAGGCTCTATGGCAGACATTTATTTCATTAACAAATTAAAGCAGGCAAGGCTTCAGTTTGATCATAGCTGTACTGGTGTTAATTCAGTTGTATTACTTCAGCTTTTATGGTTGTAACACAAGAATTCTGCAAAGGTACTTTTGGTGATTAATCTCATTCTGAATGTCTGAAGTACGATGTACACATAAGCAGTTTGGGAAAGAATTGTCATTTGTTTGTATAACTCTGGCTGTTTATTCTTACAGATAAGACTTACCATAACGATAATTCATATAATAATCAGAGTAGCGATGAAACAGAGTGATGACTACAAAAGCAACAGACTCAGACTCTGAAACTTCAGAATCCCGTTGTTAATTTCCTTTCTAAGAGTGACTTGATATATCAAGGTGTAAAACACACTCAGAAATCAAAGTTAAGGAAAGTTTGTTTATTTCTGAAAAACAGTTTAAATTCTTCCCAACATTCATACTGTGAAGACAGTGTCATTGTGTCAGGAATGGGTTTAATCCAAGATTTGTAGTTTTTAAGGGGGATAAAAAGATATCAGTTAGGCAAAAGTGAGACAAGAGCCTCAGAAGTAAATGATATAACTAAACTTCTAAAATATAGATTCAAGGGTGGTAGAACCATGGCCCTGTTATAGGCATATAGCTTGGAAGATTTAGCACACCCTTTCTCTGAGGTATATATTGCCTGCGTCATTTTCATCAACGAGAATTAAAGCACTGTGATTCCCTGTAAAGGTTACAAATCAACACCTGCAGGTTTGTTGGAAGATATATCAACAAATCAGACACTGGCAATACAATCCCTGTAATATATTAATTCAAGACATTGAATCACTCTAATTTGTGAGAAACAGTAGAACTCTTCAAGGATGATAATATAAAGTAAACCATCCCAGGACTTGTCCTTTGTTGGACTTCTGGCTAGTGCTAAAATTTGCACAGTAATAATTAAATAAAAATAAAATCTGCAGAATTAAGATTTTTAAATTTATTTCTCAAAATTTGTGATACAGAGATTATGAATACAAAGGTCATTTTAATGATATTTATCTTTTAACAGTTGTTTATTCTTCATGATAATGAGCTTCCCCGTTTCTCTGTTTCGTCAGAAATGCAACTTGTATCACCTTCACAACTCTAAGGAATGCAGAAATTAATAGGAATGAGATGGTAAATGGCCCTCAGAACCAATCCGTCAGACTTCAAGTCATATTATTTATGGGAGATCTTTAAATAAATGAGAGAAAATAGTATCTTGCTCCCTGGGAATATCTTTCTTTTACTGAGAAAATTATTTGCCTTTTTTTTTTAATCATCATATTTAATGGGGGCTGGAGGATAGAAACAGATTCCTTTAAGTCAGCAGTAACTCAAAGAAATATTCCTGAGAAAGACTTCAAGCAATTCCCTAAGCAGCCTGATGCAGGATATTAACTTTGAAGGCTTTTACACAGCCACCAGTTTCACCGCTGGTGGAGACAGCTACACTTCCAGATGCTGATGTTGGGAAAAAATGTCAGTTCCCAAGACCCAACATCTGCTTCCTGAAAACAGTTAAGTTTTCTGTGACTTAATAAGAATATTCAGCAAAAGAAAGCAGAGAAAAGAAATTGCTTTTTGTAGAATAAAACTTGCAACACTGGCATTTGTACAGCTTCCTTACAATGACAACATTCAATTCAATAAAAGAAATGCAAAAGACCTCTCAAATTTGCAAAGAATGTCAGCTTAGAGGTATTAAAACATGGGTATACAACCTAGGCCAAGAAATTCTCAAAGATATAACTGAATACTTTGCAAGTGCTTTTTACAACTTAAAAAGCTGCATTTGATGCCCTGTATTACTGAATATACAGGATATTTCGCTAAAAGAATGCACTTTCCCTTTTGAAGGTGAGACATTTTAAAACCTCATTGAACTGAAGACGTGGGCAAAGTAGGTATGTTCATTTTCTAGTCAGGACATTTATTGGATAAATATGACCTGTTCCCAGCCACTCGTCAGTTTTACAAACCAGATACTTCATTCATTCCATCCACTGTTATATGTAGGAAATGGTTTATCACTACTTTTCCCAAAGATACGGCTACTGGAGGCATTGTACTATCAAGTCTAATATCTTCCTTACTGAAGTAGTAGTGCATTACATTTCGCATACTAATCAGAGGGGAAAAAGTGTGCACTGCATTATTTTTAGCCCAGTCAGTGAAATCTCAAAAATTTGTGAAATCTAATTCTCACAGCATGCAAAGTCTAAAATGATAAAAGGCAACATTCATCCCCTTTAATAGCTCTAGTGACTTCAATGAAAATACAGCAAGAATAAATTTGGCCCAGTTGCCTCAGTAAGACAGACTGTTCACATGTGCTGCAGAACTCCTTCTGGGTCTGTGCCATAATGTTTTTTTCCTTACTTTTTTTTTTTTTATGGACAAAAACTTAAAATAAGGAAATAAGAAGGGAAGGATCTCCTCATGATGAGATTTTTTTTTATGCGTTGATTAGAATTTTCTTCTGGGAAAATGAAAGGAAATACTGACTGTGTTTCATTGTTTGCAAAAAAAAAAGCCAATTCTAGCTGTTTGAATGTTAGAATTCATGGCACCTATCAATATGCTTGCAGAAGATTAATCCTCAGAAAGAAACAACAACCATGGTCTTCATAATACAGATTTTATGTTATCTTGCTGGTAATGTTCGAGAGCCAAAATTCCTTGTATGAAACAGAAAGAAAGAAGATTTTGGCTTTTCATCTCATGCAGTTTGTTTCCTCCATTTATAAAGCCTTTGCTCAGTCATGTTTGATATTCCACAATTGTTATGGATTTATGGGTTAAACTTCTTTGTTTATCCCATCTCAATATTTTCATGCTAACAAAAATGCCAAACTGTTGATCAATGACAATAAGAAACTGACCATGACTCCAAGTGTCTGGCTTTTCAAACCTTCCCTAGCTCTCTGTGTTGATCTAATATTGAGTAGTTCCAGGATGTAGTCAAGAGGGAAAAAAATGTAAAAATTACACATTTCTAATCTATACTTTATTTAGACAATATTTTACTGTTATATTATTATAGAGCAGTAACCATTCTTTTAAAAGCCCATATTCAAAGATTACTGATATCAACTGTATTTCCATTTATATCTATGAGCTTTAGAAAAAGCCCATAAGTAGTCAAACCTTTATCATACGGGTTTCAGTAGAAGTTAGTTTCATATGCTAACTGCTGCAAGGTTTGTTCAAGCAAAAAGAGTATTTTTGCAAACACATATTATCTTCAGTAAAGAGCCAACTCTTTCGTACTCATGCTACATATTAAAAACTCGACTCAAATTAAAGGCACAGAGAAAGTAATTAAATGTAACACACACTGCAGCTTCTCTACGAAGATACAAACTGTGTTCTGTGAATTGGTATCCTTGCAGTTGTGTAATTTGACTGTGCATCAATTCATATTTAAGCTTATGTTTACATGTGTCTCAATTTGTCCTTTGCTTACCAAGTATGCATTCTGAGATGTGTATTTTAAAACATGAATATATAGTGGGTTGTTGTTGAGTTCCCATTTTATGTACATTTATTTATAATCTTTAATAAATTAATTGTATTGTGCTGTATTGCAACATTTTAATGGATTTGGCTCTTAACTAATAACATGTATTCTCAAAGTATCTTCTGGTAAGATAAATCTCTGAAAGCTGCAAAATAGAAAGGTCTAGTGCCAATGTAATAGAAAATAACTTCATTCCATTGCAAAGCTTGTTTTAGATCTCTCTTTCCTTTTGATAGAACATTGTTGGGCACAATATCAATAAAATTATCTGATTATGCATGAAAATCAGGTTGCATTTAATGTTGCATTCATTACTCTGTCAATTCAAAGGCTCATCCTGTTATTACAGAAGAAAACGGTAGCATTTCCTTTAAGGATTTGGAAGACCGGGTCTGACAGTGCATTGTTCCATGCAGTTTGTGACGTAGTTGCTTAGAACAATTTATAAAAACAATACTGGGAATTATTCAAACAATTTCAGGTTTTGGGGGAAAAGAAAGTGTTTTCAATTTGTGCTCACACTGAGCTTATATTGTCATTCAAATCTCTGCCACTGGACAACATGAAAGACCTTCTTGTTTTCTTTCTCAGAGTTATCTCCAAAACACCACGGACAATGGACATTTATAAGCCTGGTCACAGTTTCCACTTCAGGCATTTGACCAACTAGCACTTTCTAGCAGAGGAACTTGCACTCAACATATGAAAAAGAAGATTTACAAAAATAAGTATTATCCATTTTTAGTCAGGTAGACAAATATGTGCCTTCTTAAGTTTGTTACATTTTTTTCATTTGCTCCGTGAGACTTTAGAATACCTGCCTAGCTGAATTTTTTTTGTACTTTTGCAAGTTTTGGGCAGTATTTAGACCAGTTTTCCAGTATTTGCACTAATATATCCTGCAACATAAGCACTCCTGGTTTAGCCTCCCTTTACTCGTTAGCAGGGACTTTTCCATCTGCTTTCACTGTATCTGCTTTCCTTCATGGTCTAGAAATGCATCCTGAGAAAACTATTTCTTCACAAGCCCATTTGCAAACACATCTTCAACCCTTTTCTTCTGCTGTCTTTTCGTTCCTGTTGCTCTTAAAAACTGTTCTTCAGAGAACTCTCTTGTTCGTTGGAGGATTTTTTTCATTCTCTGAACTGATTCCCAGAAATTGCTTTGATGAAATAACCATCCACATGCATATGTACATACATAAAAACACTTCTAAACCCTTAAAACTTATTATTTTATTTACTTATGCTATTCAATGTGTTTTACTCTTTCATAGTGAAATGAGGACCTTTAATCAAGCAAAAAGTGTGCTTATGAAAGGAGTTTCAGTGTCATGGCAGAGACTTTCCCATTTCTTTTCCACAGCAATATAAGCAGGACTTTTATTCAGTTTCTTCACTTGGAAAAGACACCATTACCTAATGAGAGGGCATCGACAAGAATTCCGCATTCCTACTGCTAACTGGAATCTGCCAAGACTGGCTTGCTTCTTCGCTATATTTTCTCTGCCAGAATTTTCCTGATTCTTTTTCCAATTCTTCATGAATCTATGGTGAGAACAAATGCAGAAAAAGCAGCATAAGGAAGAGACTTCATCCTTGCTAAGATTTGGCTTAATTATCCTGAGTTTTCCTTTTTTTTCCTTCACCCTCCTGCTCCTTCTCCCCAAAAGTACATGTTTTAAGTTTTGAATAGGTCTCTATTTTCTAAAATATTTCAGATCAGTTTTCAGCTCCTCATAACAGTTGTAAAAATTAGAAATTTTCTCTTTGTTTCCTGAACTGATAATTTACTTCTTCAGGCCATTCTTCAGGCTTCTGTGATGCTCCCTACATGGGAACTCAGTTGCATAAACGTAAAGACTTTGGTTTTAGCAGAATTCTGATATTTTACTGTGCTAATATTTAACATCTGCATATTATTAGTCTTTAAAATACAGGGCCTACCTTTAGACTAGGACCAATTGAAGGGCTGCTGTGAAAAACAGACCATGTTTTTAGACTCAAGAAATTTCATATAATCCTAACTCTCTGTAATGTTAGCTATATTGAAACATGCACTAATAAAATTAAGTCATAGGCAGTTTTAGAAAGCTAACATGTTCCCAGTATTCAAGGTCTGTTAATTTTTCATTTCAGAGAAAGTATTTTTAATCATCAGAAATACAAGTGAAAGTCATGGGAGTAGAACAGAAGCAGAGTCCCCAGAGACATCTAAATGACAGGGAGATAAAGTATTCCGTGTACTGAATATTCTCACTTCACTTAGAAGACAAAGGCCATATACTGAACCCATGTGAATAATTCTAAGGAAGTCAATGGTGCTACCAACATTTATACCAGCTACAACTGTAGCTCTAGATACATTCCCCAATTTGTTTATCATGCACAGATAAAACCTCCTAATGTACATTTGTAACAGGAGGTAAAAATCAATAGACACTGTGACACTAACTATACACAAACACTGATAATACAATGTATTTCTTTTTTTTTCTCCCTGGAAGCACTTAAGAGAAAAAGGAAAGCACTTAAGAATATTAATCATTTGTGGATCATTTCATTACACTGCAAATGTTATGGTGAAGTGACGTGTGAGAAGCTTAAAACTCTTGCATATTTTACAATGATTTACCATAACTATGCTCATATTCTATTTCATTACTCTCTGCTTTCATAACCATACATTTTTAAAAGGTTTACAATGCTTGATATATATTTAAAAGAAAAATCAAAACAAAGCATATGTCTCGTTGTATTTGCATGTCAACAGTACTATCACAGCAGGAAGATTTGTGTCCAGTGTTTACTGGGTGGTGTCACATAATACTTTAACTTAGAAAATCATGCGCGTTTAGCTGCCAGAATCAGTCCTTTTTATCTAGGTACCATTGTCACAGAAGTAGAACAGCAGGAGCTTCAGCTGTGTATTGGGCTAACGTATTCCAGTAAATAGTAATATTCCAGTAGCCTGGGAAGCCATCATTATCTGAAATTTAGACTACATCTCCAGGAGGAATTCTTGATGTCATTGATATTCTGGTTTCAATGTCCTATTGAAAGCATTGGAGTTCTCAACATAATCTTCCAAACACAGAACCACATTTCAAGCACAGTTATTACTACTAAGGCTCGGGTTTTATTCTGGAAAAGGCACAGTGTTCTTGGGTTTTAATCCAGTAATTAAGGAACAGTAGTTAGAACAGTATGGAAGTAGAACATTCAGAGGTTTTACCAGAAACCAAAGAGGTTGCACACATCAACACAATTACCAATATCCCTGTTCGTTCTTCTGCACACTTGGAATCAGTATCAGTAGAGCTACATTACCTGCTGGTTCAAACTTGGCTCAATATGTCAGCTGTCATATTAAATGCAAGAAGGAGTCAGTACTACTTTTTTTTTAAAAAAAAGGAATTGTGTTAAAAAGCATACCATGCATACAGGAATCATGCAGCTGAGAAATGGTCCGTGCAAGAGAACAGGGCAAGAAGGAAAGCAATGCTGTAGCACAATGTTAAAGAAGTGGGAAATGGTAGGTTTTGTTCAGCCCTTCAGTTTCAGCACCTGAAAATCTTTAAAAATGAGTGATGAAATACTGCTACTAAGGTTTTGGTATCAAAGTTGAGTGAAAAAGTAGAAACTGATACTTAGAAGGTAGCTGATTTGGAATACAAGTCTCTTAAGAACTCAAGTCTCCTGTTGTTTTTCACCTTTGGTATTTAAAATAAACTTTCCTCATTGTTATGTGGCATTCCACCACTGCTACTAACAGATAAATAAAAAACAGTGGCTGAAATGTAATGACCTGAAATTTAAAAGCCTAATGTAGAAAGGCGAGGATTTTGAACAATGTTGTATATTTCAATATGAAATAATTGCCATCCAGTTAAATTACACAGCTTTTCAGTCTAAGAGAGCACAGCATCCACAGGAACCAAGCAAAACATTTATTTTCTCTGTCTGAAGGTCAAGTTAAAAACCTTGGCTGCCATTACTTTGATTTCAAACACCTCCTTGCCTCCCAAAAAACTCTCAACAATTATTGTATATTTGTGACGTTTTTATTGCTTAAAACCTTATTTACATTTCATTATGATGAACACAAGCAGCTCCCTGAATGAGCGCTCTCTGAGATTCTGTTAGGTTATATTTCTTTTCATAGACATTTTTAAAACAGTAGTGATACAGTTTCAACATCTGTTATTTTGCCCAGTTCATTGAAGACTGTTGAATAAATGGGGTGCATGACAACAGAAAGCCAAGGTGACAAGCTTAGATTAAACTAATACATCGACAATAGTATAATTAGTCAAGTACTAGCAGTAAACCACACTTGTATTGAAACCTAGAAATAACTGAAAGTAAAAGGAAATCCCATAACAATGCACTGGTTTGATAATAGCAAAGAATGATTTAATGAAAGAATAAACATTGCACATGCATTCACATTTTATATGAAGAGCTCTTGGCTCTTAAGAGTCAAGAGCTCTTCACATGAAAGTAGCATGTTTCTAAGTCTTTAAGAGAATATCAACTGAAGGAGCCTTATTAATAGCTATACAGGGCTGTTACATTGTCCTTCTGAGTCATCTATCCACTTGAATTATTCTCAATTGACGTATAAGTCTGCATTTCCCTGCTGCTGCATTAACCAGCCTGAACACAATGGGTCAGATGCTCCACTTGTGAGAAGCAGAAGCCAGCCTACAGCAGTTAAATAAATGCCCCATAATACTCAAAAGCTTTTATTTAGTTAACTATAAGTATAGAGTTATTTAAATACAATTCATTCTTCTGGTATAAATTTTAATGCTATCTACTGTTCCCTCTCAATGATGAAAACACTTTCATATGAGTACAGAGTAAATACCACAGAAGGACTGCATGAAGTAATAAACATGATACATTTTACCTCTAACAGAAGGTACTCCTTAGAGAATTTTGTCAGAAATGCATCAACAGTGAGATGACAAGAAACAGCTTTCCAGAAACTGATCATAAAAGGGGCAACCAGTTAGCAGCCTTTTGCAACCCTCTGCTGTTTATATTCCCCAAGACAATGTCTCACAGGTTAGTATGACATCTTAACAGATTAGCAGAAGCTGAAGCCATGCTGTATGATATGAAGGTAACAGTTAGGCTCATTTATTCCCATTAATTCTGATTTTTTTATGAGATCTTATCAGCACTGCTTTTCAGTTCTTTTTTCTCTTGTTGTTAGTTTTAAGTATCATGCATCAAGGGCCAGATTTTAATCTATTATATACTTCAACTTATAACAATAACTTCACCTAAGTGATACCAGTTTACTCTCCTCATAAGGAAGAGATACCAGACATGCAGTAATAGGTGAACCTTGTAAATAACCTAGATATGAAGTGGCTCTCAGTGTGGAATCTCTTTGCAGCTGGTTTATGATATGTGACAAGAAGAACCTCCACAGTCTGTAGAAGTGCCACCCCCATGTCCCGCTTAATTTTATTTAGTTTTAGCTGGCATATGATATGGTTAAATGGAAGAAAAATTTCCCCTTTCTTTCCTTACTTGCATTAATTAAAAAAAATTCTGACCATTGACGAAAGCCACTGAAAATCCTTAATAAGCTTCCCAGGCAGTGGAAGGACATTGCTGGGAATTCCTAAGAGCAGGCAGAAAAGTTGAATAAGAGGCGAAAGGACAGTCTTCTGATAGCATCTGAACAACCAGCACATGGCTTCAGCACCCTCAGCTCTGGGGCAATATGCAGGACATGAGCATCCCCAGCTCTTGGGTGTAAGAGACAGAAGAGAGAACAGGAGGCTGCACTGAAGTTGTAAACTTCAAGATCAATACCTGTCCATGCCTTCATTTCTTGTCTGAACATTTTCTAAAATGTTTGAGTTTTCAGTGAAAATGAGCAGGCAAATCAAGTATGGACTTCTAAGACAAAATTTGATTTTCAGGATTCTCCTTTTCATCCTCTGTGTTTTATTTTGTTTGTGTTTTAAGAGGAAATTGGATATATTCAGGAAAAGCAGCCCAAAATCCCTTTCATAAAGCTAGCAAAATGTTTTAACAGCAACAATTACTTTAAAGCCCTAATCACATACTGCTTTTCCCACTAGGTTCTTGCCTTATTCATGTCAAAAAAGGGCCAAGTCAGTAAATTTGGCATTACTCCACATAGAAACTCTTAATTTTCTTACACAAATATTGTTACCTCTGTATATAATACTAGATTAGTACATTGTTTTGAATGTCAACAAATTCTGATGGCTACAACAGAATACTTTCCAAGGTTTTATGGGTCTTGCCTGCACCAGAGATTTATGGGAAAACTTTGCCATCATTGCAAAGATTGCTGCAATGTTATTAATTACAAGTTTGCTATAGCCTGGGCTCGCATAGTTTTTTAACCATTTTAACAATGCTATATCTCGGAGCAAGGGTGCTATTAACAGCCAAGAAGTACTACATTTGTGACTACAGGACTGTGTTTACTCTTGCTGCTGCTGGTGGTGGAACAGTAGTGAGAAATTAATTTTGACAGAAGCAGTAATAGGCATACACCTAACAAGAGCTGATTTAGTGCCTTTTTCACGTCTTAACCCTTGCTGTATGACAAATGTTTCTAAAACAAGGCTATCCATGGGAATATTCCACTGTTTACTAGAAATATCAGGTATCCAGACAAGGTTTAGTCCATTTTTCTGGTTATTGCCGTAAAGACTTCCAAGTGGGAGCGGTGTGTGCTCTGAGATACGCAGATCTAGTTATTTCTCCAGAAGTTTTTCTGTTTTATTTTGTTTTCCACCCTTCTAAGCTCTCTTTTTCAATAATTTAAAACAACATCATTTCAAAGAACTACTTCTAGGTAAAAAATTAAATAAATTTTTAACCAACATAAATCTCAAACACTTTGGGAAGTAATCAAAGCTTTTACAACAACATCAGTTTATAAAGTTAAGATAAGCTATAGAAGTTATTTTGCATGAATTTTGTCAATTAGCATCAAAATAAAAAAATATTTTTCTGCAAGAATTTTGTGGCTGTAACTGAAATGTATATATTTTGTAGGTTTACTTTACTTTCAGGGTTAAATTTCTTTTACAGTTTCAGATGCATAAAGATGAAAATATGGCCCAAATCACATACGAATACTTGAGATTAACACATCATTTCATGGACCGTTGAACTTGTCTTTCATATATATATATGTTTTGTAATAAAGACACGGAGCACGTGCACATTATATTCTAAATATTCAGTCTTTGCACTGATAGTAATCTTTGCAACTTCTATTAATCACAATCACAGAGGCACAAAGCTGGAAGTTTAAAATGGATCTGAGTTTCATTACTGTTTTCTGCCAGAGGTTCATGGTGCCAGACGTTCTGCAGTACCACTCTAGCTTCCATGGAAATAGTTTTCCATATGAGGAAGTGTATGTCTTATACAAACACCTCCTGGGAATTTGCTTATTTCACAGATAAGAATTAGTGCCAAACTCCACTTCATTAATCAGTTAGGTGACTCTTAGAAAAAAATCTTCAAATCCAAATCTGATAATCTGTTGTGAGTTATTGAATTCAGGAGTAGGAAAGGGAGGAAGAGAAAAATTCTTTTTACCTAAACTTAACAAACATAACAATATGTTGTTGAAGAAAAAATAGTCTGTAGTTTTTGAAAGTCTCTACTGGCCCCAGAAAAGAGTAATGTGACCGGTGGATTTATGTTAGTGTGACAGGAGAGGGGAAATACGTTTTTTTATTTCTTAGGAAAAAAGAACATCTTAGTTTCTCTTAAATATACGTTTCACTGTACACTAGCTAGAGGACTAATTCTGAAGACCATGGAAAAAAAGGTGCAGCACATCTGCATGGGAACTTGGTCTGTCCCTTTTTCCCCTTTTGCCTGATTTGTATTACATGCAGTGGAAATACAGTACAGTGGAAAGCTTCCTTCTGGGAAAATATAAGTTTGTATATCCAAAGGCTATTTTAAGAAGGTTGTACTGAATGGGTGCATTCTAAGATCATCTGAGAATAACCCCAATAGGAATTATACATGAGAAGTAGCTGTTTAAAGTGTTGCTGGTGTTGCAATAGAATGTGAATGATTGCTGAGTTAAATGTAAAAGGACAACAGATTATTAAACACGAGCAGGCTGGCTAGACCCCAGAAAAAAATACTAAACCTTATGAACAACAACAAAACAGGCGGATGGTAGTGAGTGCAAAGCACTTTCTAATCAGTGATAGGACTTTCATAACACTGCCATGTATATTTAATGCAACTTAGAACTTGTAATGCTTTGGCTCCATCATGTTTCCCTGTCTTTATCATTTGACTCTTTTCTTTGCTATTCTATATGTATAAGTAGCTGGTCGTAATTTTTCCTGACTTTAATAGAAAAACAAAGATTAAATGTAAAACAGGACTGCAAGTTAAATGTTAGAAACTGAATTATGTCTCAAATATTAAAGGAATATAAATTGAATGTGACTATATTTCAAAATGATCTTGCATTTCTCTGCAGTTAGATCTTTCAACATATTAAGAAACTCTCTGTATATTTTTGTTACACCTAGAAATAGGGAGTCATTCAGAGATGGAGGTGGAGCAGATACATACCCTTATGTATACTTAAATAGATTTTAGTGATAAGAGGAGTTGTAACAACTCACTGAAAGAAAGAACTATGCCCCTATACGGGAAAATAAAAGATATAAAAAAAAAGTTTGCTTTAGCTGCTAATTAAATAAAATATGTTTATACATTAAAAAAAAGGTGGAAGAGGAAAAAAATTTGCATGTCAGTTCCATATCTAGGAAAAAAATTCATTATACATATACTATCTTTCTTAAATGTATTGTAAACGTATCATAAATATGCAACTAACCAACACACTCTAACCAGTGTATTACTTGCTTTTAATTTCTTGATCCATATAGAGTGAACTTATTCTAATTTTTATAAAAGAATGCTAACATTAAAATCCACATATGTAAAACCTTCCCTAAACTGTGTCAAAACATGTTAACTCCCAAGAGGTCTTCTGCTTCATAACACTATGAGAAGTATGCTACCCTTCTCCAGACCCAAAGTGTGGAAGCTTAATATGAAATATCCTCCTGGTGGCAAACAACAAGAGTAGACTGAGGAGCATGTGGAGACCTGGCTCTGATTGCTTCCCCATGCTCTGGCAGGAGAGTGGGGATTAGCCAGAATTTGTTACACACAGTGTAGTAAGGAGGACAAGGTCCCTTGAATTTCTTCACCTTAATGTGGATCTTCCCAGCTGAACTGGCAAGCCAGGATCAAGGGTTAAGCCCAGTTCTTCCTTCTGCCTACAAATGTCAGTAGTAAAGAAGAATAAGCCCAAAGGAAAGTGGTAAAAATAAGCAGAAGGAAAAGAAAAAAAATACAAAAAAACCTTGATCTTTCTGAATTTGAATGATGAGGCTGTTCTTTAATGTTTTTTTCCACAGCAGTACAACTATTCCTCTGCTGTAACCTCACAGTAAACCTTAACTCATTACAGTTCTGTTACTACAGTAAGCCGTGTCAAAATAAAAAACACTGAATTTATAAACCATTCTTATAGATCATCAGATATTTATAAGTAAGGCTTAGATTAATTAAATTTCTCTATATTTAACAATCAAAAGGATTTTGTTATGTGCAATGTGCCATATAGTATGAATCACAGATTAAATTACAGATGCACATGGCATACAGTTTAGACTAATCACCACAACAATAACTCTATGCTCACTTTTTATGATCAATCAAAATGAATCCCCAACTCACTGAATTTCAACTTTCATCATGTAGTAAGATTGCAATCAAGCTAAACAAATTAACATTTTATCCTCATAGTAAGAACGTGTTTAGTCTGTTTATGTGAAATTATACATATATATCTTCTATAGAACATTTACAGGATCTCTTTTAAAATTTAATCTTTGTCTAAGAATATTCAGTGATAAATATCAAATTGTTTTATAATACATTGTTTACCACTTATGGAAAAAAAATCTTTTTAGGCACAAATTAAAAACATACCCTCAGCTAACTCCAGCCTTCTGTTCCAAGACTGATAACTATTTGCAAACCATATATTTGATATCTAAATCATGTTCATTCATGATTGTAGCTTGATACCGTCCTCTCTGAAAAATATATTTATCTTTTGCAACACTCATCAAACACTAAATACCTCACTAGTTTGCCAGAAGAATCTTTAATTCCATCATTTTGCTCTGGTAATTGCTTTTGCTTCCTTATGTTTAACTAGAGTAAATGAACTATTATTTTAAATTTCTCTTGACACTTGTTATCTGACATTGTATAAAACACGAACAAGGTTGTGAATGCTGAAAAAGGAAATGGTAGCAAGAAGAATTTAAACTACAAAAGTATATTTTAAAAGGCTGATGGAAATTCAGAAAACAGTTAAAATTTTATCCCTAAATTAATATCCCAGTACTGCGGTGCCATATATTTTATCTGGATATTTGAATAGCAACAAGAAAGCTATTTTCAAGTAAATTGGAAACTTAAATATAGTTAGAAAAAGTGTATTATTTCCTCCATCTCTTTCTGTTAGCAGAGTCCCACTCTGGGAAGACAAAAATTCTTTTTCAAAGCGAGGGACAAGTGACTCTTGTCTCTGTAAGAAGACTGTTCCTTTTTAACATGCCCGTTGCAGACAAAACATACACCCTAAGAAGTTACGCATTCTCTTCTGGCTCTTTTTAGCCTTTAATTTCATGGAACTTATGTACTGGTCTTCTGAAATGCGTGAAGTGTTTAGCATCAACGATAGGAGCAAAAAAAGCCTTTGTTTGCATACTCAAAAGCAGCTGTACACATGTATTTTCAACACTGTCACCTGCATAATGGCTGCTAGAATTTACACTTGCAGACCTCATTAGGCCAGGTGGTCTCACACACAAAGGGAACCTCTGCAAGGATTATTCTGAAATCAAGAAAGGGCAGGTTTACCTGTGAGAGTTTTAAATGCTGGCAAGAGTCACAATAATGTGTAGGGTACTAAAGAATTATTTTCACAGGATGGCAACAATTAAAAAAATATCCATTTTTTGTCAATATTACTTCTGTCCTGAACACATTATGCTTTTAAATAGGGTTAGGGTTTTTTTTTTGGGGTGTGGGGGAGGGGTGGGCGCAGAAGGGGGGCAGGTGGGGAAGTGTCCATTAGCATTGGAAAATTAATGAAAGAATAAATAATTAAAATAAATACTACCTACTTTTTCCACCAGCTTGTGTAAACAATCTTTTTAACGAGCTTAAATGTTCTCTGCTTCCAACTGGGATTAATATTTACTGCTTGATTTTAAAACACAGTGTCTAGGGATTATATTCTCTTCTAGGATATAAATGTGCAGCTCCCACCCTCTTCAGCAGCGTTGGCATACAGAGGCCAGATTGCACCCTAGAGGATCACAAGGATCAGTCTCTGTCTTTACTGGAGGCTTGCAACAAGGAATAAAAGAACTAAAAACAGTCTTAGCTGTATAGGAGAAAAAGATAACATCCGGATATTTACAAAGTCTCAAAGGAAGTGATGTAATTTGACAAACGGTAGCTTAATTATTCTCCATACATACTTAGAGAACATAACAGGCATTTTCTGAAACTATGCTATGGACTACTATTGCTAATTAATATTGTCCTTCAGGCAATAGAGTTATTATATTGTATTTTTTTTCTACGTAAATATCCATTATTAATGTTTGGAACTGCTTAGTCCATACTGAAAAGACATTGTTAAATAAACAAATGGTATCTGCATTATGTTTTTACTCAGACCTTCAATGTCAGTATCTCTTTTTTTGTTGCATGCACAGAACAACTGTGAGGCATGATTTTTATGTTAAATAATGTATGTTATTCATAACTGAAGTATTTGCATGGTAATTAAGGTTCTATGCATGCTGTACAAGAGCAAGAGCAGAATCTTACAAGCACACAAAGTGTTTATATGAATGAATGGGAGGAGAGGTAGAAAAAAATAAAGTGATCTGCTGAAAATGTCAAGGAAGCCAAGCATGGTTTTCTTTTTTAAATCAAATGAATATTCAGGTTGCTGTTTCAGGATGAATATAGGAAGAATTGTATTTTTGGAGTCCTAAAGGGACAAAGGTACTGGGAAACTAAACATTGCAGCATCTAGAGATCAGTTCATTGGGTATTTTGAAAGCAAAATTCACATTTGTTCTTAGTAGATCAATATGAAAGCCCACTTAGTTTATGTATGTAAACTAACCTATGTAAAATGTTGACATTAAGTTGCTCAGGCCATATTGAATGCATTTTCCAGCATATTAGTTGCCACACAGAAATCCTGAGGAATTCTTCTTTGTCTTAGGTTTCCAAGCACAACTAAAGTTTAGCTCTAAAGATCCCTGTTACTGATGACATCACTTTCCTTTATGAAAAACTCGTAACTCTCTGTTGCTTAAGGCTTCCCTCTTTTCACAGTACCAAAACTCAGATTCTCAAACCCTGAGAAACACTTGTCCAAATGAATGCTTCATCCTATAGCAGCTGCTTGCTTGCTCCCAGTCTTTGGTCTCCTGAGCCATTGCTTAATCCTTTACACATTAGAGCAGGCAGGAAGCACAGGGACACTCTTTCCTTCAGGGACCAGCCCAGACACTATACTGGAAAAAGCAGAGGACTCCTGTGCTTCACCCTTCCTATTTTCCCCTAACTGTCAGTGTGTTTTCCCACCCTGTTCTTACTCCAGTATCCAGGACCACATCCTATGACCTTGAGTGCACTAATGCTGCCAACAGACACAGCAGTCTGTGCAGAAGTTTCCCAGCTCTGCTTCTAAATCTTGTAACTTCTGGGAACATCTTCAGGGATCAGTGAGTGACTCCTGTGAATCCTTTAAAGAAAGTGAGTGTTTCCATCTGCCAAGAAAGGGTAACTCCACGGAGGCTGTCACTTAAGGAAGTTCTAGCAGCTTCTAACTGTCAGCTGTTCTCAATGAAAGGATATTTGAGTGTTTGTTCGCTATATGGCATAGTCCCCAGTACCTGATGGTGGCTTGCACACTGGACTCAACTTGGAGCTCAGGATGATGCAGATCTCCACATCTGGGGAGGCTTGGGACCTCCCACAGAGGCTGGGGAAGAGTGAGATGTTTTCCTTGCCTTCAGGAGGTGTATGTTGGTGGTTGATTTCTTGCCCAGTAAAGGAGCTGTGGGAGGAGGTCAACAGACTGTATGTACAGTGTCAGAGATGAAGACAAAAATTTTCTCTAAGACCTTGCACGTACAAAATCCCCTGGGAGAAGGACAAATAAGATCTGTCCTTGCTAGACTGGGAAATGGAAAATCCTGTGATAGTAAACACTGGAAGTCTGTGACTTCGGGCACCAGAGCAGGGCTTCTGCTCCGTTTGCAACTACAGAATAAGTTTCGTGCCTATTTAGCAGGCAAGGGGCTGTATGCCTGTCAGTTTAACAAAGCATTTGAGTCTGCAGAGTCTAGGCTACACAGGAGCACCAGGAGAAAGTCTCTGAGTGGTGGAATTGGAAGAATCCCTGATGCAGGGGATGAAGTCCCTGTCTCCCTACCTGACCTTTTGCCTAGGGAGGCTTGCTGCTTGCCAAGAGCTCAGGTCTGTGTTGTTACAGAGACTGCTGAAGCCTGTCCGATCCTTGGGCTATTACCTCTGCTGCTCTTCTGCATAGGCACCAATTATATTGGTAGGGTGACCCCGAGCATATCAAATGTGACTACACACATGGCAGTTTGTCCTCAATCCAGCTGGGAGGAGTGAAGATTTCCAGGAGAGATGAGCACATCACGAGAAATAAATAACAGTTGACAGCAAGGATTTGGCTTTTACAATTGTCAGAACCTTCTTTGTAGACTGATAACTACTAGAAAGAGCTGGGATCATCTGCCCAAGTCAGGCAAAAGAGGTTTTGTTTCCAGGTTGTCCAAGGACCAATCAGGTGTAGTGGTCCTGCATGGATGAACCAGGAGCTCCTGATAAAACTGGAATGCAGAAAGAGGTGGAACCAAGGATAGGAGAAAGAGAGAACCTGATCATGGAGTAATAGTGTTAGGAAAGTGAACCCACTTGGAGTTGCATCTACTGAGTTGCAAAGACAGCAAGAAAGGCTTCTTCAAGCTCAACTTCAGCAAATGGAAGGCTAGGGAAAAAAAGGGGTTTACTACTGAATGGGATAGGGTACCTGACAACACAGGACGCAGAAAAGGCAGAGTCACTTAGTGACCTCTTCTGCTTCTCTGTTTACCATTAAACACAAATCATAGAATTCTTGCTAAATGCAGACTTCTTTGTAAAGGAGGCTCAGGTTGGAAAACATTTCAACAAGCTGGATGTGAGCAATTCTGTGGATCGTGATGGGATGAATCTGAAAGTGCTAAGGGAACTGGCTAACGTAATTGCAAGGCCACTCTTGATTATCTTTGAAAGTTTTGGCAATTGACATAGTTTCCTGAGGACTCAAAGAGAGCTTGAAGGGATATGATCAGTATTACAGATGTCAGCTGGAGAACCGTCGCTAGTGGCATAACCAAGGGGTCAGTACTGGGACTTATACTGCTTAAAATCTTCATTAATTTACCCAGCTTTCATCAAGGAGGTTGGACAATGATTTCCAAACCTCTTTCATTCTTCCATTCTGGTCTGAAGCACCTACCACTTCCTTTAAAGTGAGCTGACATCTCTTACAGTGGCAGTTTTTGATCTGCAGTGAGGTAATAGTGGGGAAGGCCATCATGCCTTTCACTAATCCTTTCCAGCTGGCTGTTGGTTGGGGTCAGTATTGCATGCTGTTATAGCTTTGTATTGTTATCAACATCTTACTAAGTGAAAGAAGCCCCCAGAGCTGAAACAGCCATCTGAAGTTAGCTTTTTTCTTTATTTAAATTCTCCTGGTTTTTATAAGTGGTGGAAATCTACCTTAACATTCTTATACCTTTTATAAATTTCCAGCAGATGGTGAGAGTGGGTGTGTGTTTGATAAAAACCACATAATCTATTTGAGAACAGCGCTAAAAGAACAGTGTTGCAAACACCTAGAAATCCTTAGGTTAAGTAATCTTACTGTTAAAATGATCATATGGGTGTTTTATTGGTTGAGGAGTTGAATGTTTAAGCTAGAAAAGTGACATTATCATCATTAAAATTATTTTATTTTAATGTAACAAGCAGTACCATTTTGAATGGGATTTGAATATTTCATGAAGTTCTGTGTCACTGAAGGAAATATTCTAGTTATCATCTAAACATTAATGATTTGAAGAAGAGGAGATTATCCATTGTCTTATTATCAATAATTGAATTAAGCTGGCTGATAGGCACTAAAAATGTTGCTGTACTATCAGCCTAGAGCTGGGAGTGATTTGACCCTCCCTGTGTTAGTTATCTAGCTGAAATAGGAAAAAGCACAAAGGCTAGAAAACATCTTTTTTTCCTAATGTTACCTTAGTTATCAGATTGGTAATAAATTTGATTGCAATTTCATTTTGATTTGTTAGAGGTAGGGATCTTTCCTTATTTGCTTCAATCTATCAGGTAATATAAAATTAGTGATGTATGTTTGAAGTGACTTCCCCAGCCATAACAGTTCAGAACATGAGGTGCATGGAGATAATTGAAGTCAGCCATGTAGCAGATGTCATGTGGTCCCTAAAACTGTTCCTTGTCATCTTCAAATCTGAGCTACGGTATGCCTCCCATCACAAGCACTCTGAACAGATTATTCAAAGGGTCCACAACTCTTAAACACTCCCAGTGATTCCAAGTTTTTGAGTTGCAAAAACAATGTTAAACCCCCAAGGTTTGCTCACTTCCTTGCACGCATATCAGCAACCAGGTTTTACAGCAGTGGGTAGAAAAGAAGCACTGGACTGGTAAATTCAACCTCAAGAACTAAAAGAGGTAGCAAGTGGAATATGAAGTAATATGCACTATATTTTGCAAGTGCCCAGCAGAAAAGAGAACATTTGTTTTTTTAATCCAGTGTTTTCCCATTCTTTTACTACCAAACCCATAATACAAAATCTACAATTAAGGTTCATATAAAGTTTATTTCAAGATGCATTTCTTATACTTTATTAACAATTCATTCAGAAAATAACATCAAGGATGCAAGCCTTAAGTAATATTTATCTATCAGTGGTTGGAGGCTTGGTGTTTTGAACTCTGTGTGTGACAAGGGAAGTGATACACGTACAATCCTCAGTGAATTACTTGAGAGAAAGTACAGAGAACATTATGGGAAGACAGAGGGAGAGAAGCTTTTTTTTTTTTTTTCTTTAATTGAAGGGATCAGATCCTCATCTCCCCCAATAAGTCAATAAAGCTACTCTCATAGACAACAGCTGAAAATGTTGGCTTTTGCCTTTGTAATGTATCTCCCTATTCCGTAGTGAGAAATGTACTAAGAAAAGGCTTGGAAAAGTTTGGCTGAGTGAAATCGGAAGGAGTTATAAAAAAAATACTCAAAATAAGAATAGCAAGCACACTGAGAAGGGCTTACACTGAAAAAACTGAGCAGATGATAAGAGATTGAGGAGTGGGCTTTGGTTAGAGCCAAAGAAAAACTTAAGGATGAGGAGCTGAGGTATGCCTAAAATACAAGCTAAAGCAAGTGGAAGTCTTTGTAAAGGGAATTGGCGTGATCAGAGTAAAGAAATTTTTTATAGACTAAAACCATTTTCCCATTTCAACTGCTGTTTGCTGGTTTTTTTTTTGTCTTAGTGTTTTGCTACACTATGCTTATTTGCTGATTGTTACAGATTTAGGGTTGTGTTTCTACTGTGTCCCTCTATCCATCAGTCAAACAGTAGCAGTTGTGAGACAGAACCTGGGAGAGGGAAAAAAAAAAACAGCTTCCTCTTAGACAGCAGAAGGGGCAGCAAGAGGGGCACAGAACAGATGAGAAAACAGCCAACTCATTTACAGATTTTCTCATTTGAGGTTCTTGATACAAAAACATTCCTGGTTCTGATGTGCAGACTGAGGCTTGTCTATATATTTATAAAATTAAGTGAAGTGCAAATCACACTAGAAGATTTATGCTAACGGTGTTTCTAAAACACACCAAAATGAGTAGAATGTATCACCAACTGCTTCTTGCAACTATACTTGTTCCACAGAAACATTTTTAATAGTTAAGCAATTAAAATAAAACAATAGTCTGATAGCTGAACCCAAGCCTTCTGGATTCAGTACTGTGTCTTGTCACAAACTCCCTTTGTGACCTTAGTTAACCACCTTTTCCTCAGTTCTCACAGAGATAACAGAAACATCTAATTCAAAAACAGTGTTACTGAAAACTCCTGCTTTGCTCTTCTTAACCCTCGAGGTGCCTGTAGCACATGAGCATGTTTCTTTCTAGATTTAAAGGTTCTCTGGTTGCCTACATTTGTGATTTTATAATGTTTCCAAATTAGCAGGACTGAGCAGCTCATCTCCAATCTTTTATTTAAGCCTGGCTGGAATACGGAAAGGAGAGGGTCATCCACTGAAGATGACTGGAAGGTTCCATCTGGTTCTGAGAGTGCATCTGGTACACAGATAGAAGAGTGATCTTCCCCAAATGCAGCTGCAGATTCTTTTTTAAAGTACAGAGAGAGGACATGCCCCCTTTATACAATAGTCCAGTGGTAAGGGTTCTAGTTAGGATGCGTGAAACACAGATTCAGTTTCTTTCTCTTCCTGAGGGAATTCAGAGTCTCATTTCCCAACTCTTGAGAGTTATTTAACCTCCTGGTTAGAGCTTATTTTGGGTGGGAACATTCTTCACCTCTTCTGTTGAAGCAGTGCTGCTATGAAGGAAAAAATTCCAGAGCCATTGCCTACAGAAGACAAGAAGGATGGCTAACTCCCATGCATGCTTTAGGGAATCCCATTCACAATTCTGGAGCATACTGTGGGAAGCAAATCTCTCAGCATTAGGCACTGGGGGAGGGTGGGGGTGTGCAATGACAATTTTAGCTTTCTAAGTCTCATATTGAGCCTGCTTCAATTGTATTTTACCTAAAAGAGCTATCGTGCAGATACATAAACTGAGAGTTAAGATACTGATGTAGTGCATGCAGCATAAGTATTTTGAACAGAATGTGCACGTATGGGTTTGAATTTTATGATTCATGCCACCAAATTATGAATATGCATGGAAAGTAAGTTACTGTTCATAAGACTTGCAATACCAGTAAAAAGATACTTTCATTAAAAAAAAAAAACATTTGGGTGGGTGGAATCAAGTGGATTTTTAATAGAAAAGGAAAAATTTCTATATTTTAATTTAACCAGAGCATTTTACAACAGAAGAGATTTGGATTAGGTATCAGCAGAATGTCACCTGATAAAATGTGTAGTGAAGTTTGAACAGCAGATGTCTCACCCAGGGATGCTTCCCTGAGGAAACAGCAGGAACCTCCTGTACACTCACTTTGCCTGGCATTCATCTCTCGACCAGCTGCCAATTTTAAACTATAGCAAGTCTCTCAGTTTATAGTCCTTTCAAGCTAAAATCTGTTACATTTTGGGGAAAATAGCAATACTTATGTAAATCAATAATTGCATTGTGTGTAATACAGTAAATCCATAACATGCCTAGAGTGACACTAACAACATCATGCACGGGTTTGCTATCAAGTAAATTGTACGAAGCGATTCATATGCATTACAGTCTGAATATGTCTTATTCAAGCACTCATTTTGTTTGGCACAAACAGCTATCTTTCTGCAACACAGGAATAATTATCGCTTTGTTTCATCAGGTTTTTTTCATCAATGGAAATATTTGCTGAGGCTAAATCCTAGCCTCCATTCACATCACAGTTCTGTCTGCAATTTAAATATACTACACAAAGATGATTACTGATGGGTGCTGTCTTTCATTATGAACTGCAGAGCACTGGTCAAACAGCCATGCAGAAGGTGTTGAAAATCTGATTTCTTCTCATATAGTGAGTCTTTCAAAATTAAAGGCAGATTTGGGGTAATAATAGAAAATATTGTATGTCTGTGGAAGTCACCATGGCGAGATCCTTAAACTAACTACCCTTTCATTCTGTATTAGTCTCCTGGGTTTTTAGCCTCATTGGTGCTGGGTTGGTCCTATGTGTCACAAAATGTTCCAGTGCTGAATACAAGCACAACATTTACAGCTTACTTTCATGCTTCTTTGGATAAATCAAAATTGAAAATGTTCTTCTATTATTTTAAGTGAAACCACGTGACAGATGGCAGGTGGATCATCAAGGGAACCAAGCAATCTGAGAGCAAAGACAGGTGCAGGTAGAGTCAATTATTACAGCTGATGTGTAATGTAAACTCAACCACTTTCCGCTATCAAACAGAAATAAGATTTCCAAATATTTTTTCACAGGCATATGTGAGATTTTATCTCTCAGTAATAGAAGTCTGACCTGGAGCAGATTGAAACTGGCAGTGCCAATATGCAAGTTCTACCTTTACATATCGAAATCATCAATCATATGATCTCCTCAAGACAGAAATATCTTATAAAGGAATCAAAATCAGTAATGTACACTTTTTACAATTTCACAAAAATGTAAGGCAATGGTGCTAAATGAGAGAGGGTTTTGATCAGGTTATTTCTAAAGTAACCACAACTCAAATACCACTTTCATACTGAAGAAAAAGATAATGGATGTCCATTCGGCTCCATTTGTAATTTGGCTTCAATCAAGTAGCCTCATGCTTAATCAAAATTTAGAGCCTGGGCTCTGATTTCTGATTCTCAGTGTCTAGATGAATCACATTTTTTCCTTTAATTTTATTTGAAATAGAGTTTATTACCACTCTTGCAATTGTGAGGGACATCCACCTCTCAACTGATCTTGTAACTTTCAGTTCTCCTGGTTTGAAGCCTGACAATATTGCTGCCATTTTGTTGGTTAAATGTTGGGTTAGATCCTCTATAAATTTTACCTCATTGCTTTCTATCTAAAGCAGAATATTTTTATGGAAGTGCAAAATTTACAAAATCTTTTCTTCTTTCCATATTCACTGGTAGCAGGTTTGGTCTTATTGGACCATTTCTATTGTAGTCATATCTTCTGCTTTTAGTGCCTGTTTTCTAAATAATGAAATTACACTTTTCAGTGCTATTATAATTTTTATTTTCAATTAAGGTAATTAATTTGTATCACTGAATAACAAATGGCATATTCGTAGCAAAAAGTAAAACTAATCTTTATGATAAAACATTTGTAAAAAAAATGCAAGAAAAGCATCAACTACCTTTTAATAGATTAATTATGGGTAAAGTTTTAAAGGCATTTCATGTTCCTAATTCCTCTCGGTGTCAAAAACTCAGACTGCTGGCTAGGAAATTTTTACCCTCCATACAATAACTGTGAAAGTGCGATGACTCTGTTTTGCTACAGCCACAGCAATTTCTTGTCTGGCAGAACCATTCAGGTGGAAGCTTGTGGTGAAGGTGACTTTCTTGACTTGATTTTAGTGCTAATATTTTCTTTCTGCAAGGAATTTCACGACTTTTTTGGTTTTAATGCTTCAATCTGCACTGATGAAGTGGAACAGAGTTAAGATAGATATGAATTGTACTGCACTTTGGTCGAGTTTCATCCTTTTCCTTAATGAAGTCTTAGAAATGCTAAGGGGATTATATCCAACAGTTTACTAGTTGGATCCTACCCTTCACTACTTGTGAAAAAACTGTTGAAATCTGTCTTCTGTTTTGCTGGAAGTATCACAGAGGTAATGCCATCGTGAATTTGGTCATAGTTTGATAATATAGGTGTCTCTGATTCCTGCCATATTGTTTTAAGCGTGGATTTTGTTACAGTTATGGAATAGCTGTGATGTCTTAGTAATAGGTACAGTATTCATACTGTCTTTGTTAAATCTACTTTTTCCCATCTCTAACCACAGGGTTTTGTTCATTAACCTGATTTGACTTGCCTTACTGGACAATTTCTTTCCTCTCAGAAGTATGAAAGGAATATTTTTCTTCTCAAGTACCATGACATGTAGCCTCCTATTGCTTCATCCTCAGAAAATGAAAATATTTAGAATAGGACTAATGAAAGTCCAGTATTCCTCTTCTATTTCTATCTTTCTGCCAAAGAATTTTTTTAGGTAGAAAATGATAAAGTTGTCCATTTGGCTAGAATATCTTGAGTCATCATCCAGGCAAGGGATAATTCTAGTGGATACAGCCAGTGTCCCAGAATGCTAGACATGTGGCCAGAGGTCACATGTGGTGATTTTGGTGCAGCATACTCAATTTTCATATATTGTAGAAAAATTTCTACGTTGGCAAGAAAATTGCCTTGACTTTATTATCCATGTATGAGCAGCACTTTGGTGGTAGGTATTCCATGTCCAAGATGCAGCAAGATGAAGTCTGATTGCACAGCAGCCCTGTAGCATATAAACATATATTTATGGCAAGAAAAGCTTGGAAAAATATTATAGGAGCTTGGATATGTTTTGCAGGAGATACAGATGTACCCATTTCTTTTTCAGTTTTAAAATATACTCTGTCTACTTTCTATTTTTCTGACCAAGGAAGAAAATCTGAGGTAAATATAGCAAATTCACCCCAATGAAGATGCAGGTGAGATTGGAAAGTAGAGGAATGACTGAGAGAAGTGGGCAATCCACTGAACACAACTCTAATGGGATTTGTCAGTTAGATATCTCAGTTATTGTTGGGCTTCTCTTCTATTAATAACTAATTAGGTCAACCCCAGGTCTTTCCATAGCTCTTTGAAGTCTTAATGTAAATATAGTTTGCTTTACTTAATTTGGCAACGTAATTGGTGTATATACTGGGAGATTATGAGAAAACATGGAATCTGTGAACTCACTGTTGTTGTTTAGACTGACAACTAGAAATGTTCTACAAAAGTGTTTGATCCTACTAGAATATCCTGAAGTGAATTAAAGGCTGAATGATAACATTTCCACCCCAACTCTGCTTTGGAATAGTAATGAAAAAATGTTCTGGTTTGAATTTTTCTATTACTTTCCCTCTAATTATTTGGTTTACACTTGTTTGCTGCTTTTATTTGCTTGGAGGCTGCCTTTTAATACATTTATCTGTTGAAATTATTTATTCTTACACATCCCTGCAGAAAGGTTACTCTGAGTGCCATATTTTCTAATATCAAAAATTGGTATGCTTTGAGTATCCAATAACAGCACATCAACAAGTAATTTATTTCAGTAGGGATATAGCTAAA
The DNA here is from genome assembly GCA_033556795.1 of Tapera naevia. NCBI lineage: Eukaryota > Metazoa > Chordata > Aves > Cuculiformes > Neomorphidae > Tapera > Tapera naevia. The sequence continues at coordinate 7,091,319 of JAUMJJ010000023.1, forward strand.
ACACGTATCTCAGTTTCTATGTCTACGTTTTGATATAGTAATATTTATTAAAAGTATGTGGTAGCTCTGAGCGTGTATAGATGACTCACATATGTCTATTTATATTCTATTACTGACCAAAGAACAGAAGGCAAACTTCAGCAAATCAGATGGAACCTATTAAATATGATTATCATGAACATTTTTTCTAGTAAGCGTTAAAAATCATTTGACTTGGAGCTCTTTTCCATTGTCTGTACTTTTTTCCTCAGGATATAAATCCATTTTGTAATTACTCCCTTCTTCTTATCTCAGAAACTTTGCCTGACACACCATTCCATATGTTTATGATTCTCTGAATGAAAAAGTGTTCCCTGACAACCATTCAGATTCTTTCCCTTTAATTTCCATTTATGCCTTATTGTCTTATAATGTTCAACTGAAAATGTATGTTGCAATATTGTGTGACATTATCTGTATTACTTAAGATTTTATATAGCTATACATCAACCAAACATCAGACAAATCTCATGGTTCTCTTTTTTTCCCTACATCTTCCCTTCCAGAGTTGTATAGGAGTAGATTCAATTTAGTCTTTACGACAAGTTGACTTCAAGCATTTCTTACAAATCCAGGGCATTTGCAATTTTTTGAGGCACTTTGAAAAGTGAACTGTATATATACGGTTTGCTAAGCCTTCTCTGCAATTAGAAAAAATAGAAAATACTATTAAATATTTACATTCCACACTACACAGTATTGTTTACAGAACTTCATAGATTTACTAGCATGCGCAAATTGAGAGAATAATACAGCAGCACACTGAATAAGAGCATCAGGACTGGAACACTATAATGTTACCTGACTAATTTGCTGGACTTGCTAATAAATAACTAAGTTACACAAGAAAGGTATTCAGATGATTTGTAATCCTGCAGTAATGGCTTCTAAATAGTTAAGATTACACTGAGAGATGAGAACCTTTTTCCCCTCTGTGCCATATACCAGCAGGGGATAAAATCAATCTTGTGAAGGCTCTGATTACTTGTGCAGCAAGTTTCTTGTCAGCAGATTCAAAATGTGCAGTGGAATGAATCTTCTGCAAGGTAGAGGTGCTGTCTATCAGCTGGGCATTTTTCCTCCCCTCTCTCCCTTTGCCTTAACTTCCTGTGGAATACGTGATTGTGATAAAGTAGAAGAAGAAAAAATGCAAGATGCTTCAGCACAACCATTTTGATCCTCTACTGTCAATGCAGAGGAAAGGTGACACCAATTTTAGTTTCTTCCATGTCAAAAATGTACCCTTGAAGTGGGAATGTGAGAAGGTTAAGGAACAAATGAAGAAACTGGGTTTTTTTGAAGATGTAAAGCTACTTGAGTGTACACAAAAATGTTGTGTTCAAAGGATGAGGTTTAAATCCATTAAGGACTCTGATCTAGTCTGAAAAAAAAAAAACAGTGAATAAAATCCAAGCTGAATACAGTAGTTATTAGAAAGAGTCTGAAAATAACCCTAGGACTATGCAAGCATTTCGGGAAGCTGAAAATCCCAGTCATGATCTAAACAGAAGGTCAGAATCAGCCTTTAGATTTTTAGCAATTCAACCAAATCCATATCTGGTCTTTGCCAAAATGTTGGGATTATGTAGTAAAGTTTTTGGCATTTTCTGCTTGTATATTTTTCAACAGAACTTTAAGAAACTTTAGTTAGTTACAGCAAGCTAAGGAAGAAATTTAGTGTTTTGAAAGGACAAAATATGCATTTTGCCCAAGTTTTCCCTCTGGACTATAGAAAAGGATCTTACACCACCTTGCTGCTTGGACGAGGTGTGTCAGTTTTGCTGCCTAGAGGTCTAACAGCCAGGTCCAATTTGCAACATGTGTAATTGCTGCTTCCTTCTCCCCATCTTCACTGCCTTGGAAAGGAATTATAGGTTTAAAATAAATATTGCTAGATTAATGCATCCTGGAGAACCTGAAGAAAAGTTTGCAAAATTGAGAACTAAAGACCATTAAAACTATAATGCCACAGGCCTGTCCTGGTCGGAGGAGAATTGTGCTATGCAGTACCTAACACAGTGCATGAGACTATAATTTAATTCAGTCTTCCAACAATCACAATTAGATAGACAGGTGGGTTAGTGAAGAAATACCTTCCCAGTCTGTAGGCAGAGAAGGGCATGGAGGAAATGGTCCAACAAGGACAGAAATATGATATTAGTCCTGGTTTCCACTTCCAAATTTTATCCATCCTGTCATTTTGTCTCCCAAGATTCTTGTTTCCAGTGTTATTCAAATCTATGAGTCAAAATTACTAATTTTATAACCAGAGGCCTGAAATTCTTCTTGAGGGTGGAAAGCAAGGAAAAGTTTTGTTTTAGTGGGCAAGTGGCTAGGAGTTATATTAACTGTCAGATTGGTTGATGTATTATTCTGCATGCCAATCAAACTCCTAAAGACCTAAACACTTAACTCTCCCAACACTTAACACTCACACTGTCCCTCATGATGGCAGAGATACACCACTGTCAGCACAAGCTGGCAATCAGTAGGAAAGTTAATGATCTTCAGAGTTCTACATTTGAGACTTCCACTTCCTATAGGAAACCCCACAGAAGGGGGAAACAGGCCACTTCAGAGGGCTTTGAATGGGCTATTTCATCAGTCCTCCAGCTAATGTCTGAGCGCTGTGGGAGAGGAAGTGAGAATGACTACACTTTTTCATCTTCTCTTGTGGTCCTTTGGACACAGCACTATAGATACCGTTGATTTCAGGCCCAAAATGCCATCCTGCTATGTTTGTGCTTCTGTCACCAGCAGCAACATAAATCATCTGTTCCTTATGCTGTTGAGTGCTATCCTCTTCTCCATATATGCCTCTACCAATCTTAAGCAAAAAAATCATACACTGGAAATTACATTTTATTCAAACAAGCAGTAACTTGCAAAGAAATTGCCATCATAGCATATATGCCTGTGAGACAGTTTTCTGTTCCTTAGATCTTCCCCCTACCTAGTATGCTACTGACAGATCAGAGCTGACCACAGACATTGCTCTTTGAGGCAGTTTTCATCATCTGAAAGGATGAAAAGTCTTATGAATGGTAACCAGTCATCAAATATTGTATCGTCTCATGCAGGAAACTACAGTCTTGATAAGATGCTTTGCGAGCATTAGGTTCAAGAGCATTGCTGAAGGCCTGGAAGAAATAAAAAGAGTGGCATTTCAGTCACCTGCACTCATGTCCAGTCTCACCAAGGTCCTGTAGGAATGCTTACATGGGAGAAGGATGGAGGAGCAGCAGCACCAGTCTCTCTCCAGACATGGAGAGGTGGCATTCAGGGACATGAGCCAACTGCACAGATGAATTTTGTGGCAGTGCTGCTTAGACTGAAGTTGCCCCTACACACAAGTTAGAATAATTTACACTGCCACCAATTAGAAGAATGAAAATGAAGGCACAGTATAGATTACTGTAAAAGCAGACTCAAAATTAGCCATTGTATTTGAATTGCAAAGTAGTAATCAATTAGTTTATCGTTAATCAGATAATTTTGGGGATCGTGAATAATGTGAAATGAAAATAAGAAGTAACTAGCAGGATAATTTTCAGGAGCCATCTCTCAGCTTTATAAACTAATCCTCCTCTAATGGCCCTTTTTAATGTAATTTATAAGTTCATCATTACCCTTTTTGTATTAGTAATTATTTCTAAAATACCAAAGAACCATCTTTTTTTCAAGGTCCTTCTATGTGCCTGATTTACAGCTTGGCTCATGTTGGACTCTGTCTTTCTGAGGTTTGACATTTCAAAATATTTATAGCTCTTTTACATTAATGCCTTTCTCATGAATCTGAAGGTGACCGTTATTTCTTTCATCTTGTTGTAATTAAATGGATCAACTATAGCTTTATTATTTCCACAATTTATCTGTGCAGTGCATTAAAACATTCAGATTAGCAAGTGCTATTGAACATTATGTGAATTATAACAAACAAATATTCGTAAAACATAGGCTACATTTGATGCATTGGCTAAGAACTTGTTCCAAGTGAAAGCACAAAATCTTTAATATTTTATTGATCAGATCTAAACCTTCTGCCCAAAGTGGCAATTAAATTTCAATTAAACTGACTGAAAGCATCATATTAAATTTCAGCACTTTACGAGCTATCAGATAATGCTGCAGGACAAATCTTTAGTATGATCGCGCTCTTTTCAAATTATATTATCCTGTTCATTCACAATAAAAGTGACAGTTTTAGGTATACTTTCAATATTTCTTGAATATAAACCCTCTAATGAACACATTTTATTGCCTTTAAATCAATTATTATTGGATATTTTAATAAAGTGAATTGAGCACTTTGTTTTACACACTGCTTAGAAGTTATTATATTTTGCAGTCAGCATAGCAAAGAAGAGTAACAGTATGACAGAAATATCCAAATACCTAAATTTACTCTATAAATTTAATCAGCTATTTACAAAGATAAATATGTTACATTTCATTTCATAACAGCTACTGGTACAACTTGTTAATTAATAACTGATTAAATCTTCAGGCTTTGGGTCTCACTTCCCTCTCCACTTTTTCTGAAAATGAGATGAGTTTAAGGTGATATAACCAAAATTGCAAGAAGACACTGAAAGTGCTTTTAGAGTATCATCTCATATGAAGACCTCAATATTTCACTGTTGCCTATCCTTGTGTTGCAGTGGCTCTACGTGCCTGTCAATGATTAAATTGTTCAAATACACATACTTGTGAATAAATTCACTTAACTCAGAAGTCAATATAACTCAGTCTCCTTTTATGTTACACACATACACATATTTATGTGGAAATAACAACATTATCAATTTTTTTCTTGAAATACAGATTAGGCATGAGGCAAATATAATACATGACTAAGAGTATTCAAATCTCGTTTCACTTAGCAGGTGTCTGGGTATGCTGAACTGAACATGTTTACTGCCTTTTCTAAATAGAAATCTATATTCTATGTTGATGTTAAAATGTTATTGTGGTCTTATGGATGATTGTCAGAAGTAGTAATTAAGTTTCCAAGTGGACTTTTACAGTCCTGTATAGTCATTGTGTTGGGGAACCCCTATATTCTAAGCCCCGTAAATTTCCCTCTTCTGCAGATGCAGATTTCAAGGGTAAGAGAGCCAGGTGACGTAGCTGTTTTGGGACAAGGCTTCCAGTGAGCTTGCCTTCTACCAGTCAATGGTCTCTTATGTAGCATCTTAAATTCCTTAAAGTTAATCATCCTCTAGATCAGGCTTCTATGGGAGTAGAACAGAGAAAATGCCCAGAGTAGAGTCCAGTTGCCTCTTGCTGCAAAGTCCATCTGCTCCAATACCCAGGTGCCATTACAGTCTCTCTCCTATTTCACATCATACTAGTTTTTCAAGGAGAAGAAAACGTAATGTTTTGTCGCAATTGGAGCAAAATAAAAATCGGTAAAGAAAAATACCGAGGACGGAAAATACCTTTGTTTAGAGGAATATGTTTTTTGTACTTGAAGTACATAGTTAAAAATTCGAGGCCTGTCTTTTGCTGATACACAGCACAATATTCCAGAGATTGTATTATTTCATATGAAAAGTATGATTTGTTTATTTTTATCAGTAAACATTTCTTTTTCACTCTACTGTTCTTCTCCCTTGGGAGCAAAGTGAAGAATTAAGTGTGTAGGGAAATAGGAAAAACCGCTTCTTCAGAATAACAAAAGTACAGAAAGCATTCAATTGGAAACAGTGCTCCTTTTTATTTTTCAATACATGCCATGATGAGAGCAGTCCTGCAGAGGGTCAAACAGTGCTTAAGTAGCTAAGTAAAGGAATTGGCCTCCAGAGCAGGTGTTCATGCTGTCTCAGCACGCAGCGATAGTATATGTTGCATCAAACACAGTTCGCCCAGCAGGTGTTCACACCTCCCCTGACCCCAACATTTCCTGGCTTTGCTACCATGAAAGCATCATGAGAAAGGAGGTGTGTTTGAAGAGAGTGTGGGTGGATCTTTTCAACAATCAAATGCTCTCAGCTGCATAAACAAGTGAGCAGCAACCATTTTTTAAAACCGTGATCTTCCCCTGCCCTTGTTTAAGAAAGGTCCCGACCTGACTCCCAGCAAGGCTCTTAACAGAGTCGTTGCATGCAACAAGCACACTGCTGGAGTCACATCACACCCTG